>VDFB02000013.1:253807058-254361871 GCA_007258455.2 Sequoia sempervirens | reverse complement strand
GTGAAGTGGCCCCATTCGTTGCACTTCCAACATTGGATCATGGGCCGTCCGTTGCCATTGTACTGTATCTTACTTCGCGGGGTACTATTGTTGCTCCGGTTATTTCAGTACCCTCCAGGGGACGCATTGGAATTGTTTTGGGATTTTGATGGTGTGTTCGGTAGTGTCGACGGTTCTCCCTGCTTGAAGAGTACTTGTGCACTTCTTGCTTTTAAATTGTATGGGCATTCCTTGATGGAATGTCCCATCACTTGGCAGATGTCGCAGAACAACTTTTTAGGATGGTTCGCCTTCGTGTGACGTTCCCCATTATAGCCCGTACACCACAGTTCTTTGGCCTCCTCGCTCTCCTTAATAGCCTTCAATTCTTTCATCATTCTCAACATATCTTTTCGGAGTGCTTGCATTGTTTTTGATTCTCCGTCGCTATTGTTCATACTCTCCTTGTTGTCTGTCTTCCTTTTCCCTTGGGATGTTTTATTTTCGCTCTCTATATCCCTTGCCTGATTGTACGCTTCAGCGTATGATGACGGAGGTATGACTTTCATTTTTTTCCTTAATGACGGAAGTAAGCCTTTGATGAACCACCTTTTCTTTAGCCCGTTAGCCGGTTGGGCTTCCATTTTCCCCAACGAGTCTTTCAATCTCCGGTTATAGGTACGCACACTCTCGTTCTTCCCTTGCTTCGTATTGTAAATTTCCGCTACAATCTCATTGTCATCCCTCAAGAGTTTGAACTCATGTTGGAATGCTTGCTTGAGTAATCTCCATGATGCCCTGTGTACTTGGTCCAATTCTGAGTACCAGTCAATGGCACTGTCTCTCAGTGTTGCTGAAAATGCTTTCAGCCAGTAATCCGGATCGTCCTGTTCGTTGGCTACCCAAATTGTTTCGCACGTTTTGCAATGTCGTACAGGATCTTCTAACCCATTCCCTGTAAATTTCGGCAGTTTCTGCTGCTCGGTTGGCGGAGTCACCATCCTTCCCCGATGCCCTCCTTGTGTGTTGGTGTAATGAACCGCTCCAATTCTGACCCAAATTTTTTCAAACTTCGAAGATGATCACAACAACACCAAAGTACCCGTTAGGGTTAGCTCAAATCAAACCAGCAACTAAAGGAAAGAGCCTCAACGCCAAGAATGTGCTTTCCGACCCAAGCTGGGTAAGAAGCTACCATATGGCGGAGTATCAATAGTAAAGAATGCAGTACCGGAAAGTAACTCAACGCCAAGCATGTGCACTCCTAACCCAAAGTGGGAAAGGCGCTACCATATGGCGGAGATTCTATTAACAAAGATGCTATGCAAGTAAAATAATCTCAATGCCAAGCATGTGCATTACTAACCCAAAGTGGGAAAGGCGCTATCAAATGGCGGAGAAACAGAAAGCAAATACAATGTAGACTGAGCAAGGGCCAGTCGCATCCACAACCGTGGGAATTAAAGTGATTAAACTGAAAGTAAACTAGGCGGCAAAGCCATCCTCTTCCACTAAAGTTGGGATACAAAATGTAAAGTGCAGAAAGTAAAAGAGCTGATTAGTACTACTAATTCAGCGTTACAATATTATGAACAATCTGCAAATACAATGAGATATAGCTAACCAATGATCTCCAAAATGTTAGGAAATGAACTCCAAACAAGCACAAACTATCCAACATATGAAATATAGCAAAAAGGGACTAAAATATCAGGTCTGATATAAAATTGCAGCAATCAGAAAATTTATACCAGTAAGCCCTAGAATCACCAAAATGCTCATAACTTCGTCAAAACACCTCCGAATGATGTGGAACTGAATGCAAATGAGAGCTAGGAGTTGAGTGACCAAGACCAAGCCAAGAAACTCCTCCAAATAGCAGTGATTTATTTATGCACGCTTTCCAATGCAACCTCAAAGAAGGTACAACCTCCAAAAATGTTCTACCAACAAGATAAAATCCGAGACACCTCCAAAAAATCTGAAAACTTGCAAGGAGGGGCGCCCAAGGTAGTCTGAAGCATAGGGCCAATACCCAAAACCACTAAAAAATCGTGCATGGACTTATGAGCAGATTTCTATTTCAGCAAAACCCTAACCAGCAAATGCAAAACTGACAAATCTCTAAAATCTTCAACTTTGATGCTTTGTCTGCTAGTCTGGATGAAAAACAGTCTCTAAAAACTCAGCTAGGTGCTATCTTTCAAGCACGAAACCAAGAGAAAGAACTAGGAGGTATGCATTCCTCGAAGCAAGCTCTGAAAGTATTTCAGCAGCATAACAGTATGATAAGCAACAATAGATAATCCAATTGAAGGCCAAGTCTCTTATTTATAACTTTTCTATCTCCAAATTCAAATCTTCTTTTCCCTCCAATTAGGGTGCCTAAATGAAATTCACTTTTCACCTTTTTTCCAAATTTCATTTGCATTTCATTTCCAACCCATATGTGGAAATATAATTTAATAAAATGCAAATATATAACTTGCAAATATTTCACTAAAAGATTTAAGTGAAATATTTAATTAAACTCAAATGTCTCCAAGCTAGGGGTCCCCTTTTGCCTTAGCACATATTTCACTTAAATATTAATTCATCAAATAAGGCCTCCAGAAAGTTTAATTAATAAACATTATAAAAATCACTTCTCTCCAAATCTTCCTCCATGCCTTAGCCAAATATTTTTCACTTAAAACCATAGTTGCAAGACTCGCCAAAAACTCGACGAGTTTACAAACGACATACTTTCTGGAAAAACTCGCCATACATTTGGCGAGTTTTTCCAAAAAGTACGGAGAGTTTTTGAAAAAAACTCGCACGATCTGGAAAATGCCCAGGTAGCCAGCTAAAAAGGCATTTTGAGTTATTTTTTTCATTCATTTGCGTGCTCTGCTTCAGAAAAACACTAAAATGATGTGTTCCATGAAGGTTTGTGTGGCTTTGATGGTCTTAATTTGTGTTTTATTGTTAATGCAAAATGATGTATGTGATGTCCCCATCCTAGTCAGCGCAGCTGGTCATGTGGTTAGCCTATTATTTCGATCCTCGTAGGCTGACAGGTGTGTGCAGAGGATCATCTGAGGCAGTTACTCAGTGTTCTGTAGCTTCAGTGTTGCAGTTGTTTCAGGTTGGGCCTTTGCAGAATCCTTCAGAGTGGTTTTTCAGAGACTTTCTATTTTTAGAAAGTCGGACAGGCGGAAGCTGCTATTTTGGGCAGGGCACCTAGTTCAGCTGGTTAGCTTGGAATCGACCCAGTTCTTCAGTTTGTTGGTCAGAAGGAGAAATAAGGAGTATTTAATGATTATTAAATATTTAATATTTTGACTTTATATTAAAGTCACTTTATTAATATATTTAAATATTAATAATTAAATGGTATATTATAAAGCATTTTAATACTTTATAATAAAGTGATATATTTGATATAATGAATAATTATTATTCATTAATGAGACGTCATTTAATTATTATTTTTCTCCTAAGTCAAAAAGGACGAATTTGATCATTTAATTTAAATGATTATTAAAAAGTGAGTTGGGTCGAATTTTTGCAAGAGAGTATATATTCACAGGAAAGACAAATCGAACCATCATGATATGTTATTCAAATTTGTCTTATTTTTGCTCTGAGCATTGAAGTTTGCAAAACCTAGGGTTTCAGCAGACGATTCGATTTTGGAGAACGATACCTCTTCAGAATCTGACATACTGAGACTGTGCAATACCAGTTGAAGAGTGTCTACTTGGTAGCTTCATCCAGAAGTTGCAGTTGATCATATTGAATCGATTTCAGGAAGGAGATCCAGAGTATTTTATTAGTTAACAGGGGCGACCTATCAGAGGTTACTATCTCAGAGATCTGGCATCTTTATTTGGGCCGTACTATATTCTTTATTGCTGCTACAGCAGGGCCGTACATTTCTGTACCTTCAAGGCCGTACCTCTCTCTCAGGAAGAAACACATTCATCATTCATTCTTTGGCAGAGGGTTTCATTGCGCCTTGGATATCTGGAGTCTTTGCAACGCTTTCAGAGTCCAGAGGGTCATTGGTTCATTCAGTCGTACCATTTCATTTGTCTTCTGGCGCCTGCAAGAAGGAAATCAGGTTCCTACATAATAAATTTGTATTTCATTCATATATTATTATTTGCCATTGTAAATGCTCTGGAAGTGAAATAAAATGATGCGCCTACCTTCTCTGAACATTTTCAAAGCTTATTTAGAGAATTTTAATTTATTTTGAATTTATTAGCAATTTAGAGGAAAATCCTAGCTCTTCTTTATTTATTGCAAAAACCCTCAAAAACACAAAAAAATACAAAACACAGCAGAATCGCCATATTCAGTCAAGGGTTTGGGTTGAGAATCACCTGGATTCTTACAGTGGTATCAGAGCACAGATTTCCTGCCATCCTGTGCTTTTTCAGTTGCTTTTTCAGAATACAGTGTGCTTTTTGGTTGCTTTTTCATGAGTAAGAACATCATTCAGTATACCAAGGGTGTAGGAAGAGGCAAAGCCGAGGATTGGACAGGTCCACCTATTCCTGAAGGTGAGACAGTGTCAGGAGTACTTGGTATTCACAGATTTAGCTCCAACAGTAGCGAGAACAGTGTTGCAACCCTAATGGCAGACCGTGAGATTCCTACAGAGACACTTAGGGATTCAGGGAAAGCACATGCAGAGGGCGACATTACTGATGAGGAGTTCAGACGTAGGCATGATAACATGATGGACATGATGTCCCAATTGATGGGCACTATTAGGCAGTATACTCCATCACAGCCACAGTATATACAGATTGGTCGCATCGAAAGGTGGATCAAGAAGAAGGGATCGCCTTTGCATCAAGCATTTCACGCATTACCGGCCACCAATCCATCAGGAGCGTAGGCCTGGACAGCCTAATTTCTTACCCAGAGAGACTCCACCTCCGACTCCGGGGGCAGAGCAACATGGGCAACATTAGGAGTTTCAGCCGCATAATGGCATGTCAGTAGCAAATGTGACGAGGTTTCATGGTGAGTACCTATCATTGGCACCTGAGATCAGGCAGGCATTATCGTTTCATGAGTTTATGGATGTTCATAAAGCTAGAGGAGGAGGCAGGTTTGACCGTAGAGCCCCTCAGCATCAGCAGCCACAGCCACAGGTGAACAGGGACTTGCAGTACGCAGTTAGTAAGATCACCTTGCCATATATTGATGGGTCCGATAAGACATCAGCGAGGTCTTGGGTTCAGAAGTTGGACAACTATTTATCATTGAGGCCTATGCAGGAGGACGAGGCCATTAAGTTTGCTACCTTGCATCTTCATGGAATAGCGCATGATTGGTGGCATCACAGCATGTATACACTTGGCCATCATGCAGTCAATACTTACCAGGAGTTCACCAGCAGGCTCATAGAGCGCTTTGATAAGAAGGATCCGGAACTTTACTTTAGAGAGCTAGCTCAGCTCAGGTAGACAGGTAGTTTGGATTCTTATATTGGGGAGTTTCAGAGAGTGGCAGTCATGGTGACTGGTATTTCAGAACGGAGACTCATTAGACTCTTTGTTGAGGGTTTGACAGAACCTATGAGAGGTTGGGTAAAGGCTTTTGACCCTCCTACCCTTCAGGAGGCCATGAGGAAGGCGCGAAACATGGAGCTTGCAGCACCTCGCAGCAAGTTCAATTCAGGGTCAACACCATACACTAGGCCTAATAGGCCTTTTGATAGAAATAATGACAGGAATAAGCCTTTTGACAGAAGGAAGGATCAACCGGATCCTAAGAGACAGAATGCACCACCCTTTGACCGAGAAACATTGAACGAATTGAGAAAGAAAAAGTTGTGTTTCTGGTGCAAGGCACCCTACGATGAAAAACATGTATGCCCACTTCGCCCCAAGGTCAAAAATAATCAGATGGAATGGTTTTATGAGGGCGAAAAGCAATCTGATCTGTCAGACCAGCAAGCTGATTCCGAGCATTCAGATGATGACAGGTCCGAAAATGAGGGTGAAAACGAAGGCGGAAGGAAGCTACAGGAAGCCCATTTGACTAGCCTTCAGAGAGATGGGTCATTTAGACTTCAAGGGTCTTGTGCCTGGCTGCGATTACCTTGCATCGGATACCGTGCCACACATAATTTCATTGATGCAACGACAGGAGGAGACGGCATCCATTGCAGGCATTTGAGGGTATTCGAGTCAAGGTGGCTGATGGGTACACTCTCAGATGTGACCGAAAGATCACCGATCTTCCGATGCGACTGAACAACTATGAATTCAAGACTGAATTCTATGTTGTTAACATGGGAGATACTGATGTGGTGTTAGGGATGGCATGGTTGCACGATTTGGGTGAGTTCACACTCAATTTGCATGACATGGAGATGAAGTTCAAGGTTGATGGGAGACCTCATGTCATCAAGGCTATTCGAGACAGTAATCTGAGGATGGTTTCATTCAGCGGATGGAGAGGCTCATTCGTCATGATATGGTTGACTGGGCAACAGAGTGCATGTTGATGCCAGCCCAGCAGGAGCAGCAGAAGGGTGAGTACCACCCTGACATTCAGATCTTGAGGACTAAACACTCCAAAGTGTTTAGTGACATTCCACCTGGTAGACCTCCAGATAGAGGCACAGAGCATATCATTGAGTTGGAGGAGGGCGCAAAGCCCGTTATGATCACGCCCTACAGACATCCGAAACGACTCAAGGATGAGATAGAGAAGACCATCAATGAGTTGTTAGCTATGGGGCATATTAGGCCTAGCAAGTCACCTTTTGCTTCATCGGTTGTATTGGTGAAGAAGGATGGATCACTTCGGATGTGTATAGACTACAGGCAGCTCAACAAAAGGACAATTAAGAATAGGTACCCTATACCACGCATCGATGAGTTGATTGATGAGTTACACGGTGCTATCTTCTTCACGAAGATTGATTTGAGGTCCGGGTACCACCAGATTCAGATGAGGGAGCAGGATATTGAGAAAACCGCCTTCAGATGTCATTGCGGTCACTTCGAGTTCTTGGTTATGCCCTTCGGTTTAACCAATGCACCTGCCACCTTTCAGGCGACTATGAACAGGGTTTTCAGTTCTCAGTTGAGGAGATTTGTGTTGGTCTTCTTTGACGACATTCTGGTTAATAGCAGGTCATGGGAGGAGCATCTGGCTCACTTAGATGCAATTTTGGGTATCTTAGCAGATGAGTCTTTCTATGCTAAGGAATCCAAGTGTGAGCTCGGTATGGAGGAGTTGTTATATTTGGGGCACATCATCAGTGCCAAGGGAGTGAGTATGGACCCTGAGAAGGTCCGAGCTATAGTTGAGTGGTCGGTACCTGAAAACCTTACACAGCTCAGAGGTTTCATTGGGTTGTGTGCTTTCTATAGGAGATTTGTTAGTGGGTTCTCACGTCACGCCGCACCCCTTACTGACTTGACAAAGAAGGGGGCTTTTACTTGGTCACCACAGGCGCAGGAGTGCTTTGACAGGTTTAAGGTGATCATGACTTCATGTCCAGTGCTAGCATTGCCTGACTTTACGAAGTCATTTGATTTATTCTATGATGCTTCAGGAAAGAGCATTGGTGCCGTTTTGATGCAGGAGCGACACCCTATCGCTTTTGAGAGCAGAAAGCCTAGGGGTCCTGAGAGATTCTACAGCATATACGACAAGGAGATGTTAGCCATTATGCATGCTTTGGCTAAGTTCAGGCAATACTTGGTGGGCAGCAAATTCAGTGTCTGTACAGACCATAATAGCCTGAAACACTTCCTTGGGCAGCGAGACTTGAATGAGAGGCAGCAAAAATGGGTCAGTAAACTGCAGTCGTATGATTTTGATATCACCTTCATTAAGGGGAAGCAGAATGTTGTAGCTGACGCCTTGTCTCGTAGACCTCAGTTGAATGCCATGGCACAGATCACAGAGGATTGGAGGCATCGGATTATTGCTGAGTATGCTAAGAACCCATGGGCTTCTAGCATTGTTGACAGGACAGAGCAGGATGATAGGTATACTATTGTAGATGACCTGATCATTTACAAGGGGCGGATTTTTTTGATTCCTGACTCTGAGGTGAGGGCTACAGTTTTGAGAGCCTTTCATGATCTTCCTATGGTGGGCCATCCCGGGTACTATAAGACATACAAAATGATTCGGGAACGGTTTACTTGGAAAGGGCTGAAAACTGATGTGTTACAGTATGTCCGAGAGTGTTTTGTTTGCCAGCAGAACAAGCAGGAGCACACATATCCTGCTGGATTGCTCCAGCCACTTCCGATACCTGACAGGAAGTGGGAGTGCTTATCGATGGACTTTATCACGGGTTTGCCGAAAGCCCAAGGTATATTGCATCTACGAGGTGGTTGATCTATGACTAAATATGACTTCTTCCCGGACATTACTACCTTCTACAAAGATCGCAGATTAAGTGTAGAGTTATTTTTCGTGAGAGGTATCTCGCTGTACGGGTTGCCTCGACTATAGCTGTCACCGACATATAGAGACAAATGGGTTCATGAGCAACTTTTGGCAGGAGTTGTTCAGGCTTTGTGGGACCGAACTGACACCGAGTACCAGCTACCATCCGCAGACAGATGGGCAGACAGAGATTGTCAATAAGTGGGTGGAAGGTTATTTGCGTAATTATATAGCTGAACAGCAGAGAGCTTGGGTGAGGTGGATCTATCTATGCGAGTATTGTTATAACTCGACTCACCACATGACGATACAGATGACACCCTTTATGGCTTTGTATGGGTATGAGGCGCCCAACCTTTTGGATTTGATATTGAGCGATAGCAGAGTGCCGAGTGCAGGGGATATGATGCAGAGTCAGCAGGACATTTTGAGGTCTCTCCGAGACAATATCCAACAATGAACTCAGCAGGCGATACCGACGTAAGAGGGCTGAGCTGCATCTTTGATGTAAGGGATATGGTGTACCTTATGTTGCAGCCGTATCATCAGTCTACTCTGCGGAAGGGTGGGGCAGAGAAGCTGAAGCCTCGCTACTATGGTCCATTTCGTGTTGTCAGACGAGTGGGCGAGGTTGCTTATGAGTTGGACTTGCCAGTTGACAGCAAGGTTCACAATGTGTTTCACGTTTCTGCCCCAAAAGGCATTGGCGATGTTATAATTCTCCAAATTTTGCCACCCCTTTGGATGACTTAAGGGAAATTGATACTAGTACCGAGGCCATCCCCAGGATGAGAGAGAGACACCTTCTCGGAGTATGGACGTGAACACCGGTCATGGAGAGATCGCTGCTTGAGGATGCTAATGCGGAGTCGAGGATCTTTACAAAGATCCAGAAGAGATTGCTTGAGGACAAGCAATTTCAGGGAGGGCAGACTGTGATGTCCCCATCCTAGTCAGCGCAGCTGGTCATGTGGTTAGCTTATTATTTTGATCCTCGTAGGCTGACAGGTGTGTGCAAAGGATCATCTGAGGCAGTTACTCAGTGTTCTGTAGCTTCAGTGTTGCAGTTGTTTCAGGTTGGGCCTTCGCAGAATCCTTCAGAGTGGTTTTTCAGAGACTTTCTATTTTTAGAAAGTCGGACAGGCGGAAGCTGCTATTTTGGGCAGGGCACCTGGTTCAGCTGGTTAGCTCGGAATCGACCCAGTTCTTCAGTTTGTTGGTCAGAAGGAGAAATAAGGAGTATTTAATGATTATTAAATATTTAATATTTTGACTTTATATTAAAGTCACTTTATTAATATATTTAAATATTAATAATTAAATGGTATATTATAAAGTATTTTAATACTTTATAATAAAGTGATATATTTGATATAATGAATAATTATTATTCATTAATGAGACGTCATTTAAGTATTATTTTTCTCCTAAGTCAAAAGGGGCGAATTTGATCATTTAATTTAAATGATTATTAAAAGTGAGTTTGGGTCGAATTTTTGCAAGAGACTATATATTCACAGGAAAGACAAATCGAACCATTATGATATGTTATTCAAATTTGTCTTCTATTTTGCTCTGAGCATTGGAGTTTGCAAAACCTAGGGTTTCAAAGCAGAATTTATCTGATTTTGGAGAACGAGCAATTCTTCAGACCGACATATTGAGATCGCGTACTGAAGATTGTCTACTCTGTTTCCATCCGTAAGTTGCATTGATCATTGAATCGATTTCAAGAAGGAGATCTAGAGCATTTCATCGCTTTTCATCAGGGGCTTAATTCCATCGAGGTTAATACTATCTCGAACTGGCATCTTTATTTGGGCCGTACTATATTCTTTATTGCTGCTGCAGCAGGGCCGTACATTTCTGTACCTTCAAGGCCGTACCTCTCTCTCAGGAAGAAACGCATTCATCATTCATTCTTTGGCAGAGGGTTTCATTGCGCCTTGGATATCTGGAGTCTTTGCAACGCTTTCAGAGTCCAGAGGGTCATTGGTTCATTCAGCCGTACCATTTCATTTGTCTTCTGGCGCCTGCAAGAAGGAAATCAGGTTCCTACATAATAAATTTGTATTTCATTCATATATTATTATTTGCCATTGTAAATGCTCTGGAAGTGAAATAAAATGATGCGCCTACCTTCTCTGAACATTTTCAAAGCTTATTTAGAGAATTTTAATTTATTTTGAATTTATTAGCAATTTAGAGGAAAATCCTCGCTCTTCTTTATTTATTGCAAAAACCCTCAAAAACACAAAAAAATACAAAACACAGCAGAATCGCCATATTCAGTCAAGGGTTTGTGTTGAGAATCACCTGGATTCTTACAATGTACACCATGAAGGTTTGTGTGGTTTTGGAGGTCTTAATTTGCTTAGGAGGGGCTCACTGACCCTCAGCCTTTGTATCAAGGATGTAGGGAGCGCCACCAGGAGCCGCCAGCCATGGGATTCCCATGAGGGGTACTTCTTGATCTCGATGTGGGGCGCTCTCTCAGACTCGAAGGGGCTTGCCCCTGATCTCACTGGGGTGCTGCCCCTGCATGCCCCCGCAAGGGCGTTGTTCTCTGATCTCCACTGGGGCAGCATGCTGCCCCCTTGCTTCCCCACTGTGCTTGCCCCGAGACCCCCACAAGGGGCATTGCCCCTTGACCCCGCTGGGGGCGCTGCCCCCAGACCCCCGCAAGGGGCACTACCCCTTGACCCCACTAAGGGCGCTGTCCCTCAAACCCATTGGGGGAATTTCCCACAAACTCCCATTGAATTCATTTGATTTTCTAGATACTCTCCACTAGTTACCTTCAATTTTACAAAAACAATTTGCTATTTTCATTTTGTTTCAGACTGTCAGTATCAATGTATTGAGCATTCCCAAACCCATTAGGGGCATTTCCCACAAACTCCCATTGAATTCATTTGATTTTCTATGTACTCTCCACTAGTTACCTTCAATTTTACAAAAACAATTTGCTATTTTCATTTTGTTTCAGACTATCAGTATCAGTGTATTGAGCATTCCACATAAGGATGCGATTTTGTATCTAATTTTCTTTCAAATCAATCAAAATATAACTAGATTCAGCTTGTTTCTTCTATGTACTCATTTTATTGACTCATTGGATGCATCTTATCATTGAATTTTGCAAAAAAAATGCGTTTATAATGAAGTTTAAGCAATTTTTTAAGTTGTCGAGTTTTTTGACGAGTTTTTTCCGTATCGTATTTTCTGGGCTTGGCAAGTTTTTGCAATTGGCGAGTTTTTCAACTATGCTTAAAACATTATTTTTTCATCAAATATCAAACTTGCCAAAATAATCACCTCAAATGCTGGAGACCACTGCTCAAGCTGACCTGCCAGAAATAGCCATTGCACTAAACTGCTGAACTGCTGCTAAAAATAGCACTGCTAGAAATAGTACTTACTAAAAATTGCATACTGCTAAAAATAGTAAGTTGTTCCAAACTCATTTTCTCCACATTTTGAGTAGCCGTCGCAACTTACTAAAAATAGTAAGTCCAGAAAAGTCATCTGATTCAGTTGCATGTCACACCATCACGAAGCTCTCTGAAAACCCAGAAGGAATCCAGAAGCCAAATTGGAAAACTCCAATATGCAAGCCTCCAAAAAGCAGCCGAGAACGCAAGTCAATATCCTGTCATGCATGTTACGTCATTGCGAAGCTCTCCAAAAACCCAGAAAGCTTCACCAGACATGCGTTAGAAACTCTCGCATGCAAGACCTCAAAACCTCCTCTGAAAGTGGAAACCCTAATTTTCATTTCTGCTTTAGCCTATGAGTTTCCGGAAATAGGCTAAATCCAAACGAAGAGTGTAGGGCTAAATTGGGGACATTACAGTTGGACCTGACTGAATTGGTTTTCCTGCTACGTCCCGATGCGTCACTTGCACTCTCGGTCACGTATGAGTCTCTCCCATGTCTTCCGTCAGCGTCCTCGACACCTCGAGTCTCCTGGGGTTCACTCCAGTACTCCCTCTGCCTTGGGGTCTTAGGTTTAGATCCACAAAAGAGTGATCAACCAGTGAATAAATAGGATTAGAAACCCATGAACAAGAATTATAATATACAAATATTAATAATATAATATATAATAGATTAATATAAATATAATATTATAAATACTAAATATAATAATATATAAATATTTACCACGGCTCCCTATCACACCAACTCAAATCTCAAACCTGGTATGAACTAGACTTGCATCCAGATACATAAGCCATGGATTCGGCAATATAGACATATAATGGGAAAGTTATAGAAAATTTTGATATTTCATCAATATGTATTTTTTTAAGTGAGTTTAATTTTACACACACATAAGCGCTCACACACATGCACACACACAAATATATGTATGTGTGGGATGTATGTATGTGTGTGTGTGTGTATGTGCATGTGTTTATGTACGTGTGTGTGTGTGTGTGTGTGTGTGTGTATGTGTGTGTGTGTGTGTATGTGTGTGCATTTATGTATGTATTTATATATGTATGATGTGTGTGTATGTGTGTATCTATGTATGTAATTATGTATGTATGTATGTGTATGTGTGTGTGTATGTATGTATATATGTGTATGTATGTATCTATGTATGTGTGTGTGTGTGTATGTATGTATTTGTGCGTGTGTGTGTGTACGTAATGAATGTATGTATGTAATTATGTGTGTTTGTATGTATGTATGTATCCATACCAAACTTGGGGAAAAAGTATGGTGAAACACACACACACACACATACACACACACACACACATATATATATAGAGAGAGAGAGAGAGAGAGAGAGAGCACCATACTGAACTTAGGGAAAAAAGAAAATCTGCCATATGGAAAACCCAAAGCCAAACCCAAGACAACCTAGCATGAAATGCTCAGGGGATAGAGACACCCAAGGAAACCCTAGGGACACGTTCCAGTATGTATGTATGTATGCATGGTCATACCCAGCCATACCGAACTTGGGGAAAAAGGAAATCTGCTATATGGGGAAACACACACACACACACACACACACACACATATATATATACCCAGCCATACTGAACTTAGGGAAAAAAGAAAATCTGTCATATGACAAACGCAAAGCCAAACCCAAGCCAATGACATAGCATGAAATACTTAGGGGATAGGGATACCTAGGGAAACCCCAGGGACACATTGCAGTATAACGTGGAATTAAAGTTAAGTAATAAAACCTCTTTAAGGGTGGTCCATGTAGTACACAGAGGGGAATGCACTTTTTAGATGAAATATGTTAATGCACCCATCATGTGGTCCATAAATAACAGATATGATCAATCCAGTCATAGAACAAGAATAAATTAATGACTCGAATTAGAATGGGGAACACACTTACAAGAAACTAAATCCTAAACTTTTTAAGGAGTGTTCCAATTCGACTTCTGTAAGATTTTTCCATCACTTTTTTGTCACATACCTCTTGCCATCAAATGTGTCATCCCTTAGACATAGCTCATGCAGATAATCACTGTGTTTTCAGCCAGCAAGCAGCTCCATCATGGCCTATGTATTTTTCTTACATTAGTTTGCTTTGTTGTTAAGAGATGAACTATAGTTTATGAGGTCAGTTTCCTTAGAGAGTGTTATCGTTTATGGGCTTACACTAAAGATTCCTTTTAAATGCTTTCATAGATAGGAGTGCTTTGATTTTTGATCTTTATCCTGGGAGATAACCATGGAACAATGCTTTAAATTGCTAGAACAGGAATTCAGAAATATGAATGACATTCAGAAATAACACTAACTACTAAGATATATTACTGTAACAGGAATGCTATTAATTTTAATATTCTGCACACGGTATTCTCTCAGAGGAGATTCTTTTGAATGATGCCTCATTTTAAGTTTCTTAGGGTGGAGATGTTGAATCTGAATTGGAAGCTTTGTTGCAACTGTCATTCCATTTCTTACAATGGTAACAATTACGGGATTGGCCTAATGTTTGGTGTTTGTATAATATCTTCTGCTTTATGTGGCACGTCTTCATTTATCTAAGGGAATCATCCTAGGGTAGTCCCTATGGATTCTGAAACTTTAGAATGTTAAAAATCCCTTTTTACATATAGACATGAGTTTTAGTGATAGATTTCATTTGAGAATTGAAGTATATAGTACTCTTTTGTAATAGATGTACCAGTAGTTACAGAGCATAATCTTTAATTTCTGATATGGATATCACTAGCAAAGTTGTGTATTTTATGAAAGAAAGGCCATTGGATCTGCCATGTGCAGGTTCTTCTAAGAATGCTTCCAAATTATCACCACCATGTTCGTATGCACGAAAACACCTTGATAACTAAGTTTTTTGGGCTACACCGTATCAAGCCTGCAGGCGGCCAGAAGGTATCATAAATAATCAAAGGATGATCTTATTCTTAGGTCAGAGTAGTCTTTTTATTTATGTTGTTATCCCAAAACAGAAATTGGATTGGTTCCTAAACTGCTCATTTGTTAAATCATTATATCTATACTTTTGGATTGTTTGTAAAATTCTGAGAAGTACTACAAAAATAAGAAAATTGTTACGTTATGATAGTATTGCAGAATTTTCTTGCAGGTCCGATTTGTAGTGATGGGCAACATGTTTTGCACAGAATTGCGAATTCATCGTCGATTTGACTTGAAAGGTTCGTCCCAGGGGCGATCAACAGACAAGATCGAAATTGATGAGAACACAACTCTCAAAGATTTGGATCTAGATTATGTTTTCCATCTGGAGCCTTCTTGGCGTGAGGCTCTTATGAAGTAAGAAATTGGATCTTAGCATGTTGAATCTTAGACAACTATTTTCTGCTCACAATTCCTGTTTTTTATATGGAAACTTAGTGTAATATACAAGAAATTACCTCTTGCAATTTGATGTGCTATATAATTGGGGAACCTGGAGCACTTTGAAAGGAAAAAGACACGGAGGAAGTTTAGCCTCATGAATATTTAGTCAGCTCTTTAAGGTACTACTTGTAACTGGTATGATATTTCTACTAGTATGAAATTTGTGTCTTAAAACATTTTATCCCTGCTTATATGCCGTTTCTTTTATGAGAGGCTTAAATCTCTCTCACACACATGGTATATAAATGGATGTTTAATCATCAAGGTGATGTGATACCATGCAAACATGTTATATTATGTGGATCCAATTTATTGAAACTGGTTAATGGGCATTCTCCTGTACTGGTTCTAGTTTTGGAAGTGTGGTACCATATGCAAATCATTCTACACTGATTGGCATAAGAGTTCATATTATTTACTTGGGTGGATGCATAATTTATCTAGCTTATATATACAACAAATTTGGCATTCCATGTGGGTACATTATGTCATATGGCGCTGAAATAAACCAAGGTTAATGGCTAGATTGCATAAAGAAAGCTGAGAAATAGACCCATACACAGACTTATCACTTTTAAGATATGCAAATCTTCAACTTCAGAAGTATATACTCTACAGAGGCAGCTGATTGACAGATACCATTTGATGACATATGGCAATGCAGCCAGATTCGTGGTCCCTACTATCTGGCATAGAAAGAAAGGAAATTTCATGACTTGTGCAGTGTCAAACTACTCAAGTAAAATCTTGGAAATAGATGCAGCATCTCAATTGTATAAGATCTGGCTTCCCATTTAAGATGCTGGTTTTAAGGAAGCAGATGGCTTTGGCTCCATGTGCAGGCAATTTATATAAACCCTTGGCTGTAATTGGGAAACACTAAGCATATTTTTGGAAAGAACTCTACTGAACATACATCGTTGGTTTTATCTTATGAAGAGATTCTAGTCCTTTGGGCCATCAGGGATCACTGAGTAAGGCTTGGCAGCAAATCAGGGCTTAAAGTAGTAAAATTAAAATAGATCAAGGGAATCGTAATGTTTGAAGTTATTCTGATGGTGGTCATAAATATTATGGAATGAGAATTAGAATCAAAGAGCATTCTGGTACACTAACTATGTTCTTCTGTAAAACTGGCATATTTTCTCTGAATATGTTCTACTGGAAATCTTATGCCTGCATTATCATGATTGACTTCCTTATATTAAGAGTTTGATTGACAGAATAACAGTACTGAGTAAATCAATCACAAGAATTATAAGTCATTTCTATCTACATCATCATTAGAATGGGAATGGAAAACACTGGAAAGCATCAGCCACAACTTCAGATTGGTATCTTAAAGTTTGATGTTATGTCTTTTTTATATAAAGGCAATCTAAAAATTTCACACAATGAATTCTTTTAAGTAGTACCCAAAACTGAAAATTTGGTAGCAGGAATTCCTAAAATGCATCATGCTTTAGGTAAGTAACAAAATGTTCGAAGAAATTTGATTTATAAGGAGCTTCTTCAATGCTTTGTGAGATAAGTTACCAATTTGGGTACGGGTGCGAGCACGGGTACCGGAACTTGGTACGGTAGACGGCAATTGTTTTTCCTTGGGTACGGGTATGGGTACGGGAATATATATATATATATATATGTTCAAAATTATAAATTATAAGAACAGTTTAATTATACCCTTGTTTATGTTCCCACCCAAAGAATTACATCGGAATGCTTCATTGCAGACCTCAATTAACTCAGTTCCAATCCATTCAATATTAGCTTTGTAGAACTCCTCTGATAAACCATCAATACCAGGAGATTTACCATTACCAAGTGAGCAAATAGTTCGATCAATTTCTTCCATAGATATATCCCCATGAAGTGCTTGGGCCTCTTTCTTGCCGATCTTTTTTGGAATGATTTTTTAATTTTTTACAAAACTGTCTTGCATCTTTAGCCCTAGAATCTTCCTATGATGAAAAGAGATTGAGAAAAAAGGAGTGGAAAGCCTCTTTCATAAAACTACTGTCATTTGAAGAGGTACCATTGACCTCAATTGGCCCAATTTCCTCCCTCTTTCGGTTGTATCTAATTATGTTAAAAAGGTATTTTGAACTCCTATCCCCCCTCTTGAAGCCAGTTCATCTTTCCCCTTGGAACCTATAGTTCTACACTTTCCTTAGCAAAGATTTCATTCTGACCAACTTAGATTCTGTTGCCAGATCACTGGTATTACTCTGAATTTGATTCTCCAAATTAAGCAATTTCTCTTGGAGTAGGAGCTCAAGCTTCTTTCTGTCTATAGTTGTCTTTTTGCCTACAATATTGAAAAACCTCCTCCAAAGTTCCCCATAGACTTCCCATCTTTTTATAGCTGACACAAACTTATTCAGGTTCTTAGACAGAAAGGCAGCAATTTTTAAAAAGAGCTATAGACAGAAGAGAGCTATTTAGTTTAAAATATGAAGCCCTAGGTTTAAAAGCATTTGGGGCAGATTCTCCTGCCATTATACAAGCTTCAATGGGAGAGTGATCTGACATGGTAAAGGGATAGACTGTAACCCACTGTCCCTTGGTGCCCTATTTGAAAGTGAAAAAATTCTTGTTCCCATAGAATCTGTGCAGTCTGCAATATGTTTTCCTATTTTGAGACTGATTATTACAGCAAGTATACCAAATATACTTGCAATAGGCTTTTTTGGACTTTAGAGTATCCATCAAAGCCAAAGATCTCTTCATTCTAGACCAAAAAAATAGTTCATTGCCTTTCCACAATCCATCTTTTCCTCCCAACTTATCTTCCTTATATTCAATCATATTAAAATCCCTAGTTATAATCCATGGGATTTTTTGTATATTATCCACCATCCAGGCCCATAGCTCGCATCTTTCTCTATAGTCATTAGATGCATATAGTGAGCATATTCCATACACCTTAGAATCAACTTCCATTCTCACCCAGACCAAACTATTACAAGGAGATGCCCCCCATTGGGTAGTTGAATTTTCCCATTTGGGATTCATCAAAATAGCACTCTCACCTTTATCTTTCTCATGCCTAGTGGCAAAAACCCTTGAATCTTTCCACACAAAATTTGAAACACAGTCCATCTGGAATCCCACAACCTTGATTTCTTGATATCCAGGTAAGGTTTGTCCTTGCAAAAGGAACGGACAACATATTTTCTGTTCGGGGATTCAATCCCCTCACATTCCAACTACATATGTTTAAATGCATTTATTACTGGGGGAAGAGGAGTTCTTTTGATTTTTGTATGGTCTATCAAGACATTTAGGAATCTTCTCTTCTTTTCCTTTTTTTGCACTCTTATTTTCGCTACTAGAATCCGGATTTCTAGATCTTTCATGTTTCCTTTTTTCTAAGTAGCTGGTTTGCTGGGTTCTGGGTTGGGTCCTGGTCCTGGTTCGCTCCTGGTTCAGGTCCTTGTTCGGTTCGCCTGTGGGTTCGACCAGGGTCTTTCATTTTTGGGTCTGGTTCGCCCAGGCAGAACCCAAGAGAACCCGGGCAAAACCCAGACATAACCCAGGCGAACCAACACAGAACCTGCATGCCTAGGCATCCAAAAAGTGTTTTTTTGAGCATTTTTTTAATGTTTTATGGAGTTTGACTTTGACCCACGCCCAAGAGAACCCTAAAAGTGACCTCTAATCACTTCAAACACCTTAACTACCTCATTCTTATTCATTTGTTTTGCTCTTTTTGACAATGTCAAAAGCATGGCTGCATACAGATTAGGCGAAAGACCTTTCCTTTTAGTTTAGCAATGCATGGAAGATTCAAAAAGTATCCTTGATATTACAAAAAGATGTGTTTATACACTTCAATTGTGCAGTCACCCTTTGGTTCTTTCAAAGAAAAATCTGCCTATGCCACTGTTACACTGCACAGGTAAACAAATTTTGTATTGTGGAGCTATATTAAGCTACCACTCTCAAGACCAATGTAACAATGATACAAAATAATGTTTGAGACTGCAAGAAGACATCAAAATGGCTAGTGTATAAACAAATTCTTATGATTTCTGAAGAATGCTGATAACTCTACTCAATTGGCTTCTTTTTTCAAAATCATACAAATTGAACCCTGGCATCAATTGACTCTGTATATCAAGCTACCACAATTCAAGTTTCAACGATGAATATTTATCATGCATGTTTTAAATGACATTCAAGTTTATGGTGGTTTTGTTGTTTATATGATGTATGTGATATTTTAATCCTAATTCTTGCTTCAAGGCTGCATATATATATATTTTATTTTTACATGTTTTTTGTACTAACGAACCCAAAACGAGCTGAACCTACCCCCCAAAAATTTTAGCCAAACCAGCGAACCGAACCCCCGAACCTGAACCAGTAACTTAGCCTTTTTTTGTTTTCTTCTTTATTATTATTATTTTTTTCCATCTGATTAGGCACCAAAGATCAATGTCAGGCCCCGAGAACAAGGGATTATAGCACGTAAGTTCAAGTTTCTTTCCAAATTCCTCTTTAGCCATATTGGGGTTAGAATTTCCGGCTATGATAGAGTTTACTAGCACCTGGTTAGGCAAGGGGGAGGTATTCTTGAAGCAAATATCATCCACCCTCTTCTTTTTAGCTTCCAGGGCCAACTGTTGTGCATTTTAAGACTAGAATGAACATTTATTTCCTCTATTCTTGGCTCAAACTTATCATTTTTGGGAGCAAATGGGTCCTTGGCCTTGATGACCACTATATACACCATCAAATAATGGGTCAGCCAAAGAAATTTTGGCCTTTACATCAACATTAACATTTTGGGACTTCTTATTAGTGTTATCTTCTCCATTCTCATCTATTATCATTTGATTCACTTCCAGGTTATCTGTTATCTATTATGGAGATAGACCCTTGATAAGAAATTGGAGGCCTATTACCTTGTTGAATGTCTCTTATAAGATTCTGGCAAAAACCCTAGCTAATAGATTATCAAGTCTATTGAAGAATGTAGTATCTGTCACTCAAACTGGATTCATTAAGGGCAGGTATATACTTGAAAATTTGATTACCAATTGGGAGGGGTTACATTGGGCCAAACACAGTAACCGGAATGTTGCAATGATTCTTTTGATTTTGAAAACGCCTATGACAGAATGGTCATTTGTGATTGATATTTTGTAGGCATTTGGTTTCCCTCCAAAATTTTGTAAATGGATTAAAATTTAGTTCAAAGAGGCATCTACTCAGATAGATGTTAATGGGGAGCTCACTGACCCTATTATACTCCAGAGATTCATCAGGCAGGGCTGTCCTATTGCGCTTGCCTTGTTTGTGATTGTTGCTGATGCGCTCCATTATGTATTGAGAATCAGTTTTGATCTCCCCTCCAGTTTATGGCATCTGATTACCCAATGAAGCCCAATTGTTAAATACTCAGTTTGCAGACGATACCGCCTTGTTTGTTGAAATGTCAGAGGCCAATTTTGATAATATTGTGAAGAGACTTGACATCTTTTGTACAGCCTCTGGGTCTATTCCTGGCTGGAAGGATTTAGGTAGTTCAAAAGCTAATTGCCTCCCATTCTGTTTATTTCTCCTCTGCATGGTTTTTTGCAAATTGTCATTTTGAAAAGCTACAAAAGATGTTGAGAGCCTTTTTGTGGTCGGATGGTAAAGGGGAAAAGAAAAGACATGCGGTGAAGTGGTCTTGGTGCTGCTTACCAAAAAAATTGGGGGGCAGTGGGGGAGGTTGGGTTTGAAGGATATAAGAATCCAAGGTCTTGCTCTTGCAGATAAATGGATTATCAAAGCATATGAGGGGGATAAGCCTTGGAAAGTATTGTTGAGAAACAATCTGGCCCTATTCAAACCAAAAATAGGCAAGAAATGGCTGCCTTTGAATCAACAAGATATTTTATTTGGCCAGTTTGAGGTTAGGACTTTTGGCTCTGCAGTATTTAACAGTATTTGGAAGGCTTGGGGGAAGGTCAGGCATTTGGTGTGTAATGGTAATGCTATTTGAAGTAACCCAGGGTTTTGTGTGCATAACAAATCCATCTTGTGGAATTTATTTCTTAATGGTAAACCATTGGCCCTTTCTCAAGGGTGTTCTGCAAAGGCATGGGCCGCCTTGGGGATTGAAGTATTTCATGATATTATTGAGAGGGGTGTGCTCAAAACTTGGGAGCAAGTGAGGTTCAACTTTGGTGTTCCACTATCCCAAAAAAGAACATATTCCATGTTGAAATAGGCCTTGGGGAATGATTTGTCTCCAATTGTAGCTATTAATGAGGCTGAGTTGTATAAAAAAATTTGCTGGAAGGATAGTTCAGTGCTTTCTGGTACTTCTGTAAATAAGATATACTGTATGCTAACTGGCACGGGAGAGATTACTGATTGGCTTAATAAATCTTGTGGTCTTGATTGGTCAGAGCCAAAGTGGTCTAGCTGTCTAACCCATGGTTGGTCCAACTCTGGTGAACCAAAATAAGCTTGTTTTAGATGGCTTTTGATTTTAAAAAAACTTGTTGTGCACTCGGTTCTTCAGTCTTATGGAATGTCTGCAAGAAATTGTAGTTTGTGTGACCAAGTTGAAACTTTTGAACATCTTTTTTCTGATTGCGCATTTGCTCTTTCTATATGGTCTTTATTTCTAGGTAATCATAATGGCTGGGATAATAAAGAAAACTTTTTCTTGGTCTGAAATTCTTGTTGGTTATGTAGGTGCTTTTAATGCTGATTTGAATGTGTTATGGCTTGTTCTCACAAATGAGATTTTATTGTTTATTTGGAAAAAGAGAAATGAAGAGGTCTTCCAAGGCAAGAGAAGGTATCTTACTGAGTTCCATAGTGAACTCACCTTTCTTAATATTATGTTGTAGATCTCAGCAGTTTTGGAGATTCCCAAAGACAGGTTTAAGATCCTGCTGCAGGAAGGCCTGACCATAGTTTACAAAATAGAGATCAAATCTGCCCATTTCTTTCCACAGGGGAGGAACAATCTGAACAACGAGTTGTACTCAAGGAATTCATGGACAAACACAAGATTCAAAGGCCGATAGAAAGAGACAAACCTAGCAGAGATGCAAGGGACAGATACCAGCCTGTCATTAAAGATGTTGATCCAGATCTGATAGAGCCACCCATTGGGACTTATGACTGTGATAAATGTGAGAGACTAGTAGCAATGTAAAACGCTGCTGGGAGTAAATAGTTGGTCTTTTCTGTTCCTATGTTTTCTTTGTAGTATCTTGATATATAAAGGACTAATGATCTCATATTTTGTCGGATGATCTAAACTTGGTAATTATGGAGCTCCTGCTCCTCATATTGTAAAGACGCTGTTTTGTTAACTATCTTTAATATATAAAAAAAATTATAACATGATACTCATAATTGCCAAAAAATAGAATACAACATAATTTCGACATAGTAACTTATAACAGTTCAATTCATGATCACTTCACAAGTACAGTAATAGATTCTCCTTAAAAAATATAATAGAGAAATAAAAACTCAAAGAAGCTTGCATACTTTACTAGTTTCTTGGTCAATATTGATCATGACTCAGTGAAAAGTAGAATATTGCACTCAATGCAGCATAATCAGCAGTCAAAATAGTCAATGTAAGTGGTATAGAAGTTAATGTTGTCTATGTAGCAAAGATCTTTGGTCAACATAGTCAATATAGCAGAGCTCTTTGGTCAACACTGTCAGATAACCACATTTAAGAAGAGTCAATCATACAAGGGTCAATGCAGGTGTAGAGGGTCAATGTTGAAGATCTGGTGTGCTGATTCACGAATGATGTCAGATTTACAATTTGGCCCAAATATTGTCTTTTTCCCCCTCCTACGATAGTGCTGGTCAAATGAGAGGGTAAATGATGGAATGATGCATTTGTGAGGATCAATTAATGCTATCTACACATGTTCAATTGGAAACAATAGCCCTAATTTTTTTTAAACGATGGTTATAAATTCCTGGTCTGCCAAGCCCCAAGACAATATTAACTTTATATTGGAATTCATTAGAAAACAATATCATATTTAGTAATTGGTGGTGTCTTACTCCTTTCATGGACCAATTTTGTAGTTGCTGTTGTCTTTATCTTCTTAGACTGCAGGGCTCTTGCTGGGTATGCCCAGGGTACTACCCCGACACTCGGGTTCCCTGTGGGTCCTTCACAAAAGGACCCATAGGGAACCCAAGTGCCTGGGCAGTCCCTGGGCATACCTGGGGATGAACCTACACCATACCAGGATCAATACCGTACCCACACATGTACCTAGGTCAAATATGAAGGACCCGGTAACATAGTTTTTATTGACAAGAACCCTTGAATTTCTGAATCTTCAGCCTTCTTAACTATAAAATTATGATGGAAAATCTCTAGCTTCTGTAATTGAATAAATTAAAACATTCTGACTGAATTTTATGTGTTCCAAGCTAAGTTACCGATTCGTTTTTGGATTTGGGTACGGGTACGCGAATCCGGTACGGGATTCGGTCAAATTTTTTTTTGCGGTTGGGTATGATTTGGGTATGGCAATACAAAAAACATATAAAAATCAGAAATATCTACATATTTTCAGCAGTAATTAAGTTTAGAATACACCACCATATTAATAGTCTAATAACATAGCAAAAATACAACACCACTTTCATAGTCAAATATTAAAATATTAGTAATACTCGAATGTTGTGATATAAAATGATAAATTAAAGTTCAAACATAAAAATGTCAAGTGTTTACAATCAGCCATTATTGATCATTGATCAATCTGAATCATATGGGTCATCAAAAAAAGCAACATCATCAGCATCATTAGATGCTACATTTTGTGTAGAACCACAAATAGCATTAGTGGCACTCGCACAAGCACTGACACTACCACTGACACTACCACTCTCATGCTTAGTAGCTGCTTCAGGCTCATACTCATCATCAATATCAAGTGCAGCTAAGTGACTTGTGGAAGCATCCAAGTCAAGCTGCTCTGGCTCAATATCCCACCTCCTTGTGTTTCCTTCTTAGTAGGAACTTTGCTTCTGTGTAAGGAGGCGCAAGTTTGAATGCACATACACCAAGTCCTTTGCCTTTTTTTAATGTAGCTTATTGCGTTTTATTGAGTGGATGAAGGAGTATGTGCTCCAATTCCTCTCAGAAGAAGATGAACTAACAACCTATTAAGACCAAATTAAATAGTTAAGAGTTACAAAATTTAACTAAACAAAATTATTAATTAATATAAAATTATAAATTAAAATTAAAATTACAAAATATAAAACTTACTTGGGATAAATTTTTTATTGCAATAGGTTGGAGGTGCCTGTATTCTTGCCCATGGAAGTACCACCAACTATGAGCATCCACCTTGTACTTGTCTCGAAGAGCATCAAGATTCTGATCAACACTACCGGAGCATGCAAAAGCCATGAACTCAGCCCTCACTCGATCACGTTGGTCATGATCACTGAAGAGTCTATGAAGTGCTGCCTTGTACCCTTGAGCCACTTCAACATCCCTATATTGAGCAACTCTTGATGAAGCAGAAAGTATCTCAGGACTATAATATTTGGGACTCAATGCAAAAGCGAGAAGATGCAACGGAGTGGTCATTTTGTTCCATCTATCAACAATGATTTCCTGTAGCTCTTTGAAGAACTTTTCTTCAGGATCTTCCTCTTTGGCATTGATGATGGATTTCATCTTCTCAATCATTGAGTTGATACCATCATATACTTCGCCCAAACAAGGTCTATCCATGTCTGTGTAACGGATCATGCTCAATATGGGCTTAGTGAAACTGACGAGATACTCAACACGATCCCACCAATTATCATCCAGGATCCTTTGCTTGACCCTATTTGCCCTTTCACTGCTAGATTGCTTCCATATGGCCCAATTCGGGCTGATTACCATGGCACAGAGTGCCTCACGAACCTTTATAAGTCGTCTCAACACAATTGTGTTGGAGGCAAAACGGGTCTCGACAGCCTGTTTGAAAATCAAAATAAAAATAAAAATATAATTTAAATTTTATAAAATCAAAATTTAAAATTAAAAGAAAATTAAAAATTTAAAAATATTGAGAATTAACTTACCTTCAACAACTCCAATTTTGAGAATTGTCTAAATATTCCTTGTGTCATATGGTGGTTGGTGACAAACATTTGGATGTCTTTGCCCTCAGCATACACCTGTTTGATCCACTCAATTTTGGATCCAATTTTTTGTAGCATTAGATTGAGGGAGTGGACAGCACAAGGTGTCCAAAAAAGGTGTGGATACTTCTCCTCAACCAATAACCCAACAGCCCTACAATTTTTGGCATTGTCGGCTACATCTTGCACAACATTTTGATGGCCCACTTCTTCAATAGCTTGGCAAAGGATGTTAGCAATAAATGGACCATCTTTCACCTGTCCTTCACAATCCACTGCTCTCAAAAACATTGTCCCTTTAGGGGACATGACAATAACATTGATCAATGGGCGATTTTTTGCATCTTTCCATCCATCAGAAACGATGGTCACCCCTGTTTCAATCCACAAATCCCTTATGGGCTTCAAAAAGTCTGCTACATGTTTCACCTCTTTCTCCAATAAGGTGCAACACACCTTCTCAAAACCTGGGCCCTTATACCCCTTTGGAGCCTCATTAATAGATTTCACCATTTTTTGCCAATATGGTGAATAAACAACGTTGAATGCCAATCCATTGGCATAGACACATCTTGCTATGTCTTGATTAGTAATCTCTTTTGCCTCATTTTGAAATGAAGCTTCCAATGGTCCCTTAGATCTTTTATTTGAAGAGGGCATGGTTTGCTCTTGAGGGATGTTCATAAATGGATGGCTTTCTATAGGTGGAAGATAAGTAGGTGGTGTAGGGGGATTGAGATCCTTTCTTCAAAGGATGGCTTGTTTTAACACTACCAGCTTTTTCGTCTGCTTTCTCTTGCTCAGCAAACACTACGTCATCTAGAAGGCCTTTGCCATCACCTTCTGGAGGTCCTGGACAAGGTTTGATGCCATTATCAGGGATCTTACACAAGTGCGCTTTCACTCGACTGTATGAGCTCGTATATCGTACTTTGCAATGACTACAAATCCAAACATATACTCCACCACTTGGACATTGTTGAACCATTTCTACATATTTCCAAAGGGGAGAGGTTGGGTTTATTTTGAAACGAGATTGGCATGAGGAGTTAGAAGCGAATGCCATTGTAATACCTAAGGCACAACAGATTGAAATAATTTTGGTATTGAAATTTGAAACTAAAAACCTTAAAAGAATGAGAACAAAACAAAAACTTAAAAACAAAACAAAATAGTTCATTTGTTAAAAAAAATGTAAGAAAAAAATAAAAAAACTTCAAAGAAACCTACCTCTTTTGAACAAATCTTGCTCTACGATCTTCTTGGCAATGAATGACATTTGCAAGTGCTTAGGAATAGCATAACAATCAACTTTGAACAACCGATGATCAGCCTTCAAGTCTATTCAAGCTTGTGCAAGCAAGAGAGAAAGTTCAGCAATGGAGGCAAAAAAACTTGTTTTTCATTCACAAATTGTTAAATGGGAGTGTTTTTACCTATTTAATGTGTTTGGAGGCAAAGATTAGGGTTGGAATGAATATTTTATTATTTAGAAGTCAACTTTTAGTCAAAAAAATAATTTAAAATTGCAAAAAAAGTTAACTTTTTCCGCGGCCTAGGCGTTTTGACTTCTGGATTCAAGTCGGATTCGGCTGGGCGTATCCTGGACGAATCCACAGAGGCGTTTTGTATTCGTGGTGTATCTGCAGGCGGAATTTCATACCCTCTGCAAATTTGAATCGTACCGAATCCGAATTTCGAATCCGATACGAATCGTATCGTATCTAGAGGTTGGGAGGGACGAATCGGTAACATAGGTTTCAAGTTCTCACTTTTTTTTGGATATTCTCAAGCAATATCTCGGCTGACCCCATGCTGAATTTTAGGCTCAAGTCCTTAAAGTCAAGAGACATTATTTTCTGGCCCAATAGCATAAGCAACTTTGAAAGAAATAGAATCTGTAATACGTGGTATTGTCTGTGATTCTGTCCATATGCCCACACATGCAGATGTGTACACGTGTGATGTGAGCGTGTGTGTCCATGCATGTATGCATGTGCACATGTATGCACACATACATGCACATGTAAACTTGTGCATGTATGTGGATATGGACAGAATCACAGACAATACAATGTATTACAGATTATATTTCTTTCAAAGTTGATTAAATAATCAACTTTGAAAGAAATATGATCTGTAATACATGGTATTGTCTGTGAAATCAACTTTGAAAGAAATATAATCTGTAATACATGGTATTGTCTGTGATTCTGTCCATATGCACACACATGCGTCTATGCATGGATACACATGCACATGCACGAACACACACTCACGTGCACATGCCCACACACACATGCACAAGCACATGCACACGAACAACATGCCTAAGAATTCATATGCATCAGTATCTAAAGTTGTCAAATTTGTCACTTGCAAGGATGTCTTTAACAATTTCATGAATGATATATTTTTCCCTTATGTTTTGCAGCTGAGAAATGAAATTAAAATATTATTTTTTTGATGGCTTTCTCATTTATTGTGAATTGTGTTTTTTTCTTTCTTGTTTAGGCAAATTGAGGTTGACTCCCTATTCTTAGAATCTCAACGTATAATGGATTACAGTCTGCTATTGGGACTACACTTCAGAGCTCCACAGTATCTGAAATCTCACGTATCAGACCCTCAAAATGTAATTTCAGAGGACAGTGGAACACTAGCTGATGAAGGTATCAATTTCTCTATTTAATATAGTCGGATCATTTACTTATAGGTTTGTGTGGGGATACTTGATTTGGTATTGTTCACTATTGGATTTAATTTGGCAGTCGTCAAAATTTACATTTCTTAATGATTAAGGCTCTGCAAATATGCCAACATAGGTCAAATTTACATACTGTCAATTTAAGCTCACAATTTCTTGTCATCAATTAAAAGTTCATATTTGAGAACAAGACGATTAACATAGCTTTATCTGCCATTACCCTTTGAAATGGTACACCATTTATGTAGGCGACCATTACCTCTGCTTACCTATCAAGCAGCAATCAGTAGAGTAAGGTGCCAGATGAGGCTTGCTCATTTTCAGAGATCTGTACTTGCTTTAGTTCCTACGGTGCCAGGTTTGAGGCATTTTAGTACATGGGTGGTTACAAATATAACGTTTTAACCATCGCCAAAATCACATTCTGGGATTGATTTCAAAAAGGAGATCTTATGCATTGTGGCAATGATTTTACTAATATTTCTACCACTAGGATATAGTTGAGACCCGATGACATTATCCATCATTAGGATATATATGTGATCATATGATGTGATCCATCAAAAGGATATATATGTTATCATATGATGCAATTCTTCATTAGAAAATAGATGTGATCCATCATCAGGATACATATGGTGTTTTGAAATGTCGGAATTGTATCCATATCTTGACAATGTATTACATAGGGTGATTTGAAGTTTCAATAAAAAAATCTTAAAACAATTTATTTCAGAGGCTTTGTTCTACTATCTTGACTGTAGAAGCATAAATCTAATTCTTATGATTCTTTTGCACTATTTATGTGCTTCAGTAGTATATGACAAGATGTAATTGATATACAATTTTTTTTTGAAAAATCTAAGATAAGATGCAACAAGAATAGTTAGTATGCAAATGCAACATAGAATAAACTACTTTCAGTGGTAGGCAACTACTGAGGTTGACAATGACCCCCAAGGTCAATATCAAAATTGTTCATCAGCGATGTACAAAGTAGATCTAAGCATTTGTGTTTTTGAATATTT
Organism: Sequoia sempervirens; assembly: GCA_007258455.2. Classification (NCBI taxonomy): domain Eukaryota; kingdom Viridiplantae; phylum Streptophyta; class Pinopsida; order Cupressales; family Cupressaceae; genus Sequoia; species Sequoia sempervirens. Next base: position 254,332,729 of record VDFB02000013.1, on the reverse strand, counting down.
GAGTATGGTATAATTATTATGTAGAAATGCCATGTAATTATTCAGAAGAGGTTTCTATATATGGTTATTACTTGCTTGATTTTTAAATTTAGAGAATCTTTCTGGGATCAGCTTGTCTATTTGCTTTTGATAATTCAAGCAAATTAAAGCCATCTGGAAATATTGCTGTATCTGTAAGCCTGTCAGGAAACAACTATGAACTAGGACTGAATTGCTTTGTGATGAAAGAAAGGAGAATAAATTACATTTTTCTTATCATTTCAGTGGCAGCAGCTGTTGAGGATGAAATTGCATGCTATCCACAAAGTCTGATATTGGTTGCTCGTGAGCCTCATCAAGATGGAACAATATTGGGTTCTCACATTAGGGGAAGCCCATTGAGAGCATCTGCTATAGGTGATGAGGAAGTTGACTTGCTTCTTCCTGGGACTGCAAGGTGATGATCCTGTCTTTAATCACGTTACTCCAATCATCCTTCCATGTAACATTGTATTTTATTGTAACACTCTCAAGTTGACTGTGCAGATTGCGAATTCAACTTGGTGTGAACATGCCTGCAAGGGCAGATCGTAGACCACAAAGAGACAATGATCACAATGAAGATCAACTGTTTAATGAGGTTTATGATGTTGTCCTATACCTTGGGATAATTGACATCTTACAAGAATATAATTTTTCCAAGAAACTTGAGCATGCTTTGAAAGCTTTTCAGTTTGATTCCTCTTCAATATCTGCTGTTGAGCCCGCATTGTATTCTAAACGTTTCTTAGCTTTTATCCAAAAAGTATTTCCGCCAAACCCATAAACAGGCTTAAACCAGAAACAAAGTGTCAGCAGATGTCCTTTTGCATATCCATTTTCTTGTTGGTAGGTATGTACTTATACATATCCATTTTCTTGTGTTGGGAAAGAAATGGAGAAAAGTTTTTATTCCATGTGACACTGGCCCAAAATTTCGTCATTCACAAAGGCACTCTTAGCATGTTCGGGAATGGTTTTGAATTTAAACTCTACTGTTTTCCATCCAGTCAATGCTTATGCTCAGTCTATTCTTTCTCTCCTACCATTTGATAACTACGTTGAGTACTTAAAAGTTTAGAGTAAATATCTCTAATAAACTTAAATGAAAGCTACTGAGATCTCCATCATAAATACAAACTGTTTTTTCCAAGGACATTGAAAGATCTATATTTTTCCTTCAACATGGGAGCAATGTTGAGTGAAGACTATACTGTCACTTGTGCTTAGCATGTTTACACAAACTGGATGCCTTGGATAAAAACCTCTAAACAAAAAAATTTCTTGCAACCAAGAAACCATTGGGTGTAAAAGAACAGCTCCAAAATTAAGAAATCAAATAAAAGCATTAATGCAATTTACTTTTCACTGCAAAAATATATGCGCTTTGGGCTCTAAATTTACACCTTTATACAACAATGTAGACATGGCATGAATAACTGAAGGTGAAAACTCATCTCGTTCAAGATTTCTTTTGTGGACAGGTTTTTCAATCTTGGAAACCTTCATCGAAGGGTAGATTCAAGGCCCAAAGACCATATTAAGGTGTATATTAGAAACAAGTGTTCTTTAAACATTTTTCTTTCCTAGTTGCTTAATCTTTATGCTATTTTAAGGAGCTCCATCTTTCAGCTGCCGAGTACAGATTTTTTCAGCTAGTTCTCATCCTGTGAGAATTCATAACCCAGTTGATCTATATTTTTAGTTGTAATCACATATGGACTAATGGAAAAGAATGAAACTAAACATGTTCACAACTTCCATCTTTTGCTTTTGTTCAATCTTGGCAATTTTCATCATAGGGTAGATTCATTTACTAGGAATTCGACATCAATATTTAAGGGTTATATAAGATATAACTTATAAGTCGTACATTCTTTTACTTCATTTTTATTGCATAGCTGCATAATCAAGCTCTCTTTGATGTTTGAAGGCGCTTCATCTTTGGATTTCACAGTGAAGATTGTGTGAGCTAGTTTTCCATGTTGTGGTTGTTCATATTCTCCAATATTAATATTTTTATATTTTAAGTTATTACCAGTGATAAAGAGGGTAGAACCTTGTTTAAACTCTCTGTTTCGGGGAAAGTCTTCGTTATATGACTGAGTGCTTGGAAATTGTCACTAGTATTTTGGGGATATATTAGAAAGAACTTTGTTCTTTTACTGCATTTTTATCGTATTGTTGCATAATCAAATGTTTTTGTAATGTTTCTGTCTCATGGTTTGAAAGGGAAGATTGAGTCAGCTAGTTCTCTTGTTGCATACATTTACAGTGTCCAATTAATATATATTTTTAGTTATACCCAGATTTGGACTAATAGAGAGGTGGTTATAAACTACCACGTTATTGGTGAAATACTATACCTACTTAATGACACATCCATATGTTTTCCTGGTGAAGTTAAAATGGAATTGGTTTATAATTGTATGATGTGTTTAATAAACAAGTCTGGGATTTCCCAAGATTAGCCAAGAAAGTGAAAACAATTTTGATTTATTACTACTGTTGGTGAAACTGTATTAAGATGGACCTCATAAAAGAGGTACAACTGGTTTGCTCACAGATAAATTTGAATTACTCACAAAGTAAATGTTAAACGAGTTCTTTTTATTAATGACCATCAAGAATGTCAAAAATGGAGTTGAGTAAGACAACTCTTCAGCACTCTTATCATCGTTACATTAAAGAATTTTGCCAACTTCAAAGTAAATAGCTTGAAGCGTTGTAGATTTCATTTATGTTAAATATCTTGTATTGATGTGATTGAGTATTTTTCTTTTATATGCAAGGCTTTTTTCACAAAGTAAATAGCTTGAAGCGTTGTAGATTTCATTTATGTTAAATATCTTGTATTGATGTGATTGAGTATTTTTCTTTTATATGCAAGGCTTTTTGAAAACAATGAAATTGTTCAGATGTAATAGATTTAGGTGTGATTGATTATGAAACCTGATTTGAGGAAATCCCCAAGTTAAAACAGCAATCTAAAAGCACAATCTAGTAAAATAAATTAATATTTCTAGAGTAACACTACTAAAGGAATCTAATGCAAGAGCACTAGTCTAATAACAACTTCAATTTTATTTTTTATTCAAATGCAGAGAAAAAACTTGGAAGACAATTAAAACACAAGAAAATCTTATCTGATTTAATCTTAAAAAACTGGAAACTTCAATTAGTTTTTCTTTTCACTTTGTAGCATTTTTGAATTTGAGGTTAATTGTTTTGTACAACTTGTTCAATTTACACTAATTTAAGCAAACAAGTTGAAAATACTTGCAACCATTTTGTATTTTGTAGTTCAAAGAAATCTAAAACTTTTAGCCAAAAACAGAAATTCAATGAATTATAGATCAACATCAATTGGATTTGAATTAGATGGAGATGTGACTAATTATGCGCCAATTGCCATGGTTCCCAAAATCCCATGCCTATAAATGTTCCTATGTTTTAATGGATATTCGTGGAGTTGATTATCCCTCTAGAAGATAGATTTAAAGTGGTTAATAATTTACCAAGAAATCACGATCAAGCTTGTTTTGGTTGTATATGTCGGGAGACTATGTTCATGACTTATCTTTTCGATATAGGAAAACAAGCTTAGTTCATCATCCTTGATTTGATTCTCTATCCTTGAACTAGCACAACAAGAATAGTTAGAATAGTGGACACTTAGTGAAGATAATTTTCATTCAAGTTAGACTACTTAGTCAAAAACAAAAGATTTAATTAATACTTTTCCACTCAAACAATTGAGGCTTTACAATGGATGGTGCTTATTTAAGGGAGGATTAGCCACTTAGAGTCAACACTGAGCCACTTGAGGCCTACTCAAATGGATGCGTTAGGAATGGATGGACAAGCATTGCATCACTATAGACCTATGTTGTAGTTGATAGCGAATCTCAGAATTCCTAGATATCACCTGCAACCAAATGCCCATAACAAACAAAAGATCAAAGCAATTGATTTTCTATGAAATCAAGAAAAAAAGAATTGATCCACTGTAATGTCCCTTACCTGACTTGTCCTAGAGTTTGCTTGTTGAATATGTTTATGGGTTCTTCTATCAAATGAATTTTCTCCTATCTCAATAATCCTTAGATTTGAATCCTGTATTCATCATATTAACAACATTTTTTTTGTTAGCATTAACATCTAGATATCCAGAATATAAACGCAGTCATAAGAAGTAATAAAGATATATGATGAGTGGTGTGCTTAGTGGAAACACTTGCACCCACTTTCTCTACCCACGTCATCACATCGGAAGACACATGACCCACTGGGGGAAGCCACGGAGCTTATAAGTGGCCTAGGCCTACCGCCCCTCCATGGCCGCAGCGGATTGTTAAGCGGGACCCCCACCCCTCCATGGCCGCAGCGGATTGTTAAGTGGGGTTTTTAGACACCACTTTTCTCAAGCCCTTCCCCCTTGGTAGGCTTACAAGCACATAGAAGACACTCTTTTAAAAGTCGGCAATAATTGTATTCATTTCACTTAGAAGTCAATATTTAAGACTGCAGTTACATTCATCATTGATTCTTAAAATAAATATTAAATCTGTTCCTACCATGGTTATAATCATTAACAAACAATACTAGTAGATCACTTATATTCAAGTCTAGAAGGAGCACAATCCTATATCTGCATATTATCACTCTTATCAACATTACTTATTTACTAGAATGTGAATTGGGAAGCATGTACAAATATGGGTTAAGAAGAAAAGGCATTGCTGGTTCAGGCATTAATTTAATTTCAGAACTTAGACTCATTTCTAGGAAGCAACAATCTTAATTATCAGACTATATGATAAAGTGGTCTTCATACATGAGTTTGTCACTCAAGGATTATAGATAGCCTATGATGGAGTTAGTTCGGCTCACAGGTAAAGTCAATGCACATGTGAAGAGGATTGTAGAGTATAGTTCCTCAATGCGTAGTGAACTTATGGCTGAAGGAGTATCTACTATTGATATTTTGAAATACTAAATATTAATTGCTAAGTGAGCAACCTCACCTGAGCCGCTATGCTTCTCCTGTCCTTCCTCAATTTCTGACCCCGTTCCTCCTCTTCTCTTGCTTCATCGGTGCCTCTTTATAGCTTTGTCTTACTGGGAAAGGATGTGCCCATTCGGTGTAGAGACGTTACCTTGAATAGACATACCCGTTAAGGCGTCTTCCCTAATCGCGGCTCTGTGACTGATGAGCGCTTATTGGAATACACCCATGACTAATTTCGGATTCATATCTATGCGTTACCTTCTCGGTGCTGTAGAAAGATGTTTATTTGACTTCATTTCTAGTTAGCAATGAAAATCGTTATTGTTAGCCTCTCCATCAACAAGATCGACGTCTTCAGTTTTTAACGGCTTTGTCCCTCTCTCCAATTGATACGAACAAGTTAAGGATGACGGTACTCCCCCAGATAATAATTTTTGGTATTAATTCATCTTGCCCTTAAGCGATGTGGCGGAGGATCTTATGACCTCGACAGAGATATCTGAATAAGAGTCAATAACTGGAGAGTGACGGAACAGAACAAGTCTCTTGAAAGGAACGATTGCTTTTGTTTTGGTTGTTCCTTTATATCGTATTTTAATATTAACTATTATATTTTCTTTTTTTTTTCCTTTTTATCCATTAAGATAATTGCTTAATACTTGTAGATTTATATTAATTGTAATATCTAATGCAATTATAATATTTAAATGATTCTATATTTGAATATTTATAATTAAAGTTTTTTCGATGATTTAATTATAATATTATCTTGGGATAATTATAATTAAATTTCTAATATTTATAGTTTCTCTATCTAATTTGTCTTTATCTTATTTGATAAATAATATTGGTGATTTAACATTATTATAAGTATATATAAAGTTTTAAACTTTTGATATCTAATTTATTGAGTTATTGTGTTTTCCATAAGTTACAATATTGCGATCATGACATCCACACAAGCATCTAATATGCTTTTTGTATTGAATAATGAATGTGAATGAATGTTTACAATGAATGAGAGTCCTTGTAAAAGGAAAAAAAACAAACCTTAGATGAGGGTTTGATTAGATTGTGACAAGTGTCCTAATCTCATGCAATAAGAAAACTTAGCTTATATTTAGCCCAATCTAATAAAAAAAAAAACACTCCTAAGTTTAACTTAATTGAATAAAGTAATAAGGGATTAATTAATTATGTGATGTCCTATTTACTCCAACAACCCCTTTAAGATCAACTTAGGGAGAAATTAAACAACCTTATAAAGATATGCAATGATGGATGCATGGATGGGTCCTAGCTACAAGGCTTGATGAGGTACCCATGTACAAACAAATGAAATCCCTTATAACCAGAGAATAGGAGAAAACCACCCGGGAAAAAACTTCTCTCCAAAGGAGAGAAAATGAAATGGTTGCACCAATGAAAATAGGATAGAAGGATTTAGTGTGACCCTCCAAGGACCGCTTCTGTCACATAAGTACACTAGATGTCCCCCTTGTAGGAGAGAACGAGGGTATGAATTCCCCCCATAAAGAAAGAGCTCATGTGCCAATAATGAACCTTTAAATATAGAACATGATCCATTACTTGCAAACAACATTTCTCCTCTTAGGAAGAAATGGATCCACTGGTGATTGGAGAAGCCAATCCAAAAAGATGTGTGAATCAGGTATCCAAATCCAAATGATGTGTGCCTCTGAAAACTGTTCAAGTGTCCACATGTTAGAAATAGATGATCAATCCATAAACTAGTGAAAATTGATGTAGAACAAACTCCAAAGACGATGAAGATGGTGGGCCAACAATGATAATGTGGTTGTCAACAAAGAGGAGATGAATGTCCTCAAAGTAGTCCTCCAAATTTGCAATCTCAGACTACAAACAAGGATGATATGTTTATAAGATGTGAATCGCAAGTAGTTGTGTTTGGAAGATGGATGTCCTGCTACGTTGAACAAATAGGGGCCAAGAATGTGGTGATGCCAAGCTAACCAGGAACAACAAAATATAGTGATGTAGTCTCAATATGAAGAGTGGGAACATGAAGACAAGTCTCCGAACCATTTGAACATGCAAGACTTGTGATATGCTCAAGCTCCTCTAAAGTATTGTCATCAAAGGGTATGGAATCTGCATCTGTAAGAGGGATGAGATAATTTGCAATAGGATCCTTTGGGTAGGGAAGATATGAGGGTCTCCATGGATCTCCCAAAGTCGAGTCCAAAGTGTGTGGGGACAATCAACGTCTGATCTAACATAGTGTCAAGATCAACACTAGAACAAATCACTCCTACAACATCATAATTGATAATACCCCATGTTGAATAAATCCTTAGTGTGTTTGGTGTAGGTATGAGTCCATAAAGATAAGGCAAAAGACCAAGCCACCTGAGATGTGTTAGGATGTCGTGTCACCAAGACTTAGTTATCTTTTGTTAAGATGACCACAAAAGGATGAATAAAAAAAACCCATGACACTTCTTCAAATGAAAAAATCAGAGTAATAACCTCAGTGCATATAAAGCAGATCAAATGAAGTCATCTCATGCAAACAAATCTTTTTCAAGTGCCAAGATGTCCAAGTAATTGGCAGAAATGTGAAATCACAAAAAAATGAATAAAATGTATTTGGGCAGATTTTGGAAAAATGCACGAATGGATTTAAAGAGCTTTGAAATATCTTTCCAAAGTCATTGAAATTGTGAAAATCGAAGATACAGGCAAAAAGTTATTAGCTTAAAAGCAAAAAATGAAGATATGACTTTGATTGAGAATAAAATAAACCAACAAAAAAATTTGATGACATGCACCATTGGAAATTGCTCATAACCAACTTTTTGACAATCTTGTTTGTTTGATTTCGACATCGTATGCCGAAGTTATGCCAACAAGAAAAAAATTGTTCCTTTAGGGAAAATAAAGGCTTAGATGGTCGACTATACGAATTTTGTATTGCTGACGTCAACAAGATATGCTAAGAATATTCTCCTTCATTGAAAAAAATGTTGGTCATCGAGAAAATTGTTGATTGTCGGACTATGTGTAATATGATAGAATATTCCTTCTTGATGTTGTTGGCCAAAATTTGTAGGCAAAAATGAAATATTTCGTTTGAAGTGTCGAAATTTATGTCTATTGTCAATTTATCAAAGGTAGCGAAATCCTGTAGGACTCCCTGGAATATTTTGGGTGTTGATTGTCCGGCGCTGTGATTGTCTGTTGCGTTGGTGTATGCAGTTGCCGCCACCAGAGTTTACCGACCGACTGACTAAGGCCATCAAGTAGCTATTCGTAGTTGTCAATGGGGTTAGCGAACAACCAAGACCCAGTGGGGCCCGTAGAAGTACGAGCCTGCACAGTTCAGGCTGGGTACATAGTACCCTAAAAAACTCCCTTTTTTGTTTATTTTTTTTAATTTTGATTTTCGAAACTTGCATTTTTTTTTAAAATTCTGCAAAAAAAATTAAACCCATAATTTTGAAACCTACCAACATTTGTACCTAGAGAAAATTTTGGTAGTAGGGGTCGTATGGATCTAGATAGTCATACAAATTTTCGTATGGAGGTCCTTGTTGCTATTTTTTTTTTTTGTCTTTTTTCAACTTTTCTCCAATTTTGATGAAACTATAGGCGATCCATAGGTTTTTGACCATTCTGGACTCAACAATGATGTTCATTTTACCCTAGTATGAGCCGATTTTTCCCTCAAGGTCGGATCTCTCAAAATTTGGATATGAAGCCACAAATATGACACTCTGATACCATGTTGGAGTTGATAGTGAACCCCATAGCTCCCAAAAATCACTTGCAACCAAAACACCTATCACAAACAAGAGACCAAAGCAGTTGATTTGCTATGCAACCAAGAGAGAAATAATTGATCCACACAATCATTTGATATGATTTTTGTATTGAATAATGAATGTGAATGAATGATTACAAATAATGTGAATCCTTATAGAAGGAAAAAACAAACCCTAGATGAGGGTTTGATTAGATTGTGATGAGTGTCCTAATCTCATGCAATGAGTCAACTTAACCTTGTGATGGAAAAGTGATCCAAGATCTGACTAGGATTAACTTCTTTTCACCTGACACCACATTTGCACACAAGAACAACTAGGGTTGATGATTAGCTTGCTGCCACAATGGAGAGCCAATCTTCTAGGGTCTTGTGTCTATTTTTGTGTTGTGATGATGATAAATTTGATGTGTTTTAACAAAGCCTATTTGACATGCAACCGCAAATCTGAAAATGTAATTTATTGCACAAATGAAAATGAAAAATGACATAACTATAGATCTGAGAAATATAGATAGAGAGGAACCTGTGCTATAAATTTTAGGCTGAATTAGATGGACAAAGTAGCTAGGCGTCCTAGACCAAAATGCTTCTTTTTCAGATCTAGAAACTTTGAGATGTGAGTTATAGTTTGCTCTATGTTTTTTGTAACTTTTAGTTGACAAAATTTCTGAATTTGACCTGTTGTATAGAGGCTTGCCTAAGTCAACCCCCCTTTTGGTATTTCTACTTCCATGTACAACAAATGATGATGATGATCAAGAGGGCATACTGTAAGTTGGGCAGAGGCCATGCGATGTCCCCTTTGGGATATACCTTAGATTTGTTTTAATCTTCTAAAATGAAGTACTCAGATGGCCTAAAGTAGATGGTTTCAATAGTAATCCTAAATGATATCCTTCAAGACTGTCGTAACTTGATTATTAGCTTTTATATTTATTGACAATAATAAGTGATAAATTGATAGAGAGGAGTAACCTCCGATATTAACTCTGGTAGATATATATATATATAATTTTGTGAATTATGGTAATATTAAGAGTGCAAAATACACACTATGAGTCGAGGCAGATCTATTTTATCTCTTTGTTCTTATGCACGTGTATAAGTGGGATGAGTGGATACCTATTTCATTCATTGTTCCTGATATATCCTCCCTAACCCTACGATTCAATGGTGGTTAAGTACCTAACATTCCTCAATCGAATTATTTGATATTATTATAATTATAATTATTATATTATAAATATTGACAATTTAAATAATATTATATAATTATAATATAACAATCATAATAATAAAAATAATAATATTCACAAGGACTAATATTACCTAGAATAACTATAGTTAATAAGTCTAAGAATCGATTCATTATGCTATAGAGATCAGAACACGGTAAATACAACGATCCCTCCTACGACAAAACTACGATGGCAATAATAGGTAATATGAATAATAATCTTAATCATCCCTTAAATTGTTTAAGAAGGCAATACTAAGAATACTGTTAAGATATGGCCATATTAGTTATTAAGGAAAAACTACACTCAACAACTGCCTATTAGACATTATTAAGAGAAATGTTTAAGAGAAATCTTAATTTCAAAGAGGTGTGCCTTTGAAGTGGTGTGACTGAAACAAAGGACGTGGCCCTTGACTTGATCAAGGGTATTAAATGAAGAAGGCTTCCAAGAAAATAGGCATCGATCAGATGCAGAGAAGTTAATATAGTCCCTAAAGAGATCAAGGTGCAGTAGAGAACCGTCGATCCTCTAGTTGACTGTAATTCGATTGAGGAATGCTTAGGTACTCAACCACCATTGAATCGTAGGGTTAGGAAGGCTATATCAGGAACAATGAATGAAATAGGTATCCACTCATCCCACTTATACATGTGCATAAGAACAGAGAGATACAAAAGATCTGCCTCCACTCATAGTGTGTATTCTGCACTCTTAATATCACCATAATTCGCAAAATTATATATAACTACCAAAGTTAATATCGGAGGTTACTCCTCTCTATCAATTTATCACTTATTATTGTCAATAAATATAAAAGCTAATAATCAGGTTACGACAGTCTTGAAGGATATCATTTAGGATTACTATTGAAACCATCTACTTTTGGACATCTGAGTACTTCATTTTAGAAGATTAAAACAAATCTAAGGTATATCCCAAAGGGGGCATCACAGGCCAAAACACCAATAATTGACTGAAATGATAAATGCCAATGTTACTTTGATGTGAAATCTTTGATGAAGTGATGCCACACCAGAAGTTGCCAAAAATGTTGATTGATGTATGCCTTGATTGCTTGATAGACTTGCAAAAGGTTAGTTCCCAAAACATAATAGATTGATGTAACTAGCATATACAGGATAACTCAATACATCTTTATAATTTGGCATGATTGATCATAAAACTTCTTGCACATAATTGCTTCATTCTTCTTGATGTCTTGCAAGCTTGATATTGATTGATGAAAGAATGTAATAATGTTGCTAATTTTTCTCTTGAATTGCCTTGACTGATTTTAGGATCTTCAATTTTTCTCTCCAAAATTGCTAGGATTAAAATGATGAAAAATACTTGTATTTATATGCATTTCTTTAATTTCTTGCTAATCAATTAGCTATAGTCGACAAACAAAATTGGATTTTCAAATGTTAAAATGCTGACATTGACATATTCATAATTAGGTCAGAATAGACTAGATAGGGGTGCTAATCGCCCTAGTCCAGACCTATTTTGGGGATTTTTACATCGTTAAATAAATAATAAATATTAATTTCCAAATTAAGTCCAATTTTTTGAAAATGATAATAAAATAGATAAATTATAAGAGTGATAATGTCTAGGCACATAAGGGGAGCTAAACCTAGTGTGAAATTGTCAAGGGTGACAATTTTCGATGCTACATTTAACCCCCACTTTAGTGAGTATGAAATTACACTTAAACTCACACTAAAATAAGGAAAAACCAAGAAGGTTCCATTTATCCAACATTGGAGAGGTAGGATACATCAAATCTAGGGGATACACTAGTGCCCAGACTCAAGATCCAATGACAACAATGTAAAGACAAAGGAACACATATGAGGTGTCATACAACATGGAAAACACGAAGCATACATAACAAAGACAACAAGAAAACACAATGAAACCACAAAGCATACACGCCAAAGACACAAAGTAGATACATAACAAACATAAAAAAAACAATAAGACAAACATAGGGTTAGTACTAAAAAGGATTCAAGTCGGTAAGGTAAAGAGACCTCATTCTTAAATTTGTCTCGAATACCAAATGCCATCCATGAATGTGTTAGAAAAAATGGCGCCTTCATAAGGATTAGCAAGTTGCATTATGCTCGATCACTCATGAAACACATGGATGCATTGGAAATTAAGTTGTGTTATGCTAGGTGGCCATGTAAAAGTGCTCAAGTTCATGGATCAACAAGCTCGTAATGCCAAATCCATGGACTATTTTTCCAATCATGCCTCATGGAGCGCATAAAAGTTTAACATCATGGGGGACGAATCAATGCTTAACATCATAGGGGATGAATTACTAACCATGCCTCAAGGGGCATCATAAACAACACGACCACCAAAGGGGTATGCCAATAAGTCAAATCTCACAAGACATCAATGAAATGGATAGGATGATATGCCCCCTTAAAATGTCAACATACTTGCTATGTTGGTATTTTAAGGAAACAAGAGATGAAGAGGGGATCCTTGAAAAAAATACACACCTCCCAAAACTAGTTTTCCTTGCCTCCCAAGTGTAAAGGCAAGGACAACCACATTAGAGACTATCATGTTGCATGCAAGATTGTGCCACCATGAACATTTGACAATGAGCAAACATATGAAGCTACAAATGACACATAGTGAGGAGCAACACCATAGAAGAGAGATCATTATTATTTAGAATGGAAGAGTACCACAATCACTAAGTTGTATTTTATTACTCAAGGCATGACATTCATTGGTTGAATGACCATGCACTCGATGATATGCACAAAAAAGATATTTCTATAAAATTTCTTACGTATTGGAGGAAGAGTAATCAAGTGGGATTTGAGAAACCTCGACAAAATATGCTCTTGCTCTGATAAAGATGTAGAAGACAAATTTTCTCTTGTGAAGAAAAGCTTTCTAGCTTACCACATGATGTTATAAATGTAATAGATGATGGAGGGTGAGATGTAGATGAAGGAGGAGGTTGGAAACCTAAACCCCTTTTAGAAAGGTACGGTGTAGTCTTCACATGATCCTTAACTCCTTGTTCCATATTTTTATTATATCTATTTTTAGAAGGAATTTTAAATTCAATCCCATAACACTTTTCTAACTCAAATGAAGAAGTCTTATCTATATGATTATGAGAAGAATTGATCCTTTCACAAGAATGAAAATCCTTTTTAGACATCGCCAACACACGAGGGACAAAAGCTAAAGAGCCCCTATCACAATCATGTGATGATGTTTTTAGATTTGTTGATGTAGAACAAGACTGAGCAGATGAAACCCAAGAATCCTTAGATGTAGATTGTGAGATTTTACCTTTGCCTAAAAAATAAGGTGTAAAATATAATGAAATTCAACCAAAACATGTATTTGAAGAGGAATCCATATTGTTGTCATTATTTGCAATTGGAGAAGAGGAATCACAAGATTCTATTGGAACAATCTATGACTCTATAGACTCTGATGGTGAGATTTTATACTCCTCAATGAAAGTGGATGTAAAATCTCATGAATCCTAATCATCATTCAAGAGCATATCCATAGTATCATTATCATTGCAAGGTGATAACTCAACTTTTGAAGGTGGAATCAAAGTACTAAGAGAGTTGCAAGTGTTATGTTCAACTTTGTCTTGTAAATTATAACTTTTTGCATCCTCTTTAACCATATGTATCTTGTCATTATATTCATACTTCATCTCATAGTGAAGAGTAGATGGGACTCTCGTCATGTCATGAATCCACAATCTACCAAGAAGAATATTGTATGAGAGAGTATCTGGACATCATGACATGGATAAGGGTGGGAAAAGTCATGAGTCCTACCTTAATAGGTAGCTTTATTTTCCCCAATGGTTTCCTACTAACATTATCAAAACCAAAGATAACAAGATTAACATGTCGTATTAGATTCTTATTGAACACCAAGTTTATCTAGAAGATCAATGCTACAAACTTTAAGACTTGATCCATTGTCAATAAGAGTACCTCTAATCCTAATTTTATTAATGACAACCAATATCATTAAAGCTTCATGTTTGTTTTGGACCTCAGATGAAGGTAATTCATGTTGAGGGAATGTAATATCCAAGTTTGTTTCCTGCAAGCAATCAAACAAGGATGCTACATCATTCAATTTGATAGAAGGTGATATATCAATCTTCTGCAAAGCCTCTTGGAGCATCCCATGGTATGTAGGTGATGTTTGAATCAAGTCCCAAAGGGAGATCTTAGTTGGAGTATTACAAAGTTTCTCAACAAGGTCATATTCTTTACCACTATGTTGAGGAAGTCTAGGTGGGGGTAGAAGATATGGTTGAGGAAATAGAATAAAGGTTGGAGTTTGTTTTGGTTGCTTATTATTTCTAGTGTTATATGTGTGAGCCATTGTGTTATAACTTGGTTGCTGCAACACATCTTGGTGCACATGATTACTTTGATGAATTGTTTTGCAGAGTTTAGGATATGACCATGAGGTTTAGGAGGTCCTATAATGAGAGGTGGTTTAGATGGAGGTCAAATAATCAATTGTGGGTTTATAACTTCAATTGAGTTGACTACTTGTTGATGGTCTTCTACCAATGGAGGACCTAACATCAATTTTGAACTTGTTTATGCAAGCCACTTTACTATCGTTTGAGGGAGAAAATGTATCAATGATTTCATCCTTTTGTGTCATGATATCTTTCCAAGGAGAGGTAGTGGGAGAGGAACAAACATGATTATCATGGTTATCAATGATTGGATCCTCTTGCATCACTTATACCCTCACAAGTAGGAGAGATAAATTGGGAGAATCAATTCTACAACTATCTAATGTTGTTGTGCATTACTAATTTGATCCAAGGAATATACCATAATATTTTCCTTGCAAAAATATTGTGTTTTCATAATTAATATTTTATTGTCAAATTTTGTTAAGAAATTTAAAGAATTTTTGTTACAAGCATGTGAAAATGAGTTTATCTCTCCTCTTTTGTTATTTCTCTTTAATCCCTCTCCTAACATCTCTCCTATTTGTGAGGGTATTTTTGTGCAAGAGGATGCAATCATTGATAATCATGAGAATCGTGTTTGTTCTTCATTGATTTCAATTTCTCCTACCATATGATTTCTCACAAGAAGTGATTTTCATCTTACAAGGCTTATGATGGAGGAGAGGTTTTCCTTGGTGACGAAATTAACCATCATATTATCAGTAAAGAAAAGTGCAATTTTATTTCAATGATAGGATGATTAAATACCTTGATAATCTATTACACATTCCAAGACTTGTGAGGAAATTAATTTCTATATTCAAGTTGAACGATTATGGAATACACATGAAATTTGACATGTTTGGTTGTAGGTTAGTGAGGGAATTTTTTGTATCTAAATGATCTACACTAAGACTTTATTTAGGTTGAATGCCTCGACATTTTGTAACTTTACCAATGTGACTAGAAAATATGAAAATACGTATATTGTAGCACCTTTTTGTGGAATAGTTCTTTTAGGAATAATTTATAAGTAATACCATTTATTTGATTAATAGATCTCCTTTTTCTACTCTTGTTGAAAAAACCCCATGAATTGTGGATAAATAATTATTTTATGTTTGATGATCTTTTTGCGAGGTTTCTATTCATGTTCCTCAAGAAAAAAAAATCTATTTATTATATCCAAAATCTAAAAAATGTATCTTCATAGGATATGGTAAGAATATAAAAGGTTATACATTTTGGAATCAACTAATCCAAAAAAATATAGAGATGTGATTTTGAGGGAGTTTAGAGATTTTTGAGTTCCTAAACAACCAAACGAAAAATAAGAATAGAAAATAGTGCATTTTCAAACTAAGTTTATGAATTGGGAAGATACACATATGGAAGAATAGATATATGGATTAGAGTATGGAGAGGAACATGAAGTTTCAAATGAGGATGTGAAAGATGAGTAATATAAAAATAATAGGTAGAGCCCGTTACTCCTACCTTGAGGAGACCCACAACACAATAGAATCTATTTGAAAAGTATAGCCCATTACATTTCCATTATCTATTTGCTTTATTAAGTATTGATGACGAGCCCAAATCTTTAAGGGAGGCTCTATCTTTAGACGATAGTGAGTCTTGGATGCTAGCCATGAAATAGGAAATGATAGCTCTAGATAGTTGTCAAACCTAAGATCTTTTAAGTTTCCCTAAGAGACACTATTTTATTGGTTACAATTGGCTATAAGAATAAAATTAGATCAAATGGTTAGTTAGAGAATTACAAGGCTAGGTTGGTGGCAAAGGGATACTCCTAGAGAGAGAGTCAGTTTCAATAAATTACTATCACTTATTGCTAAGTTAACTTCCATAAATTTTCAATTATTTATTATTGTATATTTATAACTTGAGATCGAGAAAAAGATTAAGTGTAGAAAGATGAGGGGGAAAAAAGGGGTCTTAAGCGACCACTTTTTTTTTTGAAATTAGGAAATACTGACCTTATATGAGAAATTGAGGATAGTTACACTCAAAATTTTAAGATGCAACAAAAACAATGTTCGTAGTGCTCCGAGTCTACTTTCTAAACTACTAATTTGTTTTGAAAATGGTAGATATTAAGGGGTTCAAAAAAGGGAGCCATAGAAATTGGTGTTGTTTTTGTCAAAAATATATAGCATAGCAACTTTTGTGGCTCCCTCAAAAGGTTAACTTTTTTTTGGTATTTTTAAAATCGCTTTAGTGAGAAATTAGCTAATAGCATGTAATTTATGTCTAATTTTTCTAATAATTTTTTAATGAATATTTGATTTTTTACTAATTTTAAAAGTGGACACATCCTAAAAAACATAATTTTGGTCGTGCTACCCCTATAATTTTTGAAAACTAATAAAAAATATATATTTCTTTGAATATGTGTAGAATGGAGTCTAGTTTAAAAAAATGTAATTTATTTGAAATCTCCATGAATGGTTAAAAAATAAAGTAAAAAATACCAAACACTAGTTTTTGACAAAAAATGAACACACAAGCAAAAGAAATTAAAGATGAAAGCCTTAACATTGTCAAAATATGAAAAAAACTACATTGTGAAATAGCTAAGAGAGAGCCTAACATTACCCAAGTGTTTGATTTATTCTACCTTGAAACACGTGCAAACCTGATAGTTAACATGAACACGATTATGTGAAATTTTGTAGAATATGCGAAGACATGTCTTTGGACATTGGGAAGACACTCCAAGCCTTTGGGTTGGAAATCCAAAGAAAATCCAAGCCAAAGTATTGGGTATTCCCAAAGCAAGATAAAACACGAGCACTTTATAACATGCACTCATGTTATTTGAGCGCATTGATAAAATGTGAGCGCGTTATAACACACTCACGTTTTGTGAATACATTAAAAAATGTGAGCGCATTATAACTGTTGGAGTACAAGAAACACTGAGAGGGGGGTGAATCAATGTTTCAATAACCAAATTCAATTCAATTGTTTTTCAAAACACATAATTTATTTGTAATCATTTGATGTTCAATTTCAAGAATGTATCCAAATGTGATAGCCAATAGCAAAGTATATAAAGGAAGCAACAAGACTAAATTGCATGAATCATGATAATCACATGAACCACAAAAGAACCATAACACAATAATTTTATGAGTGGAAAACCCTTTACAGGGAGAAAAAACCACTCAAAAAATGTATTTTATTAGGCCTCACTGGAAAAATGGTAATCTCACTGATTACAACCTCACTGGAAAAAAATCTCACTGATTACTGCCTCACTGGCTTAATGATGTCTTACTAACATTTACAAATCATTAAGATAAAGAGTAAAAGATAGAGGGTCTCTATTTCACTGAATCTCATGGAAGCTTTCTTCCTTAATGCATTTCATGTCCTATAGACTCCATTTTATTTGAAGCCTAGAACACACAAAATACATTAATTTCTATACTGTCTTTTTGCAACAATATTTTAAAGCACATGTTTCAGTCCAACTGTGGAAGTATATTCAAAGATACATTTCATGAAGCAACTGCAAGATAGGGTTTCAAAAGAAACCACTTTTTACAAAAAATAATAATCAAAACAACTAAATCAAATGAACCTTGCAATCTAAAACATTAATTTCCCAATCTAAGCATATGCTAAGCACAAGAAACTGCTATATATATGGTGATCAATAGCTTGAAAAACTTCAATAAAGCCGTACCTCGGTCTTTGAAAGAATGCAACTAAAACAACTTACAAATCTTAAATGCACAAACCATCAAATCCTCCAACTGTCAATGAAATATTTGCAAACTTGCTGCTCTCCAAGCTTCGACTCATGTCATTCATTTCTCAAGTATCAAACCCTAAGTTTTCCTTCGCATACACCAAGCTTCTAACCTTCATTATACTCAATATACCATTCTTTTGCAAACAATACAAAGTTAACTTGCTGAATCGGTAACCCTAGAAGGGGCCAATAAATACAATGTTCATAAACACCCTTCAACCCTTTCATAAGCACCCTTAACCTGCTAGAGCAAGTCACTACTCAAAATAAACTTTATTTTGATGCTTAGAATTTATACACAACTTAAGCATTTTTCAAAAACTTGAAGATATGTGAAAATCCTTAGTCACCATGGAGTGTGACACTTTGAAGCTTTCTTTGACTTCCAATACACATCAACCAAAGCTAAAGCAAGTTTCTCATCAATTAATATCTTCAAAGAAGAACATCAATGTTAGAATAACCATGTGCCAGTCCTACACCATCAATAACCTGAACCATGGAGATACCTTTGTATCAAATCAATTGCAAACCAAAAGCAGTGATAAAGATATGTCTGACATCAATGAAAAACAATACAAAAGTTAACAAACTCCCCCTTTGGCATTGATGTGAACACTCAAACTTTGCTCGTCCCCCTATGAAGATAGACCTGCAAACACACTTAAAAAACACTTGTCATGGAGAAAATGTTAACCACTATCAAACATGCACTGCAATTTGTCAAAGTAAGCATGCAATGCCATTGTCAAAGTAACCTGAAAAATCCACTGTCACCTGTATCCGACTATCACCTGTACCAAAAAAGTTTACTGAGTGCAATGTTCACTAAATGCTAATAACTGAAACCTCATGCACTGCATTGAAATCACATGCACTACACTGAACTGATAAAGGCACTGCACTAAAATGACAAAGGAACACTATAAAGGCACTAATGACTATAAATGCACATTGCACTAATAAAGGAAAAC
This sequence comes from Sequoia sempervirens, assembly GCA_007258455.2. Taxonomy (NCBI): domain Eukaryota; kingdom Viridiplantae; phylum Streptophyta; class Pinopsida; order Cupressales; family Cupressaceae; genus Sequoia; species Sequoia sempervirens. The sequence goes on along the minus strand of VDFB02000013.1, from coordinate 254,313,401 downwards.
ACTGTACTGATAAATGCAATGAATCATACAACACTGAACTGAAATGACAAAGGCACACTGTACTGATAAATGCAATGAATCATACAACACTAAACTTAAATGACAAAGGCACACTGTAAAGGAAATAATGATTGTAAATACACACTGCACTGATAAAGGAAAACACTGTATTGATAAATGCAATGAATTATACAACCTTTGTACTGATAAATGAATCATATAGCCTTTGTACTGATAAATGAATCATATAGCCTTTGTATTGATAAATGCAATGATCATACGACCTCTCCCCCTTTGAAAACAATTCCAAAGGAAAAAAAATACTGATTGTCCCAAAACATAGAAGAAATAATGAACAAGGTAAAGATCTATAAGTAGTAGAGTGAATGGAAACAAATACACACAATATTATTATACTGCCATAGAGACAAGGAACACAACCAACTAGATCACCATGTATCAAAGCAGATAATGAGAAATATAGACCTACCTCTCAAGACAAACATAGAACCATCAGTAAGTGAAGTAACTATCAAAACAAGAGTAAACCATTATACCAATAGAACTCTAACTGTCACTGAATAGTGAAAAATTGACAAGCAAGAAAGAAACACTGCACCAATCATGAACCAGTCATATGACATCAAGAATAAGCATAAATCACCATTGAAACCACCTGGAAAGAGCTAATTGTTATTGAAAAAATTAATGATAGCAATCCACTATATCTTCATGGTGCAAGGTATCACATGTAACTACAAACTGGAACATTGAATGCATGCAATAGTCTGTCATTACCGCAATATGTAGGCATCAAAAAAACATAGTGAAGGTATCAAGAATGGCATATATAAGCTCAAGCCATCGAGTTAAGTGTTGTTTTGTATGCTGAATATCTGAACATAAAAAGAATGAATGGAATGGAAATAAAAGGACCATTTATGAGCCAGGGATAAAGAATAGGCTTTGAAGCTACCCCTAAAATGTGGCATAAATAACTTGTACTATTGAAGAGAGCCAAGGGAGAGAACACCAAGTCTATCCCTTAAGCTTTCAAAAACTTCATTTGCTAATGGATTTGTGAAGATATCAACCACCTGATCACATGATTCCACATAATCTAATACAAATTCATTTGTTAGAATTTTTTCCCTCAAGAAATGATAGCGGATAGCTATATGTTTGGTTCTTAAATGCATCACAAGATTTTTTGAACTATTTATAGTATTAATGTTATCACACAAAATATGAACAAGTTGAGATACTTCCACTTTGATGTCTTTTAGTGTTTGAACCATCCAAAAAACCTAAGAACAACATGTGGCAACAATAATGTATTCTGCTTCAGTAGTTGACAAAGACACAAAGTCTTTTTCCTTGCTGTGCCAAGCCACTAATCTTCCACCCAAGAAAAATGCTTCTCCAAAAGTGCTCTTTCTGTCATCAATACATCCTGCCCAATCAACATTAGTATAAGCAAGAAAAGTAAAATCATCATGTAGTGGATACCACAAAACATAATCAATAGTACCATTGATATATCTTAATATTCTTTTGACAACATTAAGATGAGACTGCTTGGGAGAGGACTAGAATCTTTCCACCAAGCATACAACATACATGATGTTAGGTCTTGAGGCAGTCAAGTACACTAGACTACTTATCATATACCTGAACAAGGTCTAATCTACATCTGGTAAATCAACATCTTGGCCTAATTTGCATCTAGTTTCCATAGGATTTCCAACTGGTCTGCTTTCATCCATTTGAAATATTTTGAGCATCTCTTTTGCATATTTCATGTGAGAAATAAAGATACCCTCTAAATTAAATAATTATCTTTAATTATTTAATTGTCAAAATTAACATTTCCCTCATTTTAAATAAATGAAATTATTTAAAATGATCTTACATTCCTGACTGTCAGTTCATTTTAGTAAATAATTTGAAAATCGATTATTTATTATCACACAAAATCCATATTTTGAATTAATTTAATTCAAAATGGTAATAATCTTCAAAAATTCGAGCAATCTTGATTTTCTGAATCTGCTTTTCAGTTCAACTCTTATCTTTTGGATTTTTTGAATCTCACAAATCAAGCAGTCTTTATCTTCTTGATTTTTGAAACTCTTTATCTTTTTGATTAATTATCTCATTTATTCTCGATCGCTGATTTGACTTTCTCAAATGACATCTCAACCACTCATTTAATGATTTTTCCCTAACCCTGATTAGGGATTGTCACATTAAATCTTGTCCTCTGATTTTAGGCTTTCACCAAATTTCAATCTTGTCCATCCGTCCAAAATTGCATTTTCTATAAAATGCCAATTTTGCTCACAATTTTGATTACGCTTAGATGCTTAGACGCTTAGACACTTAGACATATTCATATATTTTCATTTTTATTTAGTGATTTTGGCATAATTGTCTTAGGAATTGGAGTCATTTTGTCATAGACATAGATACTTTATTTCATTTTAGACACTCCAAATCCTTCAAAGCTTGTGTAGGACTTAGTCTTTGTTGTCAAGATTGCTCACACGTTTGATCTAGGGGCAACCATCAACAAGTTAGAAGGTGCTATGAAGGTAAATCATGGAAGCTTCGATGACAGGTATAATCATTTTATTTGTGTTTAGATTCCATTGTGCTTGATAGTTTTCTTTGGGTTTTGTGCTTTATTGATTTGATAATCTAACCTTAGGGAAATAACCCTTAGATACATTGGTGAACCCGACTGTTCTTTTTCTGTTTCGTATGGTTTTTTGTGTTTTTTGCAGGAACAGGTACGAAACGACGCATTTGAGTTTTCCTGAGTCGCATCTGATGCATTGCGATGCATTAGATAACCTAAACGACGCAATCGCTCTAAGGTGACGCATTAGCAGTACAAAAATCTGCATTCGACAAAAACATGATGCATCTGCCTGGTGAATTTTTCTTCCCTTTGGCTTTCTAGTTTCTGTCCTTTTCTGTTTGCATTCTATTTTCTGTTTGTCTATTATGATCTTTTTTGTTGGGCATTCTAGTTTTCTTTTATAGCATAAGTTTTTTATGTTATTAATTTTGATTTGCAGCATGTGGCGTTAGCATTTTTGAGGGTCAAAGGAATTTGATGAAACTACTAACATGTGATTTTGTAGCTACGTTTGTCGAAGATTTATCATTTAAACCATTTGTTTATGATTTTTAGTTTAGGAATATTTCTATTGGTGCACTAAAATGAACTTTGTTTGCAAGTGTTTGATTGTGTTTGAACAAATGGTAGGTGATTATGCTCTCACCTTGTGAAAACTTGGTGATCAGAAAACCAGACCCATTTTACTTTTTATAAAACCTTGATGTAATAATCGGAGTATCCTCTCCCCTTGCACAGTAATGTGATCCTGGGTGTAAGAGAAATGATTATTGCCTCTAGAAATTGGGCCTACCTAGGTATTTCATCACCCCAATGCGACTCAAATTGGTAACGGAGCTAAAGCCAAGCTACCCATGACCGATATATAAATATGAATCTTAAGGGAAAACCTAAGATTACGAGTGCAAATGTGTCATACGGACATAGTTGTACTCCCATAAACCCTGTTGAGCTTAACCTCTTTAGGTTGGAGTGCCATTAGTGATTAATCTCTTGCCCCATGTATGACCACTCGAATGGGGGTCCTGAATTAAAAAATCTTGTGTAGTAAGCCCAAAACCTTCTATTTACTAGTACAACACCGGTTGGTGTGAAGCCTTCCACGTCTTCACAGTCTTTAGTAGAGGTGATCAATCTGCCATGGGAGTTTCATGGGGGTTGGAAGCTTGGTTGGCCTAAGAAGAGAGTGCACTGTAAGGGGGAGCCCGTGCAACCAAGCTTCTAGATTCACACGCTACTGATATACGGCTGCGGAAAACCCATGTGGAGTCTAGCGAATACTGTCATAGCCTAACCTAGGATCATACTCGTTCTCTTGTGTGTTTGTTTACTTTTCAAAATATCGTGCTTGCCAAGTGTTTGTTGGTTACTCAAACAAAACAAACAATATTCCAACATCTCAAAACAGACAGTCAAACTTTCAACAATTCAGGTTTTTAACCACAATATCAGAAAATTGACTTTTTAACATCTTGAGACGCATCTGTCAAATCACATTCGCTTTGTCGCACCGCATTTTCCAGACTTCGCAACACATCTACTTTGAAAAACTGTATTTTCTACTCCAAACACCGCATTCGCCTTTTCTAAAGCCGCATTCAAAATAATGAACCACATTTGACTTCTTTAAAGCCGCATTTGTAAAACTAAACTACATTTTCCATTCCCAGAGCCAAATTTGATAGCTGCAACACATTTGCTGTCTGTAACGATGCATTTGCTTGTCAACAAAGTAAACCTTGTTTCACACCAGAATCTGAGTCCAGACATCTTGGCCTATTGTTAAACATCTTTTTCAAAAGTCTTTGTCAGTAACCAGATTCAAAATTTCTCAAAATGTCCATCATTTGCATTCATTAGCTCGCACTTTAACCATAGGTTTAAAATTCCCATATTTTAGTTGCATTCCTTAGGCATCATAACCATCATTTTTCTTTAGGTTCATTTTGGACAAAAATTGGATTAGGCCAAATATCCTCACTTTACAAAAACCATTTTTTTCAAAATTAGGCTATCTTGGGATATAGTCATTATTCCTCTTTTCGGTCATTTTCATTTTTGTGAGAACCTCCAACTCAACAGTCTAGTTAGGGAGGCTCACTCATCATTTTTACCTCATCATTTAGTCCCTTTGGTAAGTCCTTTTGATAACCTAAATTGATACATACGTCAAGCTGAGAGTGGTTAAACAAAGCTTTCTCCAAAACATTGTCCAAACTTAGTCATCATTTTAAACTTAGACTTTGCATTGTCCACCTCTAGTCCTCATTTTAAACTTAGACTTTTCATTAATCACCTTAGTCCTTCGCCAACATTACCATCTTAGTCCGCATTCAACACTTTGGCTTTGACAACCTTGTCATTTTGCATCAATCATTTCCTTAGTCATCACCTTTCATTGTCATCCCTCAAAATACAAAAATACAAAAAAAACATAGGCTAGTATCATCCTTGCATTTCGTCATCATTTTCTTTACCTCATTTGAGCAATTCCCTTTTATGGTGGAAACTAGACTCCAAAGAAAGAAAAGACAAATGGAAAACTTTGGACAAGATTCTAATTCCAATGTCACTAATCCCACTTATGACCCAAATTGGACTTTTGACGACCCATTTAGCAACACGAGTAATCAACCTCTCATGACCATACCATCCTCATCAAACAATCCCTTTGAACCATTCTTATGTAAGGATGAATACAAACAAATACTTGAGGAAAAACTAGAGGTAGCAACACAAGATCTAGAGGCGGCCTACTTTGTAGAACAAATGGTCTTATATGACAGACAAATATTTGGCCATACTTTTGAGTCAAGGAGCTAAATTACCCCAGGGATTCGACATTGATAGCTTCAGATTGACATCTCCTGCCAATAATGTCAACAATACACATAACATGTCAAATAATGGTCAACCTCCAAGCACCACAAGCAATACCTTTTTTGATGCTACCTTGTAAAACGTCACAATGACCATGAGTGCTACCTCCAAAATTCTAAACAACTTCAATTCAATAAACGCTACTCCATTGGAGGATCACAATCTGTCACAGTGCCTGCAATATCCACAACATCGTCACAATTGGCTGGAACCAACTTTGGCTCCTCGACAGTGTGGGAAAGTTATTCCAATCCTCTCTTTACCACTATGGTAAATGCCATGGGGGCATCATCAAGTCATACAAATCCTCCATTGACAACTACATCTAGTACCATGATTCCATCTTGATCATATCCTCTCATTGGTATCTCACAAAATCCTTTGGGTGGATGAAAAAAATGTATCTTTATTCAAGGACAACAACAAAATGTTAACACGTCAACACAGTCAAATACCATCACCTCCCAAGGACAAAATATGACCATTCCCCTTGTATAAACCCAACAATTTGGACAAGGTAGTCAAAACACACAATCTATGGCATCATTTGCACATCAAAATTTTCATGGTCACCATATTCCCCAAATATCGACCCAAATGGATGGGGGACACATCCCAACATACTCATCCCATATTCATACCCACAAACATACCCCCAATCCAAACTTTCAATACCAACAACACGCAAATCAGAACACATAATACATGCCACAACAACATGTACCTCAACAACATGCCAACATCCACTCACAACAAATGGGGACCTATGGTGTACCAATCAATCCTATGTATGGGACCACAAATGATCCTATAATTGATGCCTTACAAGCAAAGATGATGGGTCTAGAGAAGACCATCGAAAACATACAAATATCTGGAAATAAATCAAAAGTCTCATATGATCTATTCATATATCCCTTTGACATGAACTTATACATGCCACCATTTCCTCCAGGATATGTGTCACCTAATTTTACCAAATACAGAGGAAAGAAAAACCCTATTAAACATGTCCGCAAATTTGCAACCAATTGTATGGATGTCGCCTATGTACAAACGTACTTGATGAGACTTTTTTCTAAAAGTCTTGTAGGTCTTGCCCTTGAATGGTTCTCCACTCAAAAGGATATCCAAAAATGGGATGAACTTAAACAAAAATTCATAAAAAATTATGCGTACAACATTGACATGGACACCTCTATTACTAGTTTATGCAATCTCACACAAGAGGACGTTGGCAAAACGTTCATCCCATTCTTCCAAAAATGGAGAAGTCTAGCTAGTTGTTGTCACATCGACATACCAGAAAAGGAAAAGGTGGACATGTTCGTTCAAACACTTCTCAGACCCTTAAAATATGCATTGCAAGTGCATTGTTGCACAACCTTCACAGACCTAGTTGAAAAAGGTGTCCAGATAGAGAAATCCCTTATTGCAAAGGGAGAGCTAAAGTACGGTCCTAAAAACAAAAATGCAAATCCTCCCACTAACAAAAATAAGTAGTGGGTCAAAAATAAAAATTTTACCAACGACGGTGTTGTGGACGCCAAGGCTGCAAACACTATGGGTCCTGTACTGGCCCTAAAAGGGGTTCAACCTCAAAAAAAATTGACAACGATATTGACACCCCCTACCAATGTCCCTCAAAACAACCAAAACAACCAAAATAATCAAGGACAATATCGTCAGATGAGACAATTCCCCAGGGGTCGCACATACACTCCCTTGGGTGAGCCCATTGAGGAAGTCCTCAAGAAATTCCTTCAGAATGGTGTCATCACACTTTAAGAACCAAAACCATATGACCGAGGACAATTCAAACTAGCATGGTGGGACGATAATGCATTTTGCGATTATCATTAGGCAAAAGAACATAAAACTTCTTCTTGTTGACAATTGAAAAATCTTGTACAATACCTTATCGAGAATCGTATAATTGAGGTAGGTGGACCAAAATTTTCCTCTAATTCAGATCATACCATTCATAAGAACCCATTGCAAGACCATGGTTCTAATAATGCTTCCACGTCAGGTCTTAAGACAAACAATAATCAAGCCAATTTTTCCTGAGCCAAGTATGACTATTCCGGTGGAACCACTATAAAAAATATCCGAATTGATAATGAATGTGTCAATACCATCACAGTCAAGAGAGCACCTCAATGCAATGATACTACTCGAAGTGGCAAGGTCACCATAGCTGGTATGCCTCCCATTAGGCAACCTAAGATCACCATACCTGGTCCATCTCCTAGGCAGTCACAACCTACCTCGTCCACAAAGCAATGGCAACCAAAGAGTCGGTTTAACCTTATTGATCAGTTAGTAAAAACTCTTGTGCAAATTTCCATACTTGAGTTGCTTCGCATCTCTCCCTCGCATAAGGCTATCTTGGATAAAACCCTGCAAGAGTCATCCATCCCAAAGGATATTGATGTCAACCAATTTGAGACCATGGTGGGATACCTCACTACACCGCACCATGTCACATTTTATGATCAGGATTACTCATCACCCAAGACCAACCATAACGATGCATTACACATTGAAACTTTCATCCATAAGCACAAGGTCAGAAAAGTTTTAGTAGATGGTGAAGAAAGATTGAATATATGCTCCTTGAAACTGGTTAAGGCTCTAGGATTTTATGATGCATGTGTGGACCCTACAAAGAGTATAGTCATAAAAGCATATGATGATGAAGAACTCTCTTCACGAGGTGTAATTTCTCTTCCTATCAGAGTGGGACCAATCATTGTGGATACAACTTGCCAGGTCCTGTATCTAGAATTACCTTACAACATCTTGCTTGGCCGCTCATGGATTCATGCCTTAAAATCTGTTCCATCCACATATCACCAATGCTTAAAATTTCCATTTGACGACACATAAATCACTATATATGGAGACCCCGACCCTGTTCAATATTGTACCAACCTAAGGGGTATTTTTGCAAACCAAGTGCCCATCAACTGAGAAGCTCCTGGCTCCTCTTCTTCCAAATACATTGAACCATCCACACTCGCATCATCTTCCATGTCCACTCCGTCCATGTCTTCCACCACACCATCATCTTCCACACTTCATAAGGATGAACCCAGGGTCAAGATCTAGGACCTAGGCTGTAGATAATTCAAATTACATACAACATATAGCATCACAACAATACCCAAGTCTCTGAAAGTCTATGGTTGACCATGTTTTAGAATGGAACCCAAAGAAATTCTCAAATTTCCACCAAAAACGGTCTTCATAAATGGGGAGACATGAGTAACGAGGAGCTTGCCGATATTACAGGATGGCTCTATAAAGAAATGGCTGACCTACCCCCATTACCGCAAGGGATATGAAATGATGAAGGCTAAGGGCTACGATGGAACTAGTGGCCTAGGCATAAATAAAACTAGACGAAGAGAGCCCATAAAATCTTTCAAAATACCAAAGTATCTTGGATTAGGGTATGGGTTGACCGACAATGACGACCGACATACTAGTTGGATTTTGAGTGAGCGCATGTATTCTTCATAAAGTGTCGAGACCGCTAAGGAAACCTTCACCGAAACTGACTCCCAAGAGTCGGAATTTGGCTCTCAAAGATCCTTAAGTGACTATTGCCTCGATGATTTTTTTGTTGAAACGGGGGATCTTACCTCTGAACAATTTTTTTGGCAAACATTTAAAATCTATCAGGCACCAAATAGTCACGGTCCCATTTCCTTTCCCCATGACATACAAACCCCACCATCTAAATCCCTTTAGTCAAACCCATCTAAATTTCCAGATGACACTGACAACCACAACTTTGAGTCCTTCACCCCTATTTTGACAACGAATACGAGACAAGTGAAGGGGAATATTAGATAGAGTTTGATGTGGAATTGAATGATGATAATTTAATTTACAATATCTCTAAATCCGTCTGCATGATTTCCACATCCTCCCCTCAATTCACCAACACTGACGATGGCATTTCCCTAGTCTATCCACAATTAATCGATTGGGACCAACAAGGCCCGCTAGTCCTGGACACCTTTCAGAATGATGAGGCTATTGTGGAATTTATGGCATTACATGAGGGCATACCCAGTGGTGATCACAAGGAAGGATTCTCCATTGATCTAGATTGTGCAACCTACTTCGACGAGACTGCTCCATCCTCCAATCGCAAAATTAAAATTAAAAATACAATAAAAAATGAAACGTCTTTAGGTGAAAATTGAAAGGGACCTTCTGACGACAAAAAAGTAAAAACAAAGGACGTATCTGTGGGTGAAAACCTCTCTGAGGTGCCCAAAGATGGAGGACTAGAATTTCCTCCTGTAACATAAGAGAAATAAGCTATGCTCATAGAGGACACCATAGAAGACAACATATCAACAACAAAAGATCCCAAAATGGTCCTCTTCGTTGCATCCTTGATTGAAGAAGAGAGACCAAAATTTCACAAATTATTTGCAGAACGTAAAGTCACTTTGCATGGTCCTATGCTGACATGCTGGGATTAGACCTAGAATTGGTTCCACACCATCTACCATTACTACCAAATTCCAAACCAGTTAAACAAAAGTTACACAAAATGCACCCTCAGGTCGCTTTATTGGTCAAGGCTGAGTTGAAGAAACTTCTAGACGCTGGATTCATATGGTCTATTGATTATGCTGAATGGATATCTAACCTTGTGCCAGTAACGAAGCCAAATGGAATGATCTGAGTCTGCACAAATTTTAGAGACTTAAACAAGGCATGCCCGAAAGATGACTTTCCTTTACCGAATATTGATATTATAGCTGACCTCACAGCAGGATATGAGATGCTGTCCCTCATGGACGATTTCTCTGGCTATAATCAGATTTGTATTGCCCCCGAAGACCAACATAAAACAAAATTCACTTGCCCTTGGGGTACATACTATTGGAATGTCATGCCATTTGGTCTTAAAAATGCAGGCGCCACATATCAAAGGGCTATGACTACAATCTTTCATGACATGATGCATAAAATAATGGAAGATTACATAGATGACCTTTTGGATAAATCAGTAACAAGAAAGGATCATCTGAAGGTGTTGACACAATTTTCAGGAGACTAGAAGAATACAAAGTCTGATTGAATCCAAAGAAATGTGTCTTCAGTGTAACATCGGGTAAACTCTTGGGATACATAGTCTCTCGAAGAGGCATTGAAGTTGATCCAGCAAAATTCAAAGCCATCATGGAAATGCCTCCTACCAGAGGAATAAGTGAACTCAGGACTCTATAGGGCAGGGTACAATCTATTCGGTGCTTTATAGCACAATTGGCTGACAAGTGTCAACCATTCCAATATCTTCTGCACAAAGGCATCCCCTTTGTGTGGAGAGATAAATGCCAAGACACCTTTCAAAAAATAAAAGACTACTTACTATCACCGCTAGTCCTCATGTCTCCCATTCATGGAAAACCATTGATCTTATACATTTCTGCCACTACTTCAGCACTGAGGGCATTGCTAGCACAAAATGACCAAGAAGAAAAAGAAAGAGCCATAAATTACATCAGTCAGACATTGGTCGGGTATGAACTGAACTACACATCAATTGAACGGGCTTGTCTAGCAGTGGTCTTTGCAGCACAGAAGCTAAGACATTATATGTTAAGCCATCAAATACAACTAGTAGCAAAGATTGACCCCCTCAAATATCTATTAAGTCGGGCAGCATTAACATGACGTCTGGCAAAATGGGTCATGATTCTGAGTGAATATGATATTCAATATGTAGAAAGAAAGGAAATAAAAGGAAAAGTCATAGCAGACCAGCTGGCGGATGCACCTTTACAAAGTGATCACCTGTTAATGGAAGATTTTCTAGATGAGTCGATATTCCATACGGAACCCAAGTCACCTTGGAGACTCTACTTTGATGGATCACATACTAATCATGGCTTGGGGGCAAGAATCCTGTTCATCACCCCTCAAGGAGACTCCATTCCTAAGTCTTTTTGCATAGCTTTCCCATGCACAAATAATGTGGCAGAATATGAGGCACTGGTTACAGGACTTAGAATGGCAATAAAATGGAAAATTAGAACACTGCATGTCTATGGGGATTCTCAGCTGGTCATCAACTAGGTTAATGATGACTACGACACAAAGGATGAGAAACTCATGCCCTATAAATGAATGGTTGACATTTTTCAAACCTACTTTCATATGGTGAATTTTGAAGAAGTTTCGAGAGCACATAACAAAGTGGCAAATGCAATGACTGCAATAGGCTCTCTCCTTGACATTCTAAGCAATATGCCTCAGCTAGAATTCCTAATAGATCAATTTTTGGTTCTTGCCTATGACATTCCTGAGTCAGAGATGGTCTATGAACTTGTTGGTCCTAACTCTCCTTGGTACCAAGATATTTATGACTACCTTAAGTCCCAAACCCTTCCACCTAACTTGTCCAATAACCAGAGGAAGTATTTTATCTAAAAATCCACAAGACATGCCATCGTCAATGACACCCTTTATCGCCGTAGCTTTGATGACACCCTCCTTAGATGTCTCGGCATGAACAAAGCACATACAACCTTACATGAAGGACATGAGGGTATATGCAAGCCTCATTCGATGGTCCTACTCTGGCCAAGAAGATAACGAGACTTGGGTACTACTGGTCGACCATTGAAAAAGATGCACTAGAATATGTCAGGACTTGTCGCCGATGCCAAATTCACAATGATTTGATCCACGCTCCATTGTAGGAACTTTGGACGATCACTTCTTCATGGCCCTTTTCTCAATGGGGACTTGACCTTGTGGGTAAGATCCATCCTACCTCGTCCAATGGCCACAAATTCATCATCACCACCACTGAGTATTTTACGAAGTGGATCGAAGCCATCCCTCTGACATACATAACTGACAAACAAATATCCAAATTCATTCTTAACTACATCATTTTCCGGTATGGCCTTCCGCAATCCATCATCACTGACAATGGGCGTTCGTTTAAAAACTAAGACATTCATGAGTTATGTGAACGATTTCACATCCAACATCATTTTTCCTCTCTGTATTACTTGCAAGGAGATGGTCAAGCTGAGGCATCAAATAAAACCATTGTTAAAATCCTTAAAAAGACTGTCAATGACGTTGGCTATGACTGGCATATGCAACTCAACCCTACTTTATGGGATTACCACACCAGCATTCGCACACCCACATGAGCCACTCCATTTGCCCTAGTCTTTGGAGCTGAGGCCATGTTGCCCATCGAGGTTGAAATTCCTTCCTTACGAGTCTCCTTGAAGGGTTTAACTGATGATGAGTATAGATAGTCACGCCTGCACAAGCTGGAGTTGTTAGAGGAAAGAAGGAAAAATTCCCTGAACCATGTACAAGCGTATCCAAACTATCTTTGTCGCAGTTACAATGAGAAAGTCATGGTCAGGAAGTTTGACATTAGCAACTTAGTCCTCATATATATTGTTTGAAAAGCCAGGAAAGTTTGAACCAAACTAGTTGGGTCCTTATGTCATTGTATCTTCTTTTGGTTTTGGAGCATATCAGTTGGCTACCCCGGATGGTGAACAATTGACAGAGCCTATCAATAGTCTCCATCTTCAGAAATTCTATGCATAAGCATTAGAAATTTGAGCCGAAAACTTTAAAAATACAAAAAAAATAAATTGAAAAAGGGTAAAAAATTGTTGCCTTGATGAAAACCTAGAAAACAGGCATCTTGGTGACACCAAATTTTTTTTTAAAAAAATGACAAAAATAGTAAAGAGAAATAATTCCTCCAATAGTGAAAACCTGGTAAATAGGCGCTTAGATAAGTACCATGGTGAAAACCTAGCAAACAGGCACCATGTGTAATCAATCATTGCTTTGCCATCTACTGTTACTTTGTTTGCCTTGGCCTAGGATGAAATTAATTTTCCATCACCACCATGACATCTACCATGACATCATACCCTTCCTTTCATGGTTGATAAAATGTTGACGTCAAGTCCTGAATACTATCCATTCGACACCTCAGGCACATCCCGTTCACATCCTTTAAAATGGGCTAAGTCTTGGACTTGACTAAGGGAAATTTTTTTATCATGTCACTACAGTGGATATCACACATGGTCTCAGAAATTGCAAAAAGTCTTAAAGAAAGACCAAAAACATCACAAAAAGTCCTAAAAAAAGAAAAAGAAAAAAAAAGACCAAAAACATCATAAAATGTCTTGAAGAAAAAAGACAAAAACATCATAAAATGTCTTGAAGAAAAACCAAAAATATTATAAAATGTCTTGAAGAAAGACCTAAAAATTGAAAAATGTCCTAAGAAACCCCAACAAAGTAAAAATGTCTAGAAAATGCAAAAATAGAGTCATATCTTGTCAAGTCCGTCATGTCAATCAATCAGTCTTTGTCATTCGTCCAAACTACGTTGTCTCTGCACATTTGCTACGTAGGCAAGACTCATTTTTGAGTCCCTGAGACATTAGGTCAGTCCTTTTAGGTTTGTCAAAATAAAATCATGACACAATCTTTGGTCATCAAGACAAAGTCATTGGTCGTGTCGAACTACGAGGTCTTTGAGTGTATGACATAGGCAAGGCCATCTATCGATGAGCCCTCGAGGCTGCGCTAGGTCAGTCCATTAGGGTTCATGGCATTACATTGGCACACACATGAAAAGTCTTCAAGTCAAGACAAATCATTTTCCAAACGAGAAAAATCCTAAAACAAAGTATGGCGATCATTTATTCAAACATGACAATCACATCAGCATGTCACAAAAATTGACATATAGTCAACATAAGTCAAACTCAGTCAAAACAAGTCAAATGATTATAATCTATCAAACTGTCAACTCTTGGTTATCTTTCTAATGTGTCCTTCTGAAGAATAGCCTCTGTCATTCATGCCTTAGGATGTGTCCTTCCTAGGCATCGTCACTGTCATTTGACATTTTGAGGGATCCTCTTGACATCTAAGGATCACCCCTCTCAACATCAGTATTCTTCAGATGTGTCCTTCTGAAGAAAAAACTCTATTATTTATGCTTTAGGATGTGTCCTTCCTAGGCATCATCACTGTCCCCGTCACTAGAATTTTGAGGGATCCCTTTTGACATTTAGGGATCAATCCTCTCGACATCAACATTATTCAGGATGTGTCCTTCCTGATTTTGGTAATCTTCGACATTCGTCATCTTGGCATCGTCAAAACCTTGACACCCTAGCATCTTAACATCATCAAACCTAACATCTTGACACTAAAACATAGGGTATCCAGACACACTTGGCAAACACTTGGCACTTGTCTTTTGGATTTTTATCATGTTACTAGTTTTTCAGCGAGATGCCAACAACAAGATTTAGAGAAGCAGCGACGTATCATGACGTTTGTCTTGACTTTTTGACATGCATGATTACTGGTTTCTCAACGAGGTCCTGATTTTAGGATTTAGAAAAACGACGACGTATCACGATAAGGGTTCTATTTTGTATGTTGGAAATCATGCTACTATTTCTCAAGGATGTCCTAGAAACAAGATTTAGAGAAGCAATGACGTTTCATGAATTATCCTTCTTGTCCTTTTTTGCTTATGGTTGATTATGACAAAAAGACTAGGGCAATTGCACTCTTTATATGAGTTGTGATCATTTTTTTCTATTACTGCTTGTCTTATGTGATGGTATGAACTTTTACACCTTGATCTATGTCATATCATGGTGTTTGTGGGTCATTACAACAGTCTTCCCAATGATGATTAAGAGCAATAAATATTAAAGTCCTACAAAAAAGTTTTGAAGGGTTTGGTCTAGGAACTAACATGCATCTCCTTCGGTCTGGTCATCTTCTCTCGTCTACCTCACGATGATATCCTGTGACATACAAAAACATAAGTGCATACATAATCATATAAACATTGCATTAGGTCCATACACACATCATCCATAACATTAAATCATATACATTTCATTGCATATTGCATTAACATAATCAATAACATGGCATCCATTCAAATAAATACATTATGCATATCATTATCATCCATGATACAAAATTGACATAACACATGAAGATACATTACATCATCATGGCATCATATCATAAGTAAGTGCCATAGGACATACATGACAAGACATATAAATAATGCCATCATCCATCATAAGTGCATATCATACATGCGTCATCCATTATATATCATAATGCAGAAATCAAATAACATCGCACAACACACATGTAGGCCGCATCAAAACTGCATCATATAGCATCATCTCAAAAATATACAATGTCATAGGATAGAGTCAAAAGATATCCCAAAAATGGAGCTCGCAGGCTCAGTGGTCTATACATAATGTGTCATAACATAGAAGCAAATGTAGCAAACATGCCCCTAGGAAAGGCTCTCATCATCCCCTCACGGTGAAGAGTGTGGCGGCTGAGGACCTATGACTGGTGCTGAGATAATAGGTGGAATGGTAACGACCTCTGTCTGTGAACCTAAGGGCACTGACCTTGATGGCACCTGTGCTGACACTACGGCCTGACTTTGTGATGCCGAAGGATCTATCACTGGTGGCTGCCTCTGTACTGACCTTTGCTCTGAACTGGTAGACCGATGACTATGACTCGAATGATGACTCGAGGCATGCTTGTGAGAGTGGTGGGACCTATCCCTTGATGTGTTCCCTGATGAGGTAGACCCTCCTGCACTAGTGTGACTCCTGCTATTACTCCCACTCCTTGACCTATGACCATTGCCTGTCCTCATTTGTGAGTGCGACAGTGTAGGATCTCATCGCTTGGGAGGCACTGCCTACTCATATAGGGTCTTGTGCTGCCCATACCGAGTGCTCACCCTAGAAAACTCACAAGTAATATCCTTAGAAGGTCCTAAACATAAAGTTGCAAAGTCCACACACCACTATGCTGAATCCTACTGGTGGATCACTGCCTAATCCTGCTCTACTCGAGCTACCTCTAGCTCTGCCTGTAGTGCCCTGACCTGTGCTGCACTCTCATCTAACCTCCTCTGTAGATCAACCACCCTCTATTCTTTCATGGCGTCCTAGGGAAATGTCAAAGTAGGTGGTATCTCCTCTCCCTCCACCATCCTCCATCTTAGGAGTCTCTCGGCCTCATCCATGGCATCCTCATTGTCTCTTTCATCATCCTCCTCCTTTGTGACCTCCTCACCACCAACTCCCTCATTCTGAGGCACATCCATATCCACCTCCACCTCAAGCTCTTGCTCCTGCCTCAGTTGCTCCTCCTATCTCTCCTCCTCCTCCTGCCTCGGCTCCTCCTCAGATCTCTCCTCCTCCTACTCCTGCCTCAACTGCTCCTCCTCCTTTCTCTCCCCCTCCTCAATCACCTTGGGGATAGAATCCAATGCGGCTTTGGCCATATGCGGTCACACCCTCCTGCCCTGCCTCTGGTCATCTCTCCTCCATCTCTGGGCATCTCCTCCACCATCCCCACCCCGACCTCCGTTCCTACCCCCATCTCGCCCTCCACCCCAGCCTCCATCCTGGGTCCCATCCCTCCCCCTACCTCTACCTTTGTCACCATCTCTGCCCCCTCGTCTGACTCTTGGCACATGTGGTATAATTGATCTCCTATCAACAAGTGCTAGCCCATCTGGATCTGTTAGTGGCACTGGTTGATGTGCCTGACACCATAAGTCAAAATCAGTGGTAGTCCCAAGATTGACAATCCCGCCTCTCCATCCCCACTTCTGGGCTACTAGCCCATCAATCTGCTACTCGACAAAAGCTACAGGAATCGTTGGTCCCCAAGCCGAATCCTTGGAAGATCTAGCGTACTCAACTATGCTTGCTGGTACACCCTGCTGCTCTCCAAACTATCTAAGGACACGCTACGGTAGGTACATCTCTATAATAAGCTAGCTCTACATTGTCCTACCAATCAAATAGTGATACTGTCTGCAAAAGCTCAAGTGGTCATCCTCATCATCCCACTGCTGGCAGTCTCTGTAGGGCCTCCAGATGAATGAAACCATGGTATCAATCTGATGGTTCCACTAACTTGTCTCTCCCATCCTGGTCTGCTGTAAGGCACTAGCATAGTAGTAAACGTAGGGCATCCCCTCGGCTAGTTGTGGTTTCTGGATAGGAGGTCAGAATATGGCCACATGCTCCCAGGCCCATATCATCAGAAGTGTAGTCCCATAGGAAATGCTCTCTACCCTCCTATAAACCACCTCATGAAGCTAATGGTAGAGTGTGCCCAATAAACAAGGCCCCCAGGCATACACTGTCCTATCCCACCTCATCCCCACTATCACGTCTCCCTAACCTATGGGAAACCCATGCCCGCGTTGGTCAAGAATCAGTATCCCGCCGATCAATGTCATAGAAATGCATCAAACTGAGAATAATGCTCTACCATAAACTCCCAACGGATCTCATAGCCCTAGATACCAAGTCCTGCTCCCTCATCTTGATAGTACACTGTGAAAGTCTGATAGCCATGGTAAGGGTCATAAATGATCCGCTCTCCTCAGATCGACAGGCGTAGAATATGGTAAACATCCTCAAGTGTAATTGTCACCTCTCCCATCGGCAGGTGGAAGGAGCATGTATCTGAATGCCATCGCTCACATAATGCAGTCAATAGTCCCATATTTTCCCGAATAACAGGCATATAGGCAACATAATATAAGCCCAGCTGCATCAAACATCGTCGCTCCCGCAGAGTCAGCTGATCACCAAACCAGAAGGTCTATGGCATGCTCTCTCACGTATATATGGGTGCAAGCTATCTCTGCACAAAGCCAAACAACGCACCAGTACCTTTTGGACAATCGTCATTTTCATCATTATGAATAAAAAGCATTTAAAATTTGAAAAGCATAAGAATCAGCCCTAGTCAAAGTCAAATGCGTCGCGTTGACTTCATTTGTGTCACGGAACAACGGTTGCATCGTTCCGTACATCACATGCGTGGTGACATATCGATTGCATTGTTCTGTTGCTCAGTTGTGTCACATCAGATAATTTGCATCATGATATATGACACATGCGTCACTTCATTTGAATGTGTCACTCAAACATGCGAATGCATCACAAACTGACACATGCAACCTTCTAACTCTTGAATGCGGCGTGATATGAGAAATGCATCACACTTTTTGTCAAATGCATTACACATCCTCGACCTTCCCTAAATACCTTTACACTTGTGTCATGATGTATCAAATGCATTGAATGCGAAGTCAAATGCGGATTATGTGCATGCATATGTGTCGTGGCACATTCATTGTTCACCTTAAATCCCTAATTTTGGCACACAAAATGAGAAAATGACAAAGTGGGTTAGGGGTACATACCGTTGGATCTAAGCCCTCTGGCCGCCTGTAGGTCTACATGATCTTTCCGCGATGCTCAGTCATTGGAATCACCATCCTCACCGAAGTCCTCCTTGCTCTGAGCTCTCAAAATTGCAAAGGTAAATAGTGAAAATGAATTGACTTTTACCCCTTTGTCAACCTATTTATAAAGTCAAAATGACACTTGTCAACCAGGTTATTACTGGAGGCCCTTTTGACCAACTTTGACCACACTTTTGGCTGCCTTAAACATGTCAGAATCCGAAACCGTCTGCGCCACTATCTTTTTGCTCATCAAATTGACTTATTGGGACCCTTTCCAAATTTTTCTATTGCTGTCCCAAAATTTGAAAAATTTCCCAAGGGGGCATTGATACTCTATACCTTCGCTAGAGCATGAATTTAACTTATTTTCTTTGTCACAACGCGACATGCTACATTATGACGAAGAGGGGCAAAATGTAGACACATAAAAATGACCTAGGCCTGCAAGCTCTATTTTTACCACTTTCATCCTAGCATAATTATGACATTTAATTATGTCCTTGGTCCACATTCGACTATTAATTAAATAATTCATAATTATTTAATTAATTCATGTCCCTTTATTCTTCATGATTATTAAATAAATAAATTTTATTTATTTATTTAATACATCATTAATTGTCTAAGTCTTCCCCTAATTAAATAAATTTCTTAATTTATTTAACTACCTTTATTCATTTATTCTTCCTGATTATTAAATAAATGAATTTCATTTATTTATTTAATATGTCATTAATTCTCATAATTAAATGAATTTATTAATTTATTTAATTATTAATCATATCCTCTAAATTAAATAATTATCTTTAATTATTTAATTGTCAAAATTAACATTTTTCGAATCTCACAAATCAAGCAGTCTTTATCTTCTTGATTTTCAAAAATCTTTATCTTTTTGATTAATTATCTCATTTATTCTTGATCGCCGATTTGACTTTCTCAAATGACATCTTGACCACTCATTTAATGATTTTTCCCTAACCCTGATTAGGGATTGTCACATTAAATCTCGTCCTTTGATTTTAGGCTTTCACCAAATTTCAATCTCGTCCGTCCGTCCAAAATTGCATTTTCTATAAAATGCCAATTTTTCTCACAATTTTGATTATGCTTAGACACTTAGACGCTTAGACACTTAGAAATATTCATATATTTGCATTTTTATTTAGTGATTTTGGCATAATTTTCTTAGGCATCAAGGAGTCATTTCGTCATAGACATAGATACTTTATTTCATTTTAGACACTCCAAATCCTTCAAAGCTCTTGTAGGACTTAATCTTTGTTGTCAAAATTGCTCACACGTTCGATATGAGGGAAACCATCAACAAGTTAGAAGGTGCTATGAAGGTAAATCATGGAAGCTTCGATGACAGGTATAATCATTTTATTTGTGTTTAGTTTCCATTGTGCTTGATAGTTTTCTTTGGGTTTTGTGCTTTATTGATTTGATAATCTAACCTTAGGAAAATAACCCTTAGATACAATAGGTAGAGAGGGAGAGGGGAGGTATAGATAGATAGAGATGGAGGGAGAGGTCAGGAGGGAGAGAGAGGTGAGATAGAGAGAAACAAAGAGAGTGATGGAGGGAGAGATAGGTATAAAGAGGGAGAGAGGGGATAAAGATAAGTAGAGAGGGAAGGAGAGGTAGAGAGAGGAGGGATAGAGAGAAGTAGAGAGGGAATGAGGGAGGGAGAGAAAGTTGAGATAGAGAGGTGTAGAGAGAGTGGTAGGGTGTGATGGATGGAGAGGTAGGTAGAGAGAGGGATTGGGAGATAGAGAGTAGATTGGGAAGAAGAGAGGGAGAGAGAAGTATGGAGGGAGAGAGTGAGGTGAGAGAGAGGTTAGATAGAGATAAATAAAGAGAGTTGTAGGGAGTGATAGAGGGAGAGGTAGGTAGAGAGAGGGATAGGAGAGATAGATAGAAGTAGAGAGGGAAGAAAGGAGGGATATATATGTATAAAATTAGAGATGGAAGGAAAGAGTGAGAAAGAGAGAGGTAGAAGAGAGGAAGAGAGGAGGTAGAAAGATGTAGAGAGGGAAGGAGGGAGAGAGAAGTGAGATAGAGAGAATTAGAGAGAGAGAGAGAGAGAGAGAGAGAGAGAGAGAGAGAGAGAGAGCTTAAGGGAGAGAGTTAGATAAAGGGATGAATATAGTGAGAGAGAGGTATAGAGTGTAAGGGATAAAGAATGAGTGAGATAGAGAGATAGAGGGAAATAATACAACTTGCTGATTACTAAAATTTGACCTCCTGATTACTGAAATTTGACATGCTAACTATTGAAATTTGACTGTCTATTTTTTTTTAAAAGATTTTCCAAAAACTAGAATTTGCATTATAACTCCTAGAGATCTAAAACCACTCTCAAACATCCTAAAACTATATACATGAAATATAACTTAAATTATAAGTAAATTTCCATAAGTAATTCTCAACTTAAATTTTTATTTCATGTATATAGTTTACCAAAAAGATAACAAGAAGAAAAAAATTCAATGTAGACCAAAATGCGAGTGCATTATAACATGCTCGTATTTTGTCAATGCATTCACAAAACCATGCTCACATTTTGGCAATGCTTTTTTGAATTAAAAAATGTACATTTTTTGAAATTCAAACCATAATGTGAGCATGTTATAATGCACTTGCATTATAATGTGCTCATGTTTTGGCTTGGTAGTGACCGAGCCTAGGTGTGGTCACTACCAACCCATAACGTGTGCATGTTTTACTCTAGCGCACTCACGTTTTACTATAACATGCTCGCGTTTTACTATAACACGCTCGCGTTTTACTATAACACGCTCGCGTTTTACTATAACACGCTCGCGTTTTACTATAACACGCTCGCGTTTTACTATAACACGCTCGCGTTTTACTATAACACGCTCGCGTTTTACTATAACGCACTTGCGTTTTACTATAATGCACTCACATTTTCTCTTTTTTGGGTTGAAAAAGTCAAGTGGCCACTTTTTGGCCTACCATCTTTTTGCACTTACCCAAAATGAATGTTAAAAATTATTTATTACATGGGGATCTTGAGGAGGAGGCTTATATATGGTATATTAATGGTTTTTTGTGAAGGTAAAGGAGCAGTTGGTTATTAGGTTGAAATGCTCTTTGTATTCTCTAAAATACTTATCAAATGTGTTATCAAAAGTTTCATGTTTTTGTCTTGAGTTTATTTTATGTTAAGATCAAGGAGAATCATTGTGTTTATGTTAAAATTATTGATAATTAGATTATAATCATTGAATTTTATGTTGACATGTTTATTAGCAATAGTCTAGTGATGATAAGGGAGATGAAAAATCAACTTTATTGCACATTTGATATGAAGGAATTGGGGTAAGAAAAAATGTATTCTTGATATGGAGATCAGTAGGGATCAATTACATTTAAAGCTTTGGTTAAGTTAAAGTAATTATGTTAATCCATTCTACAACATCTTAGTATTCCTAATTGTAAATCAACAAGTATTTTTTTTCTTATTGGAGCTAAGCTTTAGTTATATATATCTTTTAAATTAGATGATTATTTTGAGTTTATTTATAATGGTCTTTATGTTAGTAGTTTTATTAGCTTGGTGTATGTAATGGTTTGCACTAGACTAGATGTTGGACAAGAAATAAGATTCTTGAGTATGTTTATGTCTAACCTTTTTAAAGAATATTAGACTTATTGCAATAGGGTTTCTAGATATTTGTAATGGACTTATTATTTTTTGTATTATCATGTTATCAATGGTGTGGATAAGGTATTGGATATACAAACCTTTGAGGATGTAAATTAGGTAGGTGATTTGAATATTTAAAGATCCACTAGTGGCTGCATGTTTTTCTATGTGATGGTGTAGTAAGTTGGATGAATAAGAGGCATCCAATGGTTTAATTTTCCACCACCAAAATAGAGTATGTGGCTGCTACACATGCCTCTAAGGAGGTGTTATGTTTATTGAGTCTTTGTGCAAGTATTTGTTTTGATTGTAGGGTAGTTAGAATTGGTTTTGATAGTCAAAGTGCTATATTTTTAGATAAAAATACCATGTATCATCCTCATACTAAGTATGTTATGTTCAATATCACTTTTTTCATGAGATGGTAGAGAATGGTAAGGTAATTTTTTTCACAGTTGAGAGTCAGGATAATATTGCACATTCCCTCATGAAGCTAGTGAGCACAAAGAAGTTCTCTTTGTGTAGGAAGGGCATGGGTCTTGGATCGTATAATTGATATATTTTATTGTTCGCTTGGATTTCATTGTATTGTATAACATTAAGTGGGGTAATTCTAGGATAATGCGATATTTAATTGAAATCATAATATTATTATTTTATACATCTTCAAGAGTATTGGAATGGGTACTTGGAAGCCCATGTTGTTGAGATATATTATTATTTTATTATTCTCCCTTTTGACTTGGAATATTAGTTGTATTATGGAAAAATTATAATCCTATTTTTAGCATATTCCTCAACTTGGATGTGAGAATTGAGTAGTGCAACATCTTTCATGTTGTTGATGACTCCCATATGAGTTAGCTGATGAATTTGGATGCCTACCTTGGGATATGGGTTATTATGGAGTCACAAGTCAAATATATCATCTATTACTAGTACAAAGGTATTTTTTTCTATTCCTGGCTCATTGAGAGTTTCACTATTCTTAGAAGATCCTCTTCATTTTGGAAATGAAATATTTTTAATTCTAACATGGTTTGATGGTACATTATTTTTAGAACCATTTGTGATATTCCTCTCCCATTTCTCTATAAATTAAAGGAATGGGATAGTAATTTCATTGTTATATCATAGACACATAGGGTTTACCAAAATGGTCTCAAATTAAAGGGAGTTAGAACGTTGCATATGTATTCTATTCTTGAATGTTAATACATTTTTGAGCCTCTCTTTGATGGTGGTTTTGTTATCAAAATGATTTGTCCACATATATTTGGTGTTATACATTTCAAGTTTGTGGTTTGCTAATTTTTTTATTTCTGATTTTAAGCATTCACATAATATTTTATAGGTAATCCATTGTTCCATAAATAAAAACAAATTTTCATACTTTTCTAAAAAAAATCATTGTACATTTTTTCACTGGTTTAACAAAAATGTGATCTATGAGTAACTATTTATAATTTAGGGGGCACTCCATGTTGTGCAAAAAATTCAACTTGACAAAAGGAAAGACTCTTTCCCCTTATTATTTATGATCTTGCAATATTACACTTAGATTAGCTAGCCATTTTAAGTTAAATATCCTAATCTACTACTAATCAAAGTAGATTATTCTAATTAATCTAATTTATTTTAATTGTGATAGTATAGTTATCTAAGTAAGCTAAAACATTATAAAATAAAATAAATTGTTATTTTATAGAAATAAAATTATATAATTGACATGTAGAAAGTATAACTATAAGTTAACAATAGAGAAGAACCTGGAAAAAAAAAATTGGAATTATCTAGTCTAGATGTTAGTGCTTGTTGTGACTATAGCACACATGCCCTATTTGGACCGGGGACCCCCTATTCCCTTTTTTCCCTCGCCCGGTCATTTTTTCTTTTGCCTCATTTTATGTGCCCCTAATTATGAGTTTAATATGGTCATATATTGTAAAATCATAACATTCCAATTGACCAAATTCATTACCCCAAAATCTGTTAAGTCATTGGCCTTTGTAGGCCTGGACCTACGAGTTTCCCTTGGCCGTTTTCCCCGACGTGCATGGAGCTTGGCAGACCCGTATTTGCGGGTTGCCATCATTGCTCATCCGCTAGCTAGTGGTGAAACCCCAACGCCCGTCTACATAGCGGGTCCTGCATCATCCTCTATCGTCCCACAGCTGCACCAAATCAAATTTTTGCAAACCCATCTACCCAACCTGCCACCGTACCTAGAATTTATTGCTCACATTAATGACCAATTTTCCTATAAAAGGGGGTCAAACCTATCATTTTCATTGGATTTTTTTGAATTTCAAAGAGAGGAGAATGGAGAGAAAGATGTGTCAGCCTACAAAAGATCCTGTTGTGAATTCAAACCAAGTTCTCATCACATTCTCGTGCCGTTTCTGGGTAACCCACATTAAAATTTCAAGAAGTGTTTTTTCTATAGTTAGGGTTTTGGATAAAATGTCAAAACTTGGAAATCAAACCCTAGTTCGCTCGACAACCTTCACAAATCCTCAACTCCACATGAGCCATTTGTTCCTAGCATTTAGAAAATCCTTAGAATTGGCCAAAACCACATCTCAATGTTCACACGAAGTCTCGTTCCTCCATCGCCATTCTTCATGTGGTGAAGAATGCATTGTAGTCCACACCATCATTGCCACCACCCATGTTAACATTGAAAATCCTGGAGAAAAATGGCCAAGTCCCTTTCCTCATGTGGGAGTTCCCATGTAAAATTCCTCTTGTAGGCTGCCATATTCTCATCACTATTGTTTAGTGGCCGAACCTTAATGACTCCCCACAGCGCAAGACCTAAATTCATCACTGTCGTCGAGTGGACCAAGCCCCATCACCTAAAAATTTCATTAAGTCGGATTGATCTTGTGGGCCACTGTGTGTGGCTCACCGTCCTTTGTCTGCCTTTGTTTAGTAGCAAGGTCACCCCGTCTGCCTATAGTGCAGGCTCCAATCCCTTCATTGCCGTCCCATCTTCAGGAGTCTACCAAGTGAAAACATTAAGTCAAAGCTGCAAGCGAGCTGAACCTTACGGGTGGCCATATACGGATGGCCCCTCCTCTATTTCCATTCCTTAATGACTAAATGTTCATGTCAGTCCACATGGCAGGTTCTGTAGGAGATGTTTCCCTTCACAAAAACCTTGAAGTCCGTCAGTTCATAACTTAAGTTCGTGGGCTTGTTGCGAGTCCCCCTATGCGGACTGTCTCCTGCAGACCACCATCCCTTCAAGGCCATTCTTTAACAACAAACATTCGACAATGGCCCGATAAATTTCCTCTGCATGTCCCAAAGCATTTAAAATCTAAGGCACAACCCTAAGCCATCTGAGGTTCTCATGGGGCCCGTAATGTGGACTTCCACCTATGGGTCGTCATTCCCTGAATGTCGCTAACTAAATGACCAAGCCTAAATGTCAATATGATTCACGGTGTCTATATGTCCTAGAACTACAAAGCATCAAAGAATAATCCAATGATGCCAAGTATCTTGTAACCAATTTTTGTATGTGCCTAATCACCTTATAAGAAATTTGATCGCCAAATGAACAATGCAAAATTTCTGCTGCGGGTGGCCGCCTGCGGGTCTTCGTGGCCCGAAGCTATTTTCTCATTGTCTTCCTCCTGGTGGCTTCCAACTCAAGGAAAACCACATCCGTAGGCCCGCATTCACCTAAATGATCCAAATGAACTCCCAATGCTGAACGATGATGAACTTCATGATCTTTTAATGATCTATAAGTGGATCTGGTGCCTAATTTGCAAGATTTGATTAAAATTTTCCCTAAATTATATGTTAACCCACTTATTGCATCTTTTATGTGTAGGATTTATGGAATATATCATGGGTCCATCAGGGAGGCCTGTTGAGAAAGCTGATAAAGGAAAGAATCCTACTCGCATGCCAAGAGGGAAAGAAGAAAAATACGAAATGAAGTATTAGTTTCATAGAGTGGAGTGTACCTCCAAGCTCTCCTCTACTTGGGACTCGACATCAGATACCAACCTAGGGCATATAAATATTGATGAGTTTAGGAAAAGGGTGATGGTTAACCCTACCACAAAGAATGCACAAAAGATCAAGGCAAGTGGTCTTGCTAAGGCGGTTGGATTTCCTCTCGTGTTAATTTCCCTGGAGCTTGTCATGACCTATTAGGAATTTTATCATTCTAATAGGAAAATTATTGATAAAGATGGGAGGGTATTGGAAGAATTGTATGCTAGATCTATTGGAAAGACATTCCACATCTCCACATTTGATCAAATGGAAGAAACAAAGAAAGAATTTGATGAAAACATGTGGAAATGGGACCCCATAGCTTGCAAAAGAATAATCAACCAGTATTGGTTGCAATAAAAGAGGGGTAGTGCCAAAAAAGTACCATATGAGCTATTTAGAAGTGATTTATTCAAAGAATACCATGATATATTCACTCTATTAAGTAGAGTAATGGGCCTACCAACTACTGCATTCTTTGAGGAATGGATGTTCTACTTTGTTGAGGAAATCATCGGAGGGGAGACAAAGTTCCACTGGGCTAAGATGATCAATGACAACCTTCACAACTAGCTCATGGTAGTCAAGAAGACCTCCAAATTTTATATGACATCATATTTGGTATATCTATTAGCAGAGAAGTTCCCATACAAAGGATTATTTAGTGCAGGCCCACTGGGAACAAAGAAAGTGGAGCTCAAAGTCTATGACTGCTACCCTCAGCTACAATATAGAAACTTCAAGAAATAATACAAAAGGGTGAATGATGCCTTCATTGCACACATAATCAAAACCTTGGGAGGAGATTTTGAAAGGAGGGTATTGCACAGTGCAAAGGCCTTCATCAATCGATTTGGGTATCTATTCATACAGTTCCCAAAGTTCACGTATATCAGAGGAAAAGGGTTCTCAAGGAAACCCTAATGATTTCCATGCTACCCCAATGATCACATCATCTTGCATGAAGTCTCTCGGCAGTTGCAGACTTCCCACACATTGTTGAGCGACAAACATTGAGCTAGGATTCCATATCCCCTAACTTTCAGGTAGGGAATGTACTCCTACCCCACCGCCAATATGCAGAGTATTCAGAGAAAGAGTTGGTGGAGTATAACTTGGATCTCCACATGGACTGGGGAAGGATGGACCCTTACAAAAAATGAAGAAATGGGTTGGGAGATAGTATGCTCACCAACCCTGAGTCAAAGATTTCTGGGCCAATTGTGGAGATGATAAAGAAGTGCGAATGAGGCACTATATGAGAAGGAAGACCTAGTTTGTGAAATTAGTAAAGCTTTTCCCCGTGCTTGATCAGGTAGTGGAAGAAGACGAAAATATTATTGATGATAGATACAATGCTATAGCCAACTTTCCCTTGTCTATAATAGATTGGAATGAAGAGGAGGTCACCAACCTCAATATATTGACTCGACCGATTGAAAATAGAACAAGATAGTGGGTAGATGCACAAATTGACCAACTTAAAGAGGAGGGTCCTGAATTGACTTATGGTGAGCTCAAGGATGAGCTTGAAAGTGAAACTGATAGTGGAAAAACCACTATGCCATTAGAAGAAGCTCTTAAGTCCCCACCAACAACAAGATCGAAGAAAAGAAAGGATGTACCTAAGCAAAAGAAAAAACATAAGGTGTATTCCAGAAATCCCACTAAAGGGAAGCCATCTAAAAGAGTGAGGAAAATAGGAAAATTCATGCTTGAAATGCCCACCATAGGGGAGGATCCTCAACACAAGAAAGAAGAAGATACCGAGTAGCCACACTCACCACCTACCACTTCTACTCCTGCTGTCACTGTCACCGTCACCCCTCCTCCGCTTTCCGCTACCCAATATTTTCCCATTTCATCTCCACTCACCATGGAAATCTTAGTCCACCTCACCTCCACCTCGCCGACTGCTCCAATGATGATACTTGACTCCTCCTCTTCTATGAAATCCCCATTGCCATCTTCTTCTCTCCCTCCCCCGCTGCCTACTCTCTTTGCTCCACTATGCACAATATCCAAAATTACCATGGCGCGTCTCACTTTTTTGCATGCTTTTGTGGCTTAGATGTAGAAAATGCCTGATGAACTCTTTGGGGTAATCCTTGAAGCCAAGGTCCAAGCCTTAATGGCCTAAATTGTTGTTGCCCTACCTCTTCCCCCACCACCTATAGATTTGCGAAATATGGAAGCCACAATGAAAATATCAGAAGAGATGGAGAAATGCCACGTGGAGAAACATGGAGAGTTTGCAAAGGATGTAGCAAATGAGCCCAATTATTCAGATCAGGATGATTACTTTGAACACCCTGAAGAAGGATTAAATGTAAACCTGGACAAGGTGGCTTTTGATGAAGAGAAGTCACAAAATTCAAAAGAGGATGCTGAGGCTCTTAATGAGCATTATGTTATAGAAACATCTAATCAGGAGATAGATGAAGAGCTACCCCAACATCATGACAAAGCTAGAAAAAGGGCTGGTCCTAAGGGGCATCATTCTGAAGAGAAGACATATACTGATGCAAATGTGGAGATAATCGAAGAGCCTCCACTAATTGGTCAAGACAAGGGTTTGGTCCAAGAAGAAGCACCTCCCAAAAAGAAGGAAGAAAGAGAGAAAGATGAAGAAGAAGATGCACCAGAAAAGTGCTCTGTACTTGAGAATCGTGTTCAGATCAAACACGAGGAAGAGAAGGCACCACAGGAAGAAGGCATCACTGAGGAGAATGTAGCTTCTGCCAAGCTAGACAAAGGGAAGACTATATAGATAGAAGGCTTAGATGAAGAGGAAAAGAATGATCAAGAAGCTATAGGTGATGAAGAGGAACAACCTCGAAGGGAATAGGAAGAGGAAGGTGATCATGAATCACCCAAGGATCAAGCTTAGATTCTTGACTGTGTGAAGCGGTAATTGAAAAGGAAGGATCTTGTAGTTGTTGACCTGAAAGTGAGGTTTGATGAAATAATAGCTAGGGCACAAACAAAAACCAGGAAAGAAAAGAAGCCCAAGGTCTGCTCCCACATCATGGTGGATGCCTCTGTGTCCCAGATGATAAAAATTACTACCCCTATGACAAAAAAGGATATAGGCACTGTGCAAGGTCAAGGCTATATCATATTCCTAATTAATCTAGGCCTAGCAACCTGAGAATGAAAGATAGAGGAATTTCAAGGATCAGTAGCCACCATTGTGTAACAAAGAAATAAGGACCAATCTATGAAAGAAGAACTGAAAGCATAGGTAGTGGATCTTATCGCTTATATTAAATAGTGGAAGTCCATAGAAGAAGAGGCTCCCATGACATCATCTATTCCCACTCTCCTCTCCTAGGAGGAGATGAATAGAATGGAGAAGATAAAGAACTAGACCAAGTCCATTGTGGATTGGTTCAATTGGGTAGTATATAATGGTGATATGGGTATCCACCATGCTACTTGAACATTCAATGAGTTCTATGGCTTATAAAAGAAAATTGGGGACATGATAAAACCATGTGACAAATTCTCTGAGCTGTATAGGATCACTTATCCTAAGCTTGAGAGTGTCCTCAAACTCTCCAGGGAAATATTAGAAATGGAGCTGGGACTCCTAAAGGATGATCATTGGTTAGTGGAAACATGGAAAATGGGCCTAGATTATAGAAAATGGATCCTGGAAAAGGCATTGTCTGAGTTGGAGCTCGATCTTGAGTGGGTTGCAAAACACTAGACTAACAGTGAGGGTTACTTGAAAATGATGACAAATTATGAGATACCTGCTCTAGAGCTCGATCCAGAGAAAATCAAGTCATTTTTCCATAAGAAGATGGAGTAGGGGGCTACAGACACACTGTCACCATACTTCATGGACTTTGCTGCAAGAGATTTCACTCAATCTGAGCAGGTCATTAAAGTAACCCCGAAATGTACCAAGCACTGGGAGTAGGTTACTGAGAGACTCAAAAAGATATCCTTCTAGATGCTCCAATCTAATCTCATGGAATGGGACAAGCTCTAGGTTATGATCAAAAGGTTTGTGGAGTATGCTACTCTCTAGAAGAATGTAGGAAACCCAGTTATAGATGACAAATACTTGTCAAAATAGCTATGAAGGATGGTATCCACTAAAAGATAAAACAACTATAGTATCAAGGCCACTAGATGACAAAATAGGGAAAAAGACAAGAATGCATTTTATATTGCTATATATTTGGGGGTAGGTGAAACCCTAATGTAAAATGAATTTGAGCCACACAATGAAAATGAATCCTATCCATTCATTTTTCTTTTGGAAAAGTATAAATAGGGGCATCCTCTCATTTTCAAAGAGAGAGATGAGTTGTTGTGTAAAGGCATGCTGCAAAAAAATAATGAGAATAGCATTGTTTTGATGGATTCTTGTGTTTTCTTCTCATGTGTTCATGATTCATTCTCCCAATCTTAGATTTTAGCTTTGATGTTCTAGTTTTTAGTTGCTTTGAGTTGTTAGTTTATGTTGCACTTTAATGGTGAAGAATGGTATGGTGTTGATATCTTCCTGGCTCATACTTTTTGTTGTCTATTGATGATAAACAGCTGTGTAAAGTTAGTTTGAGCATTGTTGTATTGTTGCACTTATGTTCATCTATTGTTCATTCTTAATGGTGAATGGATGGTTGAAATTATGTAGACCTTAGAATATTGTACTAGTTTCATGAGACTGTATGCTGTCCTTGGCTAAGTGGAACTTAGTTTTGGGAAGGCTATCCACTGTAGCATCCTCCATTGTTACTGTTCAACATTAGTTGCAGGTCTAGGAAAATTCTTATCCCTTTTCCCTTTTGACCGTTCTTCAAAAGCTGAAGTTTAAAAAAAGTTCTAGCATCCCAACAAAGCCAAATTTGATGAGTGAAGAGGAGTTTTAGATTGTTGTCCTGAACTTGCATCAGCTATCCTTCATTTCCAAAATTCACAAAATTCCTTTTGCAGACCCAATTCACTCCTTAGTGACCATAAATTCCCTTTGTGATTACCACCAAATCATGTCAACCAATCAAACTATTCCAAGCTTAGTCATGACCTGACACTTGAGAGACCTTGGGGTGATATCTAAAAAATTAGTTGTAGAAATTACCTTTCAAGAGAGGCATTGCACTTGTACAGTGTCCATGTTGAGAAGGTGCAAAAACAAACATCAATAGAATTGGTGCTAGGAGGGCTTCCAAGCTAAGATGGATCGAATTGGGTCCTCCTCCCCTCAAAGGTCTCATAGAGTGCTTAGATCCACACCAAACAAGGGAGGATTCAAAGAGCTAAAACCTCCCACCAAGGCTAAGAGAGCCAAGAAAGGAGAAGCATCCCCTTCAACCCCATCCACTTGACTTCCATCTCCTCCATCTCCTTCCATCCTTCCATCCATGCACCCCATTCCTCCCCTTCATTCCTAATAAAACTTCCTTCCACCCATCCACTCCATACTTCCTTTCCACCCTTCACCTCCCACAACCAAGGTGCTGTCCCAACTTCTGCACTTCACATACAAGGCATTTCCGCAATTACTACTCCATTGCCGACCTCAAGTTACTATAGCACAACAAGTGCAACCTCAGCCTCCCACAACGGATTAGCTGGGTAACAACCAATCCCCATTATACTTCAATGACTACCATGACATGCCCAAGAACCTAGAAGGATTTTGCACTAAGTTTCGTCCACGTGATCTGCAAAGAACATCCGAAGAGCATATCAAGATCTTCCAGACAACATTGAAGAATATGCAGATTGAACATGAAGATGTGGCTTGTAGACTCTTCCCTTATTCATTGGGGGATGATGCATTTTATTGGTAAATACATCTACCAACTGGATTCATCACCACTTGGGACCAAATGAAGAACACATTCTCACAGAAGTTCAAAGTTCCCATCAGCCCGAATAAATTATATCAGCAATTTATGTCTGTCAAAAGAGAAGTCAATGAACCCATTAGCTTGTTCAATGACAGATTTAATAGGGATTTTATGAAGTTGCAGCCACCTTATGTGGTTGACGATGCCTCAACTAGGCTAGTCTATTATGAAGCCTTGGACAATCTTACATCCACATTAGTGAAAAGGATGCGCCTGCCGCCTGCCAAGCTGGTGGATGCATATGTAGAAGTAGTTACTACAAGCACAGACTTGGGGTAGAATATTGTAGGTTTGTTTCCCTTATTAGGGCCAATTTCTCATCCAACTCAAATCCAAGGGATTACCCATGATTTGGCCAATCAGACACCCATGCTGAATCAAGTCCCTCAGCTACCAATAGTGCCACATCTGGGACAACTGTTGAACCAAGAGCCTTCAATACCTCATTACTTGCAGTCTTCACAATGTCAAGCCTATAATAAACAACCTCAAGTTCCCTCATACTTGCAAGGTTCCAAGTTCCCAATGGCCCAACAAAACCAACCTATGACACAACCCGTATTCCTTCAAAATTCAGTACCATAGTAGAACAATGTGGAAAGGGATCGTATTAATGAACTAAACTAGTCAAGAAGTTTTCTACAGAGACAAAACATTTTAGAAATCAAAATAACCAACTACAAGTATCACAAAGGAGCATCCAAGCCAACCTCAATCGAGATAGCCATGATCCGGGTGCCTCTTCTGGACAAAATTATGAAAGAGGACAAAATTCAAGAAAAAATTTGAAAGAAGGCCGTCACAAAGGAAAAATAGAGCTTGGAACACCAGGCCAAACAATGGAGGCATCCCCATGCCTCTTGATCAATTGGGTGGTACCGATAAGCCTATAAGTGGAGTCTATTTAGCTGAGGCTACCTTATTTGGATGGTACTAGATCCAAAAGATGAAGAAACATTTTGAATTGGATTGCCCTGAATTCCAAACCACCATAGAAATTTTTCAACTAGAAGTCCAAAATGCAGTTGATGGCTCAGGTTGTAGAGATTTAGTCCTTTTAGAGCCATATGATTGCTTGATGCTGGTGGTCAACCAGGATCCTTTCCCAAAAAGTGAAAGCAGTGCGCCTGACAAGGAAGCTACACCCAAAGATGAAGAAGTGAAAGAGGTAAGTAACAAGAGCTCCCTATCTCAACTCTTTGATTCAATGGATAATGGTCCCGTGGACGAGGAAGAGCCATGTGAGGATGAATTTCAAATGTTTCATCAAAGGGAAAACCCATACAACTTAAGGAATAGATAAGTTGGCAGACCTTTCATGACTTCTACCCCTCCCAACAAATTTAGTACCCCGCTTGATCTTAATGCCAACAAAAATCCTACTTACACTCATGTACCCACCCAATACTTCGTTAGGAATAGGTAGCCAAATTAAACTTAGGGCCAACCTACTAGTTCTTCCCAAGGAAAATATTTTGAAGTTGAGATTGAACAAATGGGGAATACATAGCCAAATAATTCAAGAAGGTTAAGTTGAGTCTTTCAACTTTTGAATTACTGAGAGTCCCGAATGTTAGAAATTCCTTCTTTAGAATGCTCAATGGGACTACTCCATCCAAGTCAACCCAAGAATTGCCTGCCATGGTGGTTTCATTTGATACCTCTCAAAGGGAGCCGGTAATCAAGGAAATATTAGGAAAGAAGCTCGATTAGCCCCTGAATCAACAAGTAAACAAGCAACTAGCTAAAGAACATAATCAAGTGCAAACCATTTAGAAAATACTAATGATAAGAACAAGGCTCAAGTAGCCCAGGATGATGTTTTAGTGGGGCTATTCCAAGGGAAATTAGAGACCCCTCCTTTCTTGACAATGATCAAGATATTTGGTAAGAATCTGCATAACTTCCTGCTCAATTCAGGAGCCTCAGCCAATGTCCTACCATTGGCAATGTGCAAGGCCTTAGGAATAACTCCAACCCCCTCCCGACGGAAGGTAACTTAGCTGGATAAGACATAAGTGAACATAGTTGGGGAATTGAATAGAATACCCATGAAGATTGTAGTGGACCCAAGAGTCCAGTAGGTTATAGACATTTAGGTTGTAGACATCCCAGACACCTATGACATCATACCCAAAAGAGATTTCACCCAAGCCCTAAATGGTTATGATGCATTGGAAGGGGCTGCCTAATCAGTTTTTAATTGATTAGGATCCTCAAATAAAGTTCATGATCATCGAGTATAATAACAAGAATGAGGTACTATTCACAAAGACATAATTGGGGAATTATTATCCTATGATGTACCAAGATGATGAGGAGTACCAAGAAGAGGATGTGGTCGAAGAAGTCCTTTTGCTTCATAGTGCACCCATCAATCTAACCCACACCCCCAACAACACAAAAGTGCTAATTGAGTCTAAAGATGAGGAGTGTTACAAAGATGGTAATCTTGGATTGCTAGAGGGTTTCCAATAATTTATGTAGAAATGTGCTTAGGATTAGCTCAATTTGGGAGCCAGAATGGATTTTCAGGAGCTACTACTGCCAAGCTGGTGTAGGGTACATAATGAAGCCCATTTCGAATGTGAATGCTACCTATGTCAAATAATAGTTGAGCATATCAAAGGGAAGGTCATTCCAAAGGAAGCTGCAGGAGGACAACCAGATTGTGGCCAACCCATATATACACAGTCCCCCAAGGATACTGAAGTAGATGCAACACCAAGAAAGGAAACACACTTGATTAACTCCAAAGTCAAAGACTCTTCCAAGTTTTGGATATTACTTTTTAATAGATCCAAGTCCAAGCAAGGAGCGAGAGCCGACTTTGAGCTCATCAGTCCCACAGGTAAGACGTGTTTTTCTATCCATAGATTACAATTCCATTGCACAAATAATGTAGCAAAATACAAATAATTAGTTCATGGACCATTGATGGCATTAAGAAAGAAAGTAAAAATGCTGCAAGTGTTTGGTGATTCTAAGCTAGTTGTGAAAAAAGTTAGGAAATTATACGCTGTCATGATAGAAGATTAGCAAATTATAGACATAGGGTATGGGATCTTATAGAAGACCTAGATGCATTTAATATTCAGCTGATCCCATGTAGTAAAAATAATACTACCGATGCATTAGCCCAAGCAACAAGCACCCTCCAGCCTTTGTCCTTATTCGGTTTAAAGAAATTCACTATAGAGATCACCTCTACCCCATTAGTCCCCGACAATCTAACCAACTTTTAGGTTTTTAATGATGATAAGAACATCCTCGAATTCATTACAAGTTACGATGTGTTCACAACCCAAATCATAGATGAAGCAGAACCATAAGAGGTTGAACTTGATATAGAGGGAGTGATCAATTTAAAGAGCAATACGATACCATGAGACATGGTCTAGCTAGAAATAATATTTTATTTGGATTAAATAAAGGACTGGGATCAACAAACTAAGAAAGAGTCAATAGACAATCAATGTGACACTCACAACATGGGTACGACTAAAGAGGTCAAGGATGTATTTATTGGAAAAGTTTGTGCACCGGAGGAAAGAAAATGGATCATTGATTCATTACAAATTTATCATGATGTGATTGCTTGGGGGTACAAAGACCTCAAAACCTATGATACATCCATCATTACTCATACCATTCCTATCAAGTCAGATGTGAGGCCTTTCTGACAGCGTCAATGCCCAACCAACGCACTGCTGAAGCCTATTATCTTCAAGAAAGTTCAAAAGTTGTAGTATGCTAGAATCATCTTTCCAGTTCAACATTATACATGGGTAGAAAATTTTGTCTCGATTAGGAAAAATAACGGTGAAATTAGGCTATCCGTGGATTTCAAGAATCTGAACAGAGCGTCCGAAAAGGATAACTATCCAGTGCCCTCACTAGATGAAGTATTGTAGATAGTCGATGTATCCTATATGATGTCATTTTTGGATGGATACTCAGGATATAACCAGGTTATGGTGCAGTATGAGGAATGAGGATAGGCATAAAATGACATTTACCACAAAATGGGTAACATTTTCATATAGAAGAATGTCGTTTGGATTGATCAATGCTGGCACTACTTTCCAGAGTGCCATGGACATAGCCTTCAAATACCTCATTGGAAAGTGCATCATCATATACATGGATGACCTCACTATGCTCTCAAAGAAAAGAGGGGATCACGTCTTCGATTTGTGTAGGGTTTTTCAGAAGTGTAGAGAGTTTGACATCTCATTAAATCCGAAGAAGTGCATCTTCAAGGTGACTGAGGGAAAACTATTAGGACATACAATTTTGGAAAAGGGGATCTCCATCGATCTAGAGCACATCAATTCCATACTGAAAATTCAACCTCCTGGAAGCAAGAAAGAAATGAAGTCCTTTTTTGGGAAAACAACTTCATAAGGAAGTTCATCATAGGATTCACTGAAATAGTCAAGCAACTGAATGCCATAATTAAGTAGGATTCCAAAGTAGAGTGGACACCGAAAGCCAAGCGGGATTTTGAGGAGATTAAGAGATCTATTGCTGATGCTCCAATGCTGGTCAATCTAGACTATCTGAAGCCATTTTACATGTACTTCTTCACTTCAGATCATTCTTATGACAACATGTTAACATAGAAGGATGATGAAGGGAATGAGAACCCCATCATGTTTATGAGTGCTCTGCTGAAGGACACAAAATTACAATATGAAAAATTGAAAAGAAAGTCTATTCCTTGGTCAGATGAGATAAGAAGTTCTGGTACTATAATCTTTGGAACAAGGTGTTTGCAATTGTCCTAGATCTAGCAGTCAAGACCTTGTTGATGCAGAATGAGTTAGGAGAAAGAAGAGAAAAATGGTCACAATGCTATAGGAATATGATATGGAGATTCAACCCATGAAGCTAGTTTGAGGGAAAGCTCTCACTCGTACCATATCTGAAACAAGACTTGAGCTCACACTGCAGCAATTCCAGCTGGAGGATGTCTCTCTAGGAGAATGGTATTGTTGGAGATTACAAATCTGCACCCCATCTACTGAGCTTTTCCAATTGCACTTAGCAGATTTGGACCAACATTGGAATGCTTTCAGGTTGTGGGTAACCTATTTGAAAGAAGACCTGATTGTGGGTAGGCTTCCCCGTTTGATATCACTTAACTATTGAATTTATGAGATAAGGGTAAGGGTTGCATGAAATTAACCTAATGCTATAAGGAAACTAAAGTGATACACCAAAAAATCTAGACCTGTTAACAACTCATCATATTTGAATTAATATCACAAAGTTGGACTTACACAACTCACTTAATAATGCAGTTTGCATAAATATTTCATAAGAAGGTCTATAAATAATGCTATTAAAAGGAAAACAAATATTTCACAATTAATCAGCACCATTAACAACACAACTTACAACCTACAAACATACACCTTTTGCTAAATAGATGCATAACACGAGACAAGCTTGCAAGGAAAAGATAGATTTCACAAAACAAGCTGATCAACGATTAACAGCATACATAAGAAACATAAAATGAGAAGGTAAAAGTGCTCTACTATATCAATTCAAAATGCTTACTATGTATTAAGTCTGTTTGAGTTACAATGCAGCTTCATCAAAAAATAACTCCAAGGTAGTAGCTATCCTCCTGCTGAAAAAGAAAGAACTCCCTAAAAAGTAACAAATGAACATACTTAACCAAAAAACCACCAAAACCTCCCACACATGTGCTTCTAGAAGACTATCCTTGCATAAAATAGAAATGGCTCCAAAAAAACCTTCTAGAAGTCTCTAAAATTCCCTCCACATGAAGAAAAACCAAGCCAAGTCAATAGCCATCTCAAAAGTGTGACAAAAAAAGCTCTGGCTGGCCTCAAACCTAGTAAAAATAGTCCAAACAGCATCACACACCTCTCACACTTCTGCAAATCATCATTGGTCCTATTTTAACACTTGACCATATTCCCCCCTCATGCAATATGTGTGTTTCTGAAAACACATGGCTTTTAAAGCATTAAATATAGTGATTTGGCTAAGTGATTTATAAAACATCAATTAGCAAATCACTTTACAATTGGTTCAAATCAAAAGGGCCCCACCATCCATGTGTTACATTAGCATTAAAAGGCACAATAAAAGTGATTTTAAAGTCACCTAGATGATATCTCCTGTCATAGAATAAAATGTAACATCAAATTTTATGACAAAAATCTCAAAGGCTCAAAGGCACTTTGACTATCAACTTACCACTTATATCCTGCATTCTTCCCACACATGTCATAGTCACATGTTTACAAAGGCATAAGTATCAATATTACTTGGCCAACAAGGTCGACCTCCAAGGCTTTTGGAAAGAATATTCTAAGTCACATGATATGCAAAAAAAAGCATCACCTAAGGGTCATTGCACACTCCATCACTTCACACTTCAGCATAAGTCAAATGAGGAAAGAAATTACTAAGGCATAGAATGCCTACATGACATAGTGAGGTTCCTAACAAAGATTTTTAAGTGTGAAGGTTTATAAGGCATGAAAAGCCTAGGGGATATACAAAGTTCGAACCCATCACATTAATCATGTGTTAATTTTAAAAGAAATGATAAAACACCCCACCAAAATGCAAAGACAAGGGTCAAACCCTAATCATAATATCAAAATGAGGAAGAAAAATCCATCATTTTGTCGCTTGGAAGAATATGGAAAGTGTCTCTGCCGCCATGAGGGTTTGGAGAACACGGGGAAAATGATATCCTCACTAGTTTTTTGGTCAGATTTTGGCATTTCTCCATCATGAAAACACCACGGATCTTAGGTAAACACATTTTTTTGACAAAATCTTGCATTTCTTTGACTTAGAGGCCGATTTTTGACTCATAGGCTGCGGCTATGAAGCATTTCTTTGGCTTCTTTCTGACCATTTTTGGTTCATTTCTACTTTTTTGATATTGCTCTTCTTGTTGACAACCGCCATGAGAACTCAATGAAGCTTTTTAGGAGCACAAGGTCGAAAGTTTTTTGCAAAACTTGTGAGAATACCTCCAGGTGATTCAAATCAACTCCTCCATTTCAGTTTTTAGAAACATAAAGCTATATTTCCTTTTGTTTCTAGCTGACCAAGAAGCACGAAGTGCTTGTCTTCATCCTGCATTTGAAAATAATGATACCCTATTGTGTTTCTGTTGTCTTCCTAAAGGAAACAAGTCTCTGGCCACAACCATGAACAAAAAATACTGTGTTTTTTCTTGGCTCAGCTCATTTATTAAAACCCCTATGCTATCTTGTGATTTTCTCTTTGTATTTCACAAAATTTTTAACAACCCAGATGGGTTTTTATATGTAGAAAAGAGAGGAAGACTGAAAAAACCCGTGAGCTAGGCCTCCATTTTTTGAACATGGGTTTTCTTGAATTTGTCGCTTTCTGTCTTTTTTTGCATTTTGAGGACCCTTGTTGGGGCTTCCTGTAGCATTCATATCTGTTGAAAATGCAACTGTTAGTTGAAAACCCAAGTGGGTTGCATGATATCTTCGAAAGCTTCTGGTTTGTTGCTTGAAATGTAGAAAATATTGTAAATTCCTTCACTTTTGTAAAAGAGAAAGCAACGTTTCCTTAGTCTTGAAACCCCAGGTGGGTTTTGCATATTTTGTTTTGAAAGGTTCAGATTTGTTGTAAAATGCAGATGGCTTAGAAAATATTTCACCTTTCTGTTGTTTAGACATCTCTCATGCAAATAGAGTATGGAATAAAGTATTTTTGAGCTCAGGAAGTGGAACCCTGAGAGACTTGCATTAAATTTCTTTAATAGTGCTTTGTCATTTCTGAATGTTGAACCATACCTCATGCAAATTCTTTGACTTTCCTTGAGACTGTGTCCAATGATTTGGAACTTTGCGTAACCTCCTCCATACTCTATGCTTGGTTCTTGAACATGATTTTGAAAAGGCTAGATAACATTTTAATGAACAGCTAGATTCCTCACTACTGTAGAATGCTATCATTTATAACTTCTATATTTACCTTGTTCAATTTGTTGATATGCATTTGGCCTCTCTTAAGTTCAAGATTATGCTGGAGAGTTGTTCATCTGGTTTCTGTAAGTGGAGTAAAATCATTACCAATGATTCCATATTCTCACTCTACTTCAAAGACTGGTATGTTTGGTCATCTCCCTGTGCAGTTTAAAGCCTTGAAAGGGCTTCACCATTCTATTGAATTGATTGTCCAATAACTTTAAGGTGATTGTTCTTGGGCTTACACATCTCATGCTACTTAAAACTATTGGATACAATACTGACTGCATTATACTTTGATTGAATCC
This sequence comes from Sequoia sempervirens, assembly GCA_007258455.2. Taxonomy (NCBI): domain Eukaryota; kingdom Viridiplantae; phylum Streptophyta; class Pinopsida; order Cupressales; family Cupressaceae; genus Sequoia; species Sequoia sempervirens. The sequence goes on along the minus strand of VDFB02000013.1, from coordinate 254,272,625 downwards.
TCCTATCACTGTGCTTCCCATGCCTCTATGATCTAAGGGGGAAGACCGCTTATATACTGCTACAGTCCTCAAAAGATGAAAAGGAAATAGTAACAAAAGACCCTTAGATCATGGAGCAAGAAATGTAGATACTATTTAAATTCACCATGTTGTTATTGGACTCTCCACCACTGTGGACCATGGCTTGGGTCCTGTCTCTTCAATTGACTTGCCAATGCACCCATTCAACCTTTATGAAACCAATGAACAATCCCCTCTGAATCCTCCTTGAAAACATGAATTTGGTGGTCCCTGTGAATGCTTATGATCTTCCCCTTCAAATCCCTTACAGGAAAACCATATTTCCTTCACTGGATGATCTCATCCTTGCCATAGGTTTGTGATCTTGCTGTCAGAATTTGATGTTGGGACTGCTGTAATGCTGAAGTTGTCCCACTTTCTCATGTTCATCAGCTAGACAGTCATACCAAGGCTACTCTAGACTATCATGACTTCAATTCATTTGATTAGACTTTCCTAGAATGCTAATCCACACTTTGATTAGAATGTGTTTTGTGCCTCAAAACTCATAAATTAACATTCCATCATGTCATATGATGATGACATTACCTTTTATTTTTCCAAAGGCTGATCGCTTTAGGCCTACACAGGACTGCATTACTTGCTTTTGATACTGCTTCATAAGATCACTGTTGTCCTTGTAACACTGCCTTTTGATGCAACTACTCCTCAAGAATTTTTCTTATCCTTATCAACTCTACCATGAGTGACAATGACACAACCTCATCTACACCATAAACACCTTATGACCAGCCCACTATTCAGGCCACTAAGACATGATAATGAAGGATGTTTCCCTACCATGAGATTGCATCTAATAGACTGTTCTAGTGATAAATCATGGATTGTAAGTTTGAATTACTATTGTTTACACATGACTATCCACCACAAAGCTATCTTCATAAATAGTTGCTTTCTTATTGAGTTCTTGTACAACTATCATGCAACTGTAGGGGCTGCTCTTGTGACTATGCTTTCAATTGATTAACATGTAAATAATGCAAGAGCACATGTTTTTTCTTATGGTTGTACTTCATTGTAGTTTGAGCACTCAATGATTTTTGTAATGTGTTGAAGTCACTACTTTTAATGTAAAGATACCTATTGTGCTTAGCAAGTACAAAATAGATTGAATGCACTTAATTTTCCTTTTATTTCTGTCATGTGACTCTTTACAAAAATTTAGCCTATGATGCTCCATTATCAATCTACTGTATCTATTTTCATCTTTCCTTCTCACATTGATAACTGTCCTGTGACTTCCTTACTGGCAGTTTTTTCCATGTTGCTTCATTGCATGCTTTCATTGTTGTTGTCCTATCTCATGATATCAACATGTATTGTCCTTTAATAATACTTCAATAGCTGTCTTTGATTTATATTTGCTCCTCTTTACTTTATTGCTGAAAGCATGATTACTAATGCATATGTTGAACCTATGCACTTATGGGCTGAAAGCTGCTACTCCAACCTTCATGATTGCTCGAACCATTGCTTTCCACTTTTTAGCATGAGACTATTGTGGACTGCTCCTTATGAATGACAATACCCTTCACTTATTGCATTCATTTCCAAAAGTACACCTATGGATCAACACTATCAATTCCATTTTCCTCTTGTAGCTTTTGCAAAGGTGTTGTCCCAATACTTGTATCATGACCTTGATTCAACCATATTCCTACTGCAGTTATATGTGATAAACATGCATAATCTCCTCATTCTAACTTTGTTTGACAACCACCTACCACATATGTGGGTGAGCTAGCAGCTTACTTTCTTGTGTGATGAGTGGCTGCCCAATAGGGTTGTGGTGAGAGGGCTTGACAACAATCTAAGATGCTTCCTCATTATTAAATAGATGCATAATTGAACTTGATGCATCTTTTGAATTTGATAATGAAAGTTGATCAACTGGTATGATTCCATATTGATTTAATGTATTGATAAGAGATAAATATTTGATCAAGTTGCTCAATTTGCTTTTCTTTCGAAGCACACTGATCTCTACCCTTGTGGGAGCCACATTTACCCCACATGCTGCATTTGATCTGATAATGAAATAATAAACAGGGTTGTTATAAATCTGCACATGAAGCAAACAGTTAGAAAATAAATGCATATGTTGAATGTTCTTTTGTTTAATGCATTATGGATTGGATTATACATGCATAGGTAGGTGAGTATGCAAGGATTGAATTATTCATTACTTAGAGCCTCACTCTAAGACCATGTCTTGTTCAGATGGAGGGTGAGAAGCGCAATGGAGCTGGGAGGGGCACAAGTGGTTTGGGGAAATAACATGGCAACTTGTAACCAGTCATTCACAGGCAATGATTGGTTCCATTCTTACATGCACATTCTCTCTCTTTTACTTATTCATGTATAAGTTGTTTCATATTTTCATTTGAATAAGAGAGCTATTCCCTTGGCTTGTGAGGGACATGTACATTTCAAGATTGTTAATAAAAGATTGCATTTGTATATCCATGTTTCTCTTTCACATTTGCTATGATGTAAAATTGAAATGACAAGTTGTAATATGATTTTCTTTGACAATAACTCTTTCATGCATGATGAAACTAACAGTTTTATGGTTTATCTTTTAATGTTTAAACAACATGAAAAGAACAAAACTATAGTTACCTGAGTTTCAGCTGAAGGTTAAAAATTAGATAACATTTATGGCGACATGTGCTAGATGTTTGCCTGCTAAACATGAGACCAGTTGCCTCTTGTGTTATCCAGTTATCCATTGGGCATGAGGTCACTCAGAAAACCAAAACTACTTGAAAGCAACATTTCAAATAGTTGTAACTCATAACACCAGCAAGAAAAACTTCAAAAACCAAGGAAAACAACAATGTAGAAGGAAAACTACAACCTAACTGTGCAGAACAACACTTAGGGAAAACTAGAAAACCTAACTAATGTGCGTCAGCACTTAGAAGAAATAGAGTCTACTCTAATATGTACAAGAGAAGTTTTAGATCATACCTCAAAGTTTGAGGTGTATCCCATTTACTGGGATAGGAAGAGCTTCTCCATCCATTGATGACAATTGAAAAGCATTGTGTTCTTTGCATTGTGTAATGATAAATGGGCCACTCCACATGCTATCAAACTTGTTATGCTTTCCAGGCTTGCTCTTCAATTCATCCCATTTCAGAACCACATATCCCTCTTTGAACACCTTGTGTGTTTCTCTTTTATCAAACACCTTCTTGGTTTGGAGTTGATGCAGCTCCATTGTTTTCATGGCTCTAGCTCTGGTTTCATCCAACTCCATTAGCTGTGCATATTAGACAGCCATTGGGTCCTCCTCTTCAAACATTTCAAGCTGGTTTATTATATCAAGAATTGGAAGCTCAACTGATAAAGGTAGGCTTGCCTCTTTACCATATACCAGTACATAAGGGGAGGTTCCAATGGACTTCCTTGGAGTTATCCTATTTACCCACAAGGCAGATTTTAACTTGCTATGCCAAGTTCTTTAGTTATCTTCCAAAATCCTTTTGATAATCCTAATCAGGTTTTTATTGGTTGAATCAGCCAAACCATTACCTTGAGGGTAATAATTTGATGAGGTATTCAGATGGATGCCATTTTTCACAGCCCAATCACTTACTTTTAACCCAACAAATGCCAAAGCATTATCAGAAATGATTGATTCAGGTACCCCAAATCTGGTTACCAAATCATCATAAAAATTTAAAACAACACTTTCATTAGCTTCCTTCAAAGCCATTGCTTCAATCCATCGTGTGAAATAATCGGTTGCAGTAAGTACCCACTTGTGACTTGCACTTGAAGGTGGGTTAATGGCACCTATGAAATCAATGCCCCATCACATGAAGGGCTGCTCTACTTGAATAGGATGCAATGGTAAAGCTGGTAGCCTCTCTTTTCCTGCAAAAAGGGCACATTTTACACACTTCTTGGCCCAAGCATGGGCATCTTTAAACAAGCTTGGACAATAATAGCTAGCTCTCATGATTTTCCATGCAGTTGTTCTTGGGGAAAAATGACCCCCTGCAGTTCCATCATGGAACTCATGAAGTACTTTATCAACTTGATGTTGATCAATGCATCTCAGAAGGATTCCATTAATGTCCTTTCTAAAAAGAATGTTGCCAATTAGAACATAAGGAATAGACTGCAGTCTAAAATACCTCCTTTTGGCTTTATCTAGACCTAGTGGACACTCACCAGTTTGCAAAAGTGAGTCATATCTTGCACCCAACTTTCATTTGTTGTAACTGTGTCTGCTTCAAGCTTGTTATTAGCAACCAGAACTACCTCTGTTTTTGCATTTCCTTCATTTTCAGTTTTCGTAGCTAGTTATTCACACAACCCTTTACCCCTGACAAGCTTTGTTACCTTGATGTCAACATCATACTCCATAACCTTTGTAATCTAGCCTTCCCTTTTATCATTTAGATCCCTGCTTAGCAAGAATTCCTTCATGCTTGGGTGAGCAACCATTAAATGTACCTTGCTGTTAGAAATCAGGGGTTTGTGAAAGGTGAGAAAAGATCTCTGAAAGCTAAATACCTATTACAAGGGAGATGCAAAGAAAAAATACAACAAAAAATGCTCAGAAAATATAGAGCCCAATATTAACAATGTAAAAGAGTTGAATTACAAAAGAAAAGATTACAACCTTATATAGGTAAAAAACCTAAAAAAGGAAAAACCCTAGGCTTGCACATAATAATAAATAAAATAATTAATTATTATGCACCTAAAGTTAGCTTAAGTGAAAAAGAGATAAAAGGTAACTTAATTAATTAACCAAATATTGTTTAATTAATCAAGTAAAACCAATTACTCTAACACCCCCCCTTAAGCTAGACTTAGGGAGAAGCTAAAACCTAGAAGAAGCTACAAAATGCAAAGAACAATGGGTCCTGGCAACAAGGCCAGATCAGGTACCCAAATACAAGGAAATCTCTTTGAAATGAAGAAAAAGGAGAAAACCCAATGAGAAAAAACTCCTCTCCAAAAAAAGATAGAAGAACATGCAGAAAGAAACATGAAGGAAGGCCTCATAAAGACCCCCCAAGGAAAACTTCCTTCACCCCAAGCATAGAGCACAACTGAAGATAGCGCGGTGAGGCAAAAGGCTTCGTGAACATGTCAGCAACCTGCTCAGCAGTGGGAATATACTCCAAGATGAGAGAACCATCCTGAATCAACTGTTTGATGAAATGCATATGAAGCTCAATGTGCTTCATCCGCTAATGCTCCACTAGGTTGCGAGAAATGTGTATAGCACTCTGATTGTCACACCAAAGAATAGTGGGACTATAAGGAGGAAAACCAAACTCAATCATCAACTGTCGAAGCCATAAGATCTCCTGACTAGCGAGCACAACAGCTCGGTACTTAGCCTCTATAGATGATAATGCATGAGCAATCCGCTTCTTGCAAGACCATGTGATAGGACCAGAGCCAAGACAGAAAAAAAAGCCAAAAGTAGACTTTCGATCATTGACATCACCAGCCCAATCTGAGTCAGTGTAGCCAACAATGTGAGGATCCCCTGATGTGTAGTGAATGCCATAAGAAAGGGTGTCCTGAATGTACCTCAAAATACGTTTGGTAGCTTTCTAGTGAATCTCATGAGGATCATGGGAGAAACAAGAGACAAGGCCAACCGCAAAGGAAAGATCAGGACGAGTGTGAGTCAGGTACAACAAACTGCCAACCAACTGCCTGTAAAGTGTAGAATCTACTGAAGGAGTGGGGCAAGTAGTAGTCAAAACAACCCCTGACTGAAAAGGTGTGGGGGCAGGCTTGCAATCAAGAATGCTGAAGCGCTGAAGCTTATTAAGAGCATACTTTTGCTGGTGAATGGATATGCCATCAGAGGACTGAATCACCTGAAGTCCAAGAAAATAGTGCAGAAGACCGAGATCTGTCATCTCAAACTGCTCCATCAAAGCTCACTGAGCATGCTGAATCATAGAGGATGAGCTACCGGTGATGAGGAGATCATCAACATATAGCACAAGAATCAAGATCTCACCCTCAAGATTCTAAATATAGATTTTAGGATCAAAATTATAGCGTGTGAAACCAGTGGAGAGCAAAAAAGAGTCCATCTCATACCAAGCCCTAGGGGCCTGTTTGAGACCATATAATGAATGCCGAAGTCTGCAAACCAAAGAAGCATCCTGAACAAATCCCTGAGGCTACTCCATATAGATCTCCTCCTGTAGGTCACCATGCAAGAATGCACTCTTCACATCCATTTGATAAATGGACCAGACCCTAGAAGCTGCAAGTGATAGTACAAAGCAAATAGAATTCATCTTGGTGATAGGGGAAAATGTCTCAGAGTAATCAATACCCTCAACCTGTGAGAAACCCTTCGCAACAAGACGTGCTTTGTACTTATCAATAGAACCATCTGCACCAAACCATCTTTTGACCCTTAGGAAGAGGACATAGATCCTAAATACTATTCCTCATCAAAGAAGAATACTCCTCCTCCATAGCACTATCCCACTCAGGGTGACTTGTCGCCTCTGAAAACTTCTGAGGATCCTCTGAAAGAGCATGACTCAAAAGACTAGAACCCACAATATGAGAACGAGTGTGACAAGTGTTTGAAGGATCACCTGCCATAGATCCTACTGCCTCAATAGTAAAGTGAGCCCATTTGGGAATCTAAGGTGGAGCAAGTGGAGGTGGAGATGGGGGATCATCAACATCCTCATTAGAATCATCCTCAACATAATCTTGAAGAGCTGCAGTGTGAGGAGTAGGTAGTGAAGCAGACACTGGAGACAGGGTATCCACTATGGGAAGGCGCTCATCAAACTAGACATCTCATCGAAACAAGACCTCTCGGGAATCAAGATCAAACAACCTGTACGCCTTAACATCCTCACAGTAGCCGACAAAAATGAGGGGTCGAATCTTTCGCTCCATGGCTCTCCTTTGAGCATCAGGAATAAAGGCCCATGCCTCACTACCAAATACTCGAAATGATGAAATATCAGGCTTGTCATGAGACCAAGCCTCCTTAGGAGTCATATGTCGAATCGCCTTGTGAGTCATCTGATTCTGAATATAGTTGGAACAATTAACGACCTCAGCTCAAAAGGATGGATCCATGGACCTGGACTGAATCATACAATTCACCATCTCCCGTAAAGTCTTGTTCTTTCTCTCAGCAACACCATTCTGTTGAGGGGTGTAGGGAACAATAAACTAATGCTGCAAACCATGCTCAGTGCAAAAATCTCTGAAAGCCTGATTCACATACTCCCCCCCATTATCTGTACGTATCCACTGAATAGAAAGGCTAGTTTGTTTCTCTACAAATGTCTTGAAGATTCGAAAGGAATCAAAGACATCAGACTTGTACTTAAGAAAGTACACCCATGTGCGTCTAGAGAAGTCATCAATGAATATGAGTACATACTTGGCCCCAGAAAAAGGAGTGGGAAATGACATGAGGTCACTATGAATCAACTCCAAGGGTGCCAAAGCACGAGTGGCGCTTCCCTTCGGAAAGGGATCCCTGTGATGCTTGCCAAGCACACAACCATGACAAACACTGTCGGTGCAGGAAATCTGTGGAAGACCAAGAACAAGTTCTTGAGTACTCATCTACTGAAGATATCTGTAATTGACATGGCCCAAATGCTCATGCCAAATCTTACTCATGGAATCTACATGTGCTATAAGAGATGAACCTGTACCCGCAGAAGGCTCAAATCCATCAAATCTGTAAAGATGAGATGCAGTATCAACATACCCAGTAGCCACAATCAAATTAGAGTCATGGAGGTCCCGAATAACCACATGATGTGGTGAGAACTCAACTATCTTACCAGAGCTAGAATGGAAAATCTGATAAATGGACAGGAGGTTCATTGAGATGTCAGGAACAACTAGAACATCCTGTAGAGTACCCCCATCCAAAGTGACAAAACCTGAACCCAAGACAGAAAGCTATGTAGAGTCACCCACTACAATTTGTGAAGTACCACAAGAGGCAAGAGAAGTGACCAACTGCTGAGTGTGAGTCATATGGTGGGAAGCACCAGAATCTAAAATCCAAATGGACCCATAGGTTGATGCATGAGCAGTGAGAGCATGACCTTTCCCTATGGAAGGAGAAGACGACTGAGGTGAGGAGATGTGATGCTACTACAGGGCTTCCTCTAAAGCCTCTAATCATTTCCAACACCTGGAAATTGGATGTCCTTCCTTGCCACATAAGGTGCAAGTGTCTCCTGATTTCTTCTTAGTCTTGGAGGAAGACTCACCAAACTTCAAAGATTTCCCCTATTTTGGATTAAGTGGTGGTTTGGAATCAGACTTAGGAGGTGGTTTGGAGGAATGCTCACTGCCTACAAAATCTTTCTTGGGATTTTGTTTCTGCTTCTATTTCTCCTTAGATGACTGAGCAACCAATGCTTTGTTCTTTGATCCTGAGAGTATATCAATCTGAGAAAGGTGTGACTGCTCACGAGACAAACGCTCACAAAACACATCAAAGGTAGGCATGGTAAAACGAGTACCCAGACCATCCATGGTGGAATAGAATGAAGAAGAAAATATCTGAAATGGACCACGAAGCTTCGAAAGGATCAAGTAAATGCACTATGTGTCTGACTTATTCTTGCCACAACCCTGTAAAATAGTGCGGATTGTTTTGAACTTGGTCAAAAAATCCTCAATAGTGGGAAATGATTTAGGTAATAGTGAAGTCAGCTTTGCCTCAATCTGTAATGCTCAAAACTCATTAATGGTCCCAAAAAGTGTCTCAAACTTCAACTAAATGGCGCGAGGAGTGAGCAAAGCATCAAGGTAAAATAGAAGGATGTCTAAAATGTGCAGAGATAGCAAACCCATAGCTTCATCCATCTTGTTTCTGTGCTGAAGAATCTCAAAAAGATGCTGCAACTGAGGCTGAACCTCATCTAGAGAAGACCACAACCCTCATGACTTGAGAAGCCTCATCATGCGAGACTTCTAGGTGTGATAGTTGTGTGATGTGAGTAGCTTAACTAAGGAGTCTGCCATGAAACCCTGCACTTGTACCTGTACCTGTTGGTGTTTTTTATTATTATGTGATCTTTTAGAATAGACAAAAGATGCAAAAGGGTTTGATTATTTTGAGAGTTTTGGGTGTTCAGAATTTCTGATATAAATGATAGAAAGTGAGAAAAAATAGCCCCCCACAAAAGAGAAACCCAAACCCTAGTACAAACTAAGAAAGAGGAAGCAATGTATAAGCAAAAAAACTTCAAAAAAAATTCTTGTGTACTTGAATAAAATTATGAGAACAAGGATCACATAGCTAAATAGAGCAGGCTAAGAGCTTTCCAATGCCTATTCGTTTTTGAAAAATGGAGTCTGTTTGCACCTTTTATGAACCTGGAAGTGCAGAAAGAAGACCCCACTTTGACTGGAAAAAAATATAGTCAAACAGAAAATTTGAAAAAAAATACTAGCACCATGACGTCTGGCATAGAATTATCTTTCCAATGGTATCTTGTTTGAAAAAAATGGAGATCGTTTGCCCATTTTATACCCGATTTTGTGAAGCCTCCTGAAAAAGAACAATTCGGCCTCCTTTAAGCCCTGGGGGCTAAAAAAAAATAAGCCCCTGGTCCGCTGAGTGACTACGGGGCTGGTGGAAGGTGGAGGGACGAAGTCAGCGAGCCGAGAGCTCAGTGAGCTGGGTGAGCCAGGAGCTCGGCGAGCTCGGCAAGCCGAGAGCTCGGGGAGGGGGCAGCTAGAGCTCGGGCGACGACCAGGAGTGCAACGAGCTGGGCGGCGACCAGAGAAACCAGAGGCGCGGCAGCCAGAAAACTAGGGCACTGACAGCCTACAGACGGCCAAAAAAAATAGGGGCGCGGTAGATGAGAAGAGTACTGCTGCCTGCAGTACTTGTAGGTCCAGCAGTACCGTGCATACCGTGGGTGCAAACCCAGAAAATTTCAATTTTTTTTTTTAAAAGAACCCTTTGTATTTTTTTGCTTGGTTTTTTTTTTAAAAAAACAAACCCAACTTCTAATGCAAGATCTTAAAAACCAGAATAGGGAGCTTTAGACCTTTTCTCTGATACCATGAAAGGTGAAGAAAGATCTCTGAAAGCTAAATACCTGTTACAAGAGAGATGCAAAGAAAAAATACAGCAAAAAATGCTCAGAAAATATGGAGCCCAATATTGCCAATGTAAAAGAGTTGAATTACAAAAGAAAAGATTACAACCTTATATAGGTAAAAAACCTAAAAAAGGAAAAACCCTAGGCTTGCACATAATAATAAATAAAAATAATTAATTATTATGCACCTAAAGTTAGCTTAAGTGAAAAAGAGATAAAAGGTAACTTAATTAATTAACCAGATATTGTTTAATTAATCAAGTAAAACCAATTACTCTAACAGTTTGAACTTCTTCAAGCTTCTGATGGCAACCAACACATGTTTATCTACAAAAGTATATCTTTGTTCATATTCCTCTAATCGTTGGCTGAAAAAAGCAATTGGCTATTCTAGGCCAGCATCATTCTGTTGTACCAGTATTGCAGAAATTATATCAATGCTGCCAAAAGCATATAAAATGAAGTCTTTTGAGAAGTTAAGGTTTACCAAAGTAGGGGCTGCTGATAAAGCTTCCTTTATGACCTTGAAATTGTTCTTGGCCTCCTTGGTCTAGCTAAAACTGGCATTCTTTTTTAACATTGCAATTAGTGGTTTCAACAGATTGGCAATGTTAGGAATAAACCTTCTGACAAAATTGATTCTGCCAAGAAAACTTTGCAGCCCCTTTTTATGGCTGGGCAAGGGCAGATCCAAAATGGCACTTACTCTTTCTAGATCAATGGTGATCCCCTGTTTTGACACAATATGTCCCAAAAGCTTTCCTTCATGGACAACAAAGATACATTTCTTGGGGTTGAGGGATATACCATACTCCCTACACCTCTCAAATACTTGTTTCAGATGTGCAAGGTGTTCATTAGCCTTCTTGGAAAACACAGTTACATCATCAAGGTAAATAAGTACCAGTTTGTGAATCAAACCTTTAAATTCCCTATCCATTGCCCTTTGAAACGTGGCACCAGCATTGGACAGGCCAAAAGGCATCCTTTTATAAGCCATGGTGCCCCATTTTGTGGTGAAGGCAGTCTTGTACTGATCCTCTTCTTTGACTAAAACTTGGTTATAACCTGAATAACCATCAAGTAATGAGAATATTTCTGAACCAGCTACAATTTGTAGAATCTGCTGCATTGAGGGTAGCAGATAGTGATCCTTTAGCGATGCTTTATTGAGATCTCTAAAGTCCACGCACAACCTAATTTCACCATTTTTCTTTCTAACCGGGACAAGGTTAGAGACCCATGAGGTGTGTTTGATTGGAAAAATGATGTCTCCCTCAATCAGTTTGGTCAATTCTTTGACCATCAGAGGCTCAAGCTTGGGGTTTAAAGGCCTTTGTTTATGCCTAATAGGTTTTGAGTTTGGCTCAAGCACTATATTATGTTGGGAAATTTGGGGATCAAAGCCTTTCAAATCAAAATATTCCCATGAAAATACATCCTGGAATTCTTGACAAAGGGCAATAAAAGCTTGCTTATTTGCAGGGAAAATACATCAAGCTCCTCATAGTGTTCTTCTTTGACCTGCATGCTGGTTTTACTCTTTTTAAGCTGGTCATCTGTGCTGAAAATGGATTCCAAGGTGACTAGACCTTTGGGAAGTTTGTTGGACTTCAATTGGATGATCTGATCATCATATTGTTGTTTAAGATTCTCTTGGTTGACTGCTACAAATTCATCTTCTTGTAGCATGAAGCTCAAAATGTATTCATCAATTTCAAAGACTTGCCAATGAACGTTATTATCTGGAATAGAAGGTCTGATAACTATTTTAACATATGGCTACAACTTTTCCTTCCTAATTTCACTTGGAATATCAACTTGAGCACCTATGGCAGCCAATCTATCAACATGCTTATTCTGATCCCTAGGAATAGAAATTAGATTGAAAGCATCAATCTCTTCTATCATATCCCACACCTTGTGTTTGTAGGATTTTAAAACATCATTCTTAGTGACATGCAAACCTCTCACCTAATTGACAATCAATTCACTGTCACCATGCACTTGCTTGCAGCTAATTCCTCACTTTCGTGCCCATTCTAAGCCTTGAACCAGACCTTCGTATTCATCAGTGTTGTTAGTACAAGAGAAAGCAAATCTGAAGGCAGAGTAGTATTTGTCACCCTATGGGGACACAAGCATTGCACCCCCACCAACACCATTCTTGCTTCGAGAACCATCAAATAACATCTTCCATACTTCATCTTGCTGATCTGATTGCTGTCCCATCTCCTTTTCGAGGTTTGGAATCAATGAATCAAGTTCATGCAGCACATAGACACCCAAACCAGTTTCCTCAATGTTATCATTTGGGCTGTCAATAATATTCTCTGCTGCCCACTCACTTAGCAGTGCATCTAGTATACTTTCTGCTTGCAACTCTTGAGCAACAGCAAGTTCATCATCACTAAAAATAGCACAATTAGCATTAACTGCACTTGGAACATATGGTTCAATGTGATCCTTGGCAAGTTGCTCAGATTTGATGACTACCTTAGTCCCATATCTCGTTCTAAACACCATATGAGACCAATCTAATGATAAATAACCTCCTATCTTGGCGGTAAAATCTCTTGATAGACATAAAGAAAAATGCGGAGGTAAGTCAATAACAAAGATGCCTTGGGGAATGGAGAAGTTGGGACAAGCGTGTAGGGTAAGGCTTAAACCCTTGATAACACCTACAATATTAATGGCTGTCTCATCTAATTGTACAACTCCCTTCTCAAGAGGCTGATACTTTAGTCCTAACTTATAAAATATCTATTTAGGCATAACAGAACTACTTTCCCCTGAATCCACCATGCAATTGTGAACTAGTTTATCTCCTATTATCAAGGACACATAAAATGGGGGTGGCTTGACATCCTTACTTGGCTATTTACTACTGTCTTGAGGTGTATTCATTAGGACAGCATTGGGTTGACCTACTGGTATATCACTTGAAATTCCTTCTTCAGCTAAGGTAGATTGCAACAAGTCCTTTTGACTAGGAATAAACAGGGAATCCCACATTGACATACTCACATTTATCTTTTTCATGGATTCAATAATGTTGAAAGGCGTGATAGTATTTACCTTATGATGAGTCTTTGCAATAGCAGGGTCTGTCTACAAGTGGGCTGGTTGGGGTTGATTCCCAAGCTATCCACCTGTTACACCCCTAACTTTAACTATGTTTTACTTTTTACTTTGAAGTAATTAGTAGATGATTACACACGTTTCAATGATTTGATGTTTAGTTAAAATGTCTAGAAAAATCAATGTTTTCATGAGTCATGTTTATTTGACTAAAAATTTGGCATGAGTTTAAAAGTTGTCAAGATGTGATGATCTCATGAGGATTCTGAAAATGATTACTGAAACACTAATCTCGTGTTGTTGATTGCAATTTGCATTCAGGAAACATATTTCCACCCTCTGAGAAAGGGACGGAGAGCATCATCGGAGAGAAGGGTATAGATACAAGGAAAATAATAGGTTGTTGCCATCTTAGGTCTAGTGTTGATGGAAAATGGTGAACCTAGTTGAGTCGGCTAAGTGATACTCGACCCTTTTGGTCTAAGTTTATTTCTTGATTCGACAAGTTTTGATGTCGTTTAAAGTCTAGTTCTTGTTGTTTATCATGTTTAGAAGATTGTCAATAGTAACCAATTATTCAACCTTTGTGTCGATATGATTCTCTTAAGGGTTATTAACTCTCTTTTATTATATAAAACAAATGAATATATGAATATAGGTAAAACTTGTCAATAAGGTAAGCATATGTACTCGTACACATATAGATGGGTGCATGAATGCATATGTGCGTACAAAGACATAGATACTGTCAACATTTACATTCAAGTATGTACGTATACATACGTACATGCATATACTATTGCAATGAAAATTGCATAAGGACGTCGATCATGATGATATTGCATAAGGATGTCGATCATGATGATAATGTTGAAAGTGCATATTGAGGGGGAGACTTTGATTGTGTGTCACTTAATAGTGAACGTCATCAACTTTGTATGGTAAAGTTGATATTAATCTTGGAAGTTTTAATATATTTATATATAATATGAGATTATTCTAAATGGCTAATCTAGCCATAGAGCTTATTGTTTAGCTCAACTCTTACGTGAGGAGCACATTTTGAATTCAAAAGGGTATCATCTTGTTTCTAATGCCAACATGAGCCTTGAAAGGCTGTGACACACTAATTTATCATTGAAAATATATTTTGAAGGTTTTAAAATGATAATAGTGGCCATCAATGGAAGTTAGAACGATTTTGCAAAGGCGGCTTAAGCCTTATTTTGATAGCAATTCAAATTCTGCTATTTCAAACCACGTCTCTCATCACGTCCATTGGATTGGTAACTGTTTTTCTTTATTATTAACTAAATTTATATTCCAAGCAAGTCGATGATAAAGGGAGGTTAAGAATGAAGTCGTTGGGAAATGGATTAATAAATTCTATGTAACCGATTCTTGAACCGCTTATGGAACCACTTTTCTTTAGTGGGAAGAATAGATTCAAGGGGGCGGAAGTTGCTTACACCTGCAGATGTCATTCGCTTCAAGGGGGAAAAAAAAGCATCTTCAATAAGTTTGTTTTTGGTACATATCACGCACGGACTGCAATCTCTGAAGATCACTTTTCTTTAAGGTGTTCTATCAATAGTTCACGTGCCTAGTCTATGTGTCCACACTTTGGCATACATACCTACCAAAACAGTTATAGCTATAAATTCAGAAAAAAATATATACATCCTTGATGCTTAAATGGATGTCGATACCTTGTTGGAAAGCTCCCATTTTGGCGCTGGTAGAATGGATGCTGGAAAAAGGTTGTGGGATCTAACACTATCTTTCCATACACTCATGTGATACACGCATATTGTGCAGAAATCTTGAGCCTGAGAGGAAGCAAGGCCAAATGATTCTCTCTCTAAAAAAAAATGCTACTTGGTATCCAAAAGAAGATTGTACAAACACCCATTAAGTCTCCTCGATAATGATAAGGAGTGTTGATTTACAGGTTCAATTCTGACTGCTAGGTGGTGAAATGTCGTGGTACATATGATCCAGATTCCAGGTAGAAACCACTTCTTAAGTGCACTATGAACAATTGAATGATGACCAAAGATTAATGGCACCGTCTACGTTGGAGGTATTAAAAGAGTAAGAAGGAAGCTGAAGAAAATATTTCCATAGTAGAGAGGCTTAAACCAAAATCTTACTGCATCCATATTAACTGCAGGTTCAAATTCAGAATAGTCGAGAGATGACAGGGGTTATTGCGTACATGGTAATTCAAGTAATCTTTCTTCTTTTAGAATGGATTTTCCTTTTCTTTGTATATACGTATACATTGTAACCACAATGATTATGAAAACCAGTAGTGGGGAATTCTTTCCCATAAACCACTTCATGCATGAATCTTTGCGAGATTTATTTAGAATGTCGACAAGGAGAAAGATTAATTCTTGATTGATCTAGAGTGATTTAGATGATTAAAAAGGAAATCAAGGTATGTTACCCTCAAACCCTTCTTGGCATAGATATGGTTGGGAATGCAGCATGAAACAATCATTGCTTATTATGAGATTCTTTTTCATTATTAAAAGGTAATATCAAACCATAGTTCCGTGGTTGGTAGTGAACCAAGCTTGACTAATTGAGAAGTAAATAAGTGGAAGAAAGGACTGAAGTTCAACTAAGTACTAGATTTTCTATCCAGAACGCTTACTCGAGTAATGTATAACTATTCTTGAGTTCTTTTAATAACTACTTGGTTAGTAACTTTGTATTAATAATTGGGTCCTTGGAAAGGAAAAACCTCTTTCCTTCCTCAATATGTTCCTTATAGAAAACACCCTGGTGGGGTATTTGACAAGGATGTCTATATACTTTTTATAACCTTATGCAAATGTTTAAAAAAAAAAATTCTCTCTCATGGTTACTAGTTTATTTACCTTCTAGTAAATTCTTGAGTTTACCTGAGTATTAAGAAGAGGGTTGTTACATATGGTATCAAAGCTGACCGCGTTCAACACATGGACCTATGAGCTCATTACGAGAAAACTTGTTAAACATTAGCAAATTGACTATGGCTAAAGTTGGTTTGATGCCAGAATGACATGGAGAAAAAAAAAAACCAAGGAAGTTGTCTGGAAGACTATCTTTACAACACTTACCCAAGTCAATGGCTAAGAGAAATCCAACTAAGAGTTAGAACTCTAAGAGTAAAAAAAAAAATTCTGTTAAGGATGCATATTGAAAAGATTTTGACTCTGACTAGAAAGGTAAAACCTTGGTTAGTTAATAATCAGACTAGGAGCTCAGGTATAGCAATGTCTGTATGAATTCAGGATCAATCTTATTTCTCAAGAACTTAAGGATGGGAAGACCCAAAAGTAATCAACTAAGTGTCGAAGCATCTGAGTGTTGGAAATTATTGAAACTATATTAACGACACCTAGATAAAATGGGTTCTAGTCTAACTTCTAGATGGCTTGGAATGAGCCAAGTGGAATAAAAGGATCGTTAAAGGATGAGTAGTGTTATATTAGCATAGGATAAAAAAAAGGTTGAGAACTAAGTAATTTCTTTTGGGTAGGGCTAGAAAGTACAACTATATTGGTGAATGTAATTATCACCGAGATATTTAGTCAAATTGTTTAAGTTTTAACATGTAACCTATTCAGTGAAGTAAGGAATAAATTTTTGTAATGTGGAACAAAGAAAATAAGTTGTGTTCCTATTGTAATCTTTGTGTGTTGCTATAAAATGATCTTATAATGTCATTTGATAGGTGAATGATAGATACTCTGAGAAATAGGAGTGAAACTAATATAACCTTTTCATTTGTAAAATTTTGGAGCATGATGAAAGTCTTAAGGGACTTATTTGTTTGGTGCGCCTATAACACAATCTCTAATCCACTGTAAGCTTTTTGAAAATCCAAATACAGTGCAACAATGTACTCCCTTGTAGTGACTTAGTCAAGTCACATAGTGCGTTTACAGTGTTCTTCTGGATTTGACACTTCATTGGATTTTTGGTAAAATACCTTTTAATATCGGAAAGGATTGTCATTGTTTATCTTTATTTTGATATGGTCTAGCCACCGAATTTTTAAAGATTGTTTATCTTATGACCAGTTGGTCAAATTTTGATTTATTGTTGGAAAGAGCTAATTCTTTGATTTATTGTTGAAATTAAAACCACTTATATTTTGATAGTGATTTGAGTTTTTGTGGTGGCTATACATGAAATTTTTGGTTGTTCATTGTGCCCGATTTAATGTTCTTCTCTATCATGTCCTGGATGGGCCTTTCATGGATTGTGTAAGGGATTAAATTGTGGAAATGCACCTTATATGTCCTTAGCTTCACAGAAGAAAGAAACGTGGTGTGGAAAGGAATTGGTTCCAAACCCTTTCGGGTTATGTAATTAATATGTAGACTATCTAAAGGAGGTCTTATGCGGATATCACTTTTCGAACCTTGTGTTATGGAATGTGAGTGGACCAGTAAGCCCAAGTGAATAGTCTCTCCAAGTCGAGAAGGGTGGTGAACCATTACTACGTGGATTGCAAAGCGTATGCATATAAAACTATGGCCATAGTGAGTGTTGTTTCCACTACATGCACTCGTCAGTTCACAGTACTCTAGAAACTTAGCTAACCAGAGTTTTCATACTTAGTAGGAGGGTGTCTTTCATAGTACAACATAGTTGGTTAAGTGGGGGTACATGCCAGAGCTTAGATGGCAACTGAGAGGGTTTCCAACACAACCTTTCATTGAAAGGTAGGACTATTTTCAGGTAGGAAGTGTGCGGAGGAACCACTAAGTCCATGGTTGGAAGGAAAATAGCCAGGTAATGCTTTCCCTCTTTTTAGTGGCATGTCGAGTCTTGGAGGGCAGATAACCTAGATTAGGAATTTTGATCCTTTCTCTTGTATTTACTTACTAGTTTATTTTAATGATGCATGAAATAAAAGAAAGTGGTACATGATGAATAACCTTTCCAGCTAGAAAATTGAAGGTTGGTGTTACTCTTGTATCTTACATGATGAGAAATGGTACCTTACTCGATTAATGTTGTTAACTTTTGGTAAAATTCACTTGGTAAACTTGTGTTAAAAGTAGTTGAATGCCACACGTAGAAAGAGTATCCACCATTTAGGGTGTTTGATATAAAAACTTCTATAATTTTGTTATCAAGATGACTCCATTTGAAACATTGGACAGAAAAGATGTCGAACTCCTAAAAGTTGGGTAAGCTAGAAGATAGGATTAACATTAGTCCTGAAATGTTGTCAGAAATGGATAAATAAATCAAACTGATCCAAAAAAAAATAAATTGGTGGAAGCTAATATTAGATAGAAAAGCTAA
Source organism: Sequoia sempervirens (assembly GCA_007258455.2). Taxonomy (NCBI): domain Eukaryota; kingdom Viridiplantae; phylum Streptophyta; class Pinopsida; order Cupressales; family Cupressaceae; genus Sequoia; species Sequoia sempervirens. The sequence continues at coordinate 254,254,038 of VDFB02000013.1, read as the reverse complement.
GTTTATGCCAAGTGTACACTAACACAATTCTCGGCTAGAGAACAAATTTTTTATAAAGTAGGGAGTATTTTCCAAACTAGATCCTAGAAATGAAATTATCAATTCAATTGATTACAAAATCATTTTATTCTCAGCTATTACCAGGAGGTATAATGCTTTTAATGATTATATTTGAAAATTATATAATAGATGATAATTATATTCTTAGAATGTTTTACACGGAACAGGAGCAGGGAGTGGTCATGATTGAGCTTCTTAAATGCAAGGTCCAATGGGACCTGTATCCAGAGGGTAATATGAAATAGAAATTTTACAATGATTTTATATCAAGATTGTCTAAATTTTTCATGCTTTTTGCAGGATAAACAATTTTTTTTAATCTTATTAAGGTTTCAGATGCATTGGATCATCGAGGATGATGACTCTTATGGGGGGAGATATGTTACACCCCTAAATTTAACTATGTTTTACTTTTTACTTTGAAGTAATTAGTAGATGATTACACACATTTCAATAATTTGATGTTTAGTTAAAATGTCTGGAAAAATCAATGTTTTTATGAGTCGTGTTTATTTGACTAAAAATTTAGCATGTGTTTAAAAGTTGTCAAGATGTGATGATCACATGAGGATTCTGAAAATGATTACTGAAACACTAATCTCATGTTGTTGATTGCAAGTTGCAGTCAGGAAAAAAATTTCCACCCTCTGAGAAAGGGAGGGAGAGCATCATCGGAGAGAAGGGTATAGATACAAGGAAAATAATAGGTTGTTTCCATCTTAGGTCTAGTGTTGATGGAAAATGGTGAACCTAGTTGAGTCGGCTCAGTGATACTCGACCCTTTTGGTCTAAGTTTATTTCTTGATTCGACAAGTTTTGATGTCATTTAAAGTCTAGTTCTAGTTGTTTATCGTGTTTAGAAGCTTGTCAATAGTAACCAATTATTCAACGTTTGTGTCGATATGATTCTCTTAAGGGTTATTAACTCTCTTTCATTATATAAAACAAATGAATATATGAATATAGGTAAACCTTGTCAATAAGGTAAGCATATGTACTTGTACACATATAGATGGGTGCATGAATGCATATGTGTGTACAAAGACATAGATACTGTCAACATTTATGTTCAAGTATGTATGTATACATACGTACATGCATATGATATTGCAACGAAAATTGACTCTTATTGGGATATTGCATAAGGACGTCGATCATGATGATAATGTTGAAAGTGCATATTGAGGGGGTGACTTCGCTTGTGTGTCGATTAATAGTGAACATCATCAACTTTGTATGGTAAAGTTGATATTAATCTTGGAAGTTTTAATATATTTATATATAATATGAGATTATTCTAAATGGCTAATCTAGCCATAAAGCTTATTGTTTAGCTCAACTCTTACATGAGGAGCACATTTTTAATTCAAAAGGATATCATCTCTTTTATAATGCCAACATGAGCCTTGAAAGGCTGTGAAACACTAATTTATCATTGGAAATAGATTTTGAAGGTTTTAAAATGATAATAGTGGCCATCAATGGAAGTTAGCACGATTTCGCAAAGGCGGCTTAAGCCTTATTTTGATAGCAATTCAAATTCTGCTATTTCAAACCACGTCTCTCATCACGTCCATTGGCTTGGTAACTATTTTTCTTTATTATTAACTAAATTTATATTCCAAGCAAGTCGATGATAAAGGGAGGTTAAGAATGAATTCATTGGTAAATGGATTAATAGATTCTATGTAATTGATTCTTGAACCGCTTTTGGAACCACTTTTCTTTATTGGGAAGAATAGATTCAAGGGGGTGGAAGTTGCTTACACCTGCAAATGTCATTCGCTTCAAGGGGGCAAAAAAGCATCTTCAATAAGTTTGTTTTTGGTACATATCACACACGGACTGCAATCTCTGAAGATCACTTTTCTTTAAGGTGTTCTATCAATAGTTCACGTGCCTAGTCTATGTGTCCACACTTTGGCATACATACCTACCAAAACAGTTATAGCTATAAATTCAGAAAAAATATATACATCCTTGATGCTTAAATGGATGTCGATACCTTGTTGGAAAGCTCCCATTTTGGCACTGGTAGAATGGATGCTGGAAAAAGGTTGTGGGATCTAACACTATCTTTCCATACACTCATGTGATACACGCATATTGTGCAGAAATCTTGAGCCTGAGAGGAAGCAAGGCCAAATGATTCTCTCTCTAAAAAAAAACTGCTACTTGGTATCCAAAAGAAGATTGTACAAACACCCATTAAGTCTCCTCGATAATGATAAGGAGTGTTGATTTATAGGCTCAATTCTGACTGCTAGGTGGTGAAATGTCGCGGTACATATGATCCAGATTCCAGGTAGAAACCACTTCTTAAGTGCACTATGAACTATTGAACGATGACCAAAGATTAATGGCACCGTCTACGTTGGAGGTATTAAAAGAGTAAGAAGGAAGCTAAAGAAAAGATTTCCATAGTAGAGAGGCTTAAACCAAAATCTTACTGCATCCATATTAACTGCAAGTTAAAATTTAGAATAGTCGAGAGATGACAGGGGTTATTGCGTACATGGTAAGTCAAGTAATCTTAGTGGTAAAAATGGATTCAAGGGGGCAGAAGTTGCTTACACCTGCGGATGTCATTTGCTTCAAGGGGGAAAAAAAGCATCTTCAATAAGTTCATTTTTGGTACATATCATGTACGGACTGCAATCTCTGAAGATTACTTTTCTTTAAGGCATTCTATCAATAGTTTATGTGCCTGGTCTATGTGTCCACACTTTGGCATACACACCTACCAAAATAGTTATAGCTATAAAGTCAGACAAAATATATACATCCTTGATGCTTAAATGGATGCGATACCTTGTTGGAAAGCTCCCATTTTGGCATTGGTAGAATGGATGCTAGAAAAAGTTTGTGGGATCTAACACTATCTTTCCATACACTCGTGTGATACATGCATATTGTGCAAAAATCTTCAACCTAAGAGGAAGCAAGGCCAAATGACTCTCTCTCCAAAAAAAAAATGGCTACTTGGTATCCCAAAGAAGATTGTACAAACACCCATCAAGTCTCTTGGATAATGATAAGGTGTGTTGATTTACAGGGTCAATTCCGACTGCTAGGTGGGGAAATGTCATTGTACATATGAGCCAGAGTCCAGGTAGAAACCACTTCTTAAGTGCACTATTAACTATTGAATGATGACCAAAGATTAATGGCACCATCTACGTTGTAGGTATTAAAAGAGTAAGAAGGAAGCTGAAGCAAAGATTTCCTTAGTAGAGAGGCTTAAGCCAAAATCTTGCTGCATCCATATTAACTGCAAGTTCAAATTCAGAATAGTCGAGAGATGACAGGGGTTATTGCGTACATGGTAAGTCAAGTAATCTTAGTTCTTTTAGAATGGATATAGCCTTTTCTTTGTATATACATATACATTGTAAGCACAATGATTATGAAAACCAGTAGTGGGGCAGTCTTGCCTATAAACCACTTCATGCATGAATCTTTGCGATATTTATTTAGAATTTTGACAAGGAGAAAGCTTAATTCTTGATTGATCTAGAGTGATTTAGATGCTTGAAAAGGTAGTCGAGTTATGTTACCCTAAAACCCTTCTTGGCATAGATATGGTTGGGAATGCAGCATGAAACCATCATTGCTTATTATGAGATTCTTTTCCATTATTAAAAGGTATTATCAAACCATAGTTCCGTGGTTGGTAGTGAACCAAGCTTGACTAATTGAGAAATAAATAAGTGGAAGAAAGGACTGAAGCACAACGAAGTACTAGATTTTCTATCTAGAACGCTTACTCGAGTAATGTATAACTATTCTTGAGTTCTTTTAATAACTACTTGTTGAGTGGCTTTGTATTAATAATCAGGTCCTTGGAAAGGAAAAACCTCTTTCCTTCCTCAATATGTTCCTTATAGAAAACACCCTGATGGAGGATGTGAAAAGGATGTCTATATACTTTTTATAACCTTATGCAAATGTTTTAAAAAAAAAATTCTCTCTCATGGTTACTAGTTTATTTACCTTCTAGTAAATTCTTGAGTTTACCTGAGTATTAAGAAGAGAGTTGTTACATATGGTATTAGAGTTGACTGGGTTCAACACATGGACCTATGAGCTCATTATGAGAAAACTTGTTAAACATTAGCAAATTGACTATGGCTAAAGTTGGTTTGATGCCAGAATGACATGGAGAAAAAAAAAAACAAGGAAACTGTCTAGAAGACTATCTTTACAGCACTTACCCAAGTCAATGGCTAAGAGAAAGCCAACTAAGAGTTAGAACTCTAAGAGCAAAAAAACAACATTTTGTTAAGGATGCATATTGAAAAGATTTTGAGACTCTGACTAGAAAGGTAAAACCTTGGTTAGTTAATAATTAGACTAAGAGCTTGGGTAGAGCAATGTCTGTATGAATTCAGGATCAATCTTATTTCTCAAGAACTTAAGGATGGGAAGACCCAAAAGTAATCAACCAAGTGTCGAAACATCCGAGCATTGGAAATTCTTGAAACTATATTAACGACACCTAGATAAAATGGGTTCTAGTCTAACTTCTAGATGGCTTGGAATGAGCCAAGTGGAATAAAAGGATCATTAAAGGATGAGTAGTGTTATATTGGCATAGGATAAAAAAAAAATGTTGAGAACTAAGTACTTTCTTTTGGGTAGAGCTAGAAAGTACAACTACATTGGTGAATGTAATTATCACCGAGATATTTAGTCAAATTGTTTAAGTTTTAACAGGTAACCTATTCAGTGAAGTAAGGAAAAAAGTTTTTTAATGTGGAACAAATAAAATAAGTTGTGTTCCTATTGTAATCTTTGTGTGTTGCTATAAAATGATCTTATAATGTCGTCTGGCAGGTGAATGATAGATACTCCGAGAAATAGGAGTGAAACTAATATAACCTTTTCATTTGTAAAAATTTGGAGCATGATGAAAGTCTTAAGGGACTTATTTGTTTGGTGCGCTTGTAACAAAATCTCTAATCCACTGTAAGCTTTTTTGAAAATCCAAATACAGTGCAACAATGTACTCCCTTGTAGTGACTTAGTCAAGTCACATAGTGCGTTTATAGCGTTCTTCTGGATTTGACACTTCATTGGATTTTTGGTAAAATACCTTTTAATATTGGAAAGGATTGTCATTGTTTTTCTTTATTTTGATATAGTCTAGCCACCGAATTTTTGAAGATTTTTTATCTTATGGCCAGTTGATCAAATTTTGATTTATTGTTGGAAAGAGCTAATTCTTTGATTTATTGTTGAAATTAAAACCACTTATATTTTGATAGTGATTTGAGTTTTTGCGGTGGCTATACATGAAATTTTTGGTTGTTCACTGTGCCTGATTTAATGTTCTTCTCTATCATGTCCTGGATGGGCCTTTCATGGATTTTGTAAGGGAGTAAATTATGGAAATGCACCTGATATGTCCTTAGCTTCATAGAAGAAAGAAACCTGGTGTGGAAAGGAATTGGTTCCAAACCCTTTCGGGTTATATAATTAATATGTAGACTATCTAAAGGAGGTCTTATGCGGATATCACTTTTCAAACCTTGTGTTATGGAATGTGGGTGGACCAGTAATCCCAAGTGAATTGTCTCTCCAAGTCGAGCAGGGTGGTGAACCATTACTACGTGAATTGCAAAGCCTATGTATATAAAACTATGGCCATAGTGAGTGTTGTTTCCACTACATGCACTTGTCAGTTCAAAGTACTCCAGAAACTTAGCTAACTAGAGTTGTCGTACTTAGTATGAGGGTATCTTTCATAGTACAACATAGTTGGTTATGTGGGGGTACATGCCAGAGCTCAGATGGCAACTGAGAGGGTTTCCAACACAACCTTTCATTGAAAGGTAGGACTATTTTCAAGTAGGAAGTGTGCGGAGGAACCACTAAGTATGTGGTTGGAAGGAAAATAGCCAGGTAATGCTTTCCCTCTTTTCAGTGGCATGCTGAGTCTTGGAGGACAAATAACCTAGATTAGGAATTTTGATCCTTTCTCTTGTATTTACTTACCAGTTTATTTTAATGATGGATGAAATAAAAGAAAGTGGTACATGATGAATAACCTTTCCAACTAGAAAATTGAAGGTTGGTGTTACTTTCGTATTTTACATGATGAGCAATGGTACCTTACTCGATTAATGTTGTTAACTTTTGTTAAAATTCACTTGGTAAACTTGTGTTAAAAGTAGTTGATTGCCACACGTAGAAAGAGTATCCACCTTTTAGGGTGTTTGATATAACAACTTCTATAATTTTTTTATCAAGATGACTCCATTTGAAAAAATGGATAGAAAAGAAGTCAAACTCCTATAAGTTGGGTAAGCTAGAAGATAGGATTAACATTAGTCCTAAAATTTTGTCATAAATGGGTAAACAAATCAAACCGATCAAAAAAAAAAAATTGGTGGAAGCTAATATTAGATAGAAAAGCTAAGTTTATGCCAACCGTACACTAACACAATTCTCGGCTAGAGAAGAAAATTTTCATAAAGTAGGGAAAATTTTCCAAACTAGATCCTAGAAATGAAATTATCAATTCGATTGATTACAAAATCATTTTATTCTCAGCTATTACCAGGAGGTATAATGCTTTTAATGATTATATTTGAAAATTATATAATAGATGATAATTATATTCTTTGAATGTTTTACATGGAATAGGAGTAGGGAGTGGTCATGATTGAGCTTCTTGAATGCAAGGTCCAGTGGGACTTGTATCTAGAGGGTAATATGAAATGGAAATTTTACAATGATTTTATATCAAGATTTTCTAAATTTTTCATGCTTTTTGCAGGATAAACAATTTTTTTTTAATCTTATCAAGGTTGCGGATGCATTGGATCATCGAGGATGATGACTCTTATGGAGGGAGATATGTTACACCCCTAACTTTAACTATGTTTTACTTTTTACTTTGAAGTAATTAGTAGATGATTACGCACGTTTCAATGATTTGATGTTTAGTTAAAATGTTTGGAAAAATCAATGTTTTCATGAGTCGTGTTTATTTGACTAAAAATTTAGCATGTGTTTAAAATTTGTCAAGATGTGATGATCTCATGAGGATTTTGAAAATGATTACTGAAACACTAATCTCGTGTTGTTGATTGCAAGTTGCAGTCAGGAAACAGATTTCCACCCTCTGAGAAAGGGAGGGAGAGCATCATCGGAGAGAAGGGTATAGATACAAGGAAAAGAATAGGTTGTTTCCATCTTAGGTCTAGTTTTGATGGAAAATGGTGAACCTAGTTGAGTCGGCTAAGTGATACTCGACTCTTTTGGTCTAAGTTTATTTCTTGATTCGACAAGTTTCAATGTTGTTTAAAGTCTAGTTCTTGTTTATTATCGTGTTTAGAAGCTTGTCAATAGTAACCAATTATTCAACCTTTGTGTCGATATGATTCTCTTAAGGGTTATTAACTCTCTTTTATTATATAAAACAAATGAATATATGAATATAGGTAAACCTTGTCAATAAGGTAAGAATATGTACTCGTACACATATAGATGGGTGCATGAATGCATATGTGCGTACAAAGACATAGATACTTGGTGCAGGAGCACCTTGACACAATTATGCCTCCTTGTGGAAATTTAGGAATTTGATTCAATTTTTGTGTTCTTACCTTGTATTAAGGTTATTTGAGTCATTTATCATTTATTTTAGGAGGTAATTTAAGAAAATGTTAAAATATGTCAATGTATCCAAAAGTTGTCAACACAAAAGTTCAAAATTGCAAAAAATGTAAAAAGTTGCATTAAGCAACAATTAGTTGTTAAGAGGTCATTAGAGACTAATCAATAATAGGAAGTTGAAAAAAGTTGGAAACTGATTTTCCATGGTGTAAATTCCTTTAAAAATGATTTTTAACTCCTTTTTTGGTCGTTGGTGATTGATACCTTGAAGATAATAATGAAAAAACTCTATTTTTATGCATATTTTTCCAGAAATTTGACTGTTTCAGGCTTGTGTACAAATTTGTACGGACTTTTAATGACTCAAAACTGGTTGTAAGTTGAAGATAAATCAATCAAATTCCTTTTCAAATTGATTTCATGCATTTTAGTTAAGATTTGTGGAAGATACAATCATTTTTCTCAAAACTGTCTAAATCCTGATCTAGGGTAAAAGTTTTCAGTAAAATTCGTGTTTCTCAAAATTTAACCATTGGATTTTTTTCAAAATTGGAAAAGATTTCCGTAATGATATACTCTAAAGTCTCACTGGAGATATTGGATTAATTTTTTGATATGTGAAAGTTATAAGTGACTGTTTGCATGCATATCTAGTTATTTCAATCTAATTTGTAACAAAGAAGTCCGGACAGCAAGCCTGTGTTCCAAAACAAGTGTACCTAAAAATGAAATATGTTTTTAATGGACGAAATGGGTGCTCAAAAATGTATTTATTTTTCTTATATTCAATCTGGTTTGAAAGTTACAACCAATTTAGTGGTTTGATTCCCTTCAAGCAAAATTTGGGTTTTTGGTGCAAGCAATTTGTAAATATGATAAAACAGAGGAATAAGATTCTGTAATTGATTTATTTCTGTCAAAATGATGATTTTTCAGATGTATGAGGGTCTGATTTTAATTTTATAAAGGTTTAGATTCAAGTTTTGAAGAGTTGGGCTTTGTAGCGATGAAGAAATTCAAGGAAATTGAAGTGATTTTGGTAAAGGATTGAATTGTTTTAAGTATTGTTGTTTCTTCCTTTGCCTCTACATCAATATTGTCAACATTTATGTTCAATTATGTATGTATACATACGTACATGCATATGCTATTGCAACGAAAAATTGCATAAGGATGTCGATCATGATGATAATGTTGAAAGTGCATATTGAGGGGGTGACTTCGCTTGTGTGTCGATTAATAGTGAATGCCATCAACTTTGTATGGTAAAGTTGATATTAATCTTGGAAGTTTTAATATATTTATATATAATATGAGATTATTCTAAATGGCTAATGTAGCCATAGAGCTTATTGTTTAGCTCAACTCTTATGTGAGGAGAACATTTTGAATTCAAAAGGATATCATCTTGTTTCTAATGCCAACATGAGCCTTGAAAGGCTGTGACACACTAATTTATCATTGGAAATAGATTTTGAAGGTTTTAAAATGATAATAGTGGCCATCAATGGAAGTTAGCACGATTTCACAAAGGCGGCTTAAGCCTTATTTTGATAGCAATTCAAATTCTGCTATTTCAAACCACATCTCTCATCATGTCCATTGGCTTGGTAATTGTTTTTCTTTATTATTAACTAAATTTATATTCCAAGCAAGTCGATGATAAAGGGAGGTTAAGAATGAAGTCGTTGGGAAATGGATTAATAGATTCTATGTAACTGATTCTTGAACTGCTTTTGGAACCACTTTTCTTTAGTGGGAAGAATGGATTCAAGGGGGCGGAAGTTGCTTACACCTGCGGATGTCATTTGCTTCAAGGGGGAAAAAAAGCATCTTCAATAAGTTTTTTTTTGGTACATATCATGCACGGACTGCAATCTCTGAAGATCACTTTTCTTTAAGGCATTCTATCAATAGTTCACGTGCCTGGTCTATGTGTCCACACTTTGGCATACGTACTACCAAAACAGTTATAGCTATAAAGTTAGACAAAATATATACATCCTTGATGCTTAAATGGATGTCGATACCTTGTTGGAAATCTCCCATTTTGGCGCTAGTAGAATGGATGCTGGAAAAAGGTTGTGGGATCTAACACTATCTTTCTATACACTCGTGTGATACACACATATTGTGTAGAAATCTTGAGCCTAAGAGGAAGCAAGGCCAAATGACTCTCTCTGAAAAAAACCGCTACTTGGTATCCCAAAGAAGATTGTACAAACACCCATCAAGTCTCCTGGATAATGATAAGGAGTGTTGATTTACAGGGTCAATTCAGACTGCTAGGTGGTGAAATGCCGCGGTACATATGAGCCAGATTCCAGGTAGAAACCACTTCTTAAGTGCACTATGAACTATTGAACGATGGCCAAAGATTAATGGCACCATCTACGTTGGAGGTATTAAAATAGTAAGAAGGAAGATGAAGCAAAGATTTCATTAGTAGAGAGGCTTAAACCAAAATCTTGCTGCATCCATATTAACTGCAAGTTCAAATTCAGAATAGTCGAGAGATGATAGGGGTTATTGCGTACACGGTAATTCAAGTAATCTTTCTTCTTTTAGAATGGATATTTCCTTTTCTTTGTATATACGTATACATTGTAACCACAATGATTATGAAAACCAGTAGTGGGGTAGTCTTGCCTATAAACCACTTCATGCATGAATCTTTGTGAGATTTATTTAGAATGTCGACAAGGAGAAAGCTTAATTCTTGATTGATCTAGAGTGATTTAGATGCTTAAAAGGGTAGTGGAGGTATGTTATCCTCAAACCCTTCTTGGCATAGATATGGCTAGGAATGCAGCATGAAACCATCATTGCTTATTATGAGATTCTTTTTCATTATTAAAAGGTAATATCAAACCATAGTTCCGTGGTTGGTAGTGAACCAAGCTTGACTAATTGAGAAGTAAATAAGTGGAAGAAAGGACTAAAGTTCAACTAAGTACTATATTTTCTATCCATAACGCTTACTCGAGTAATGTATAACTATTCTTGAGTTCTTTTAATAACTACTTGTTGAGTGATTTTGTATTAATAATCGGGTCCTTGGAAAGGAAAAACCTCTTTCCTTCCTTGATATGTTCCTTATAGAAAACACCTTGGTGGGGTATTTGAAAAGGATGTCTATATACTTTTTATAACCTTATGCAAATGTTTAAAAAAAAAAATCTCTCTCATGGTTACTAGTTTATTTACATTCTAGTAAATTCTTGAGTTTACCTGAGTATTAAGAAGAGGGTTGTTACACCACCACTGATGCCTTGTGAACTTCTCTACAAAATTTTTGATATATGAGGATTGGAAGGTCGAGCAACTTCTTTGTCTTTGCTTGCTACTTTTCCAATCTCGAGGGCCCTCTTTTTGGCTTGGGTGTTTGTTGCTATTGTGGAGCTATCACTGTTTACTCCACAAAAATCTTCTCCTTGCCAATTCAGGAGAGTTGTGTCACTTGCAGGGCACTCCTGCTATTGGGATGATTCACCATTAGGCACATCTTGCATACTTGAGACATTCTGAACCATCAATGCTTGATTCATCACACCATTCAAACATGTAGTTTGATTATGGGCTTGGTTGCAAGGATAGCACCAGTCATATTCTACTGCAAGGTTATTTTCAATTAGTACCGAATCCCTGACTGCACTAATTGGAACTGGATTATATGGCTGAAATGGCCTTGGATTTAGATTTTGGCGTGCACCTTGAAAATTTCCTTGATATGGCTGCTTATTAGTTTAAAATTGCTGTCCTTGACCCTTATTTTGAGATTGCCAAGGCTTGAAACCTTGAAATTGTTGTTTTTTAAGGGTTACAAGTTCATTTCCAAAGGTCTGAAGTAAGTTTTCAATCTTTTGTTGGCTGCTTTTAATTTCATGCAGCTCCTGAGATGGTCCTTGGGCAACAATTTTTGTGCTAACAATAGCTGGTAAAGGGGCTAATTGAGGTGGTGGAAAAGCTGTAGGAGGTTGAATATCAGGAAAAAATGGCATAGGAGGCCTAGGGGCAATCCTTCCAGCTTGTATTAGGCTATTTTCTACTCTCACAGCTATGTCATAAGCGATTGGCAAGGTGCTTCCGCCCATAGATTGTATTAAAACAACAACCTCACTATTTAAAGCTCTCAAAAAATAGAAAAATGCATACTCAGTTGGGGGCCTTGTAGTGGCTGGAATTCTATCCCACGTTCTTTGGAAACGGAAATTGAAGTCCGTCATCCATTCGTGAGGAGCCCGTTTAATGTGAGTCAACTGCTCCACCAATGACAAGTTATCATACTTGTCTTCAAACTGCTTACAAAGCACCTCTCCCAATTCATCCCATGTTCGGATGGAATTGAATGCTAAACTCCTGAACCATTGGAGTGCTTTCCCTCTGAACGATGCCACTAACAACCTCAAGGCAACATTTTCTTGTGTTATATGATGCACCAAGCACAAATTTGAGATGTCCTTGATATGCTCAACTGGTGTAGTTTGATCTTCACCTGAAAAATATGGTACGCTTTTGAGAGCAGCCACTAGAATATCATCATGTTGGGCTAATTGAAGTGGACTGCCACCATTGAATGGCACAAATACCTAGTTTCTTGGAACAACCATTTTTGACACCAAGTTTTGTTATCTTACTAGGCTGAAAAATCTCACTGCTGGTGGAGTTGAAACTATTTTTCTTGACAAAACAACAACCTTCTTTGTTGGCCTGCCTCTCCTACAGGGTGGTGAAAGCTACAAATATTCTAATGGGAGAGAATTTCCCCTTGTTTGAATTCATTTCATAAGCTTTTATAGCACTGATCTATCATTAATTTTCACATTCAGAGCCGCCAGATATGCAGGTGTGACGTTTAAAAGTTTAAAAATATTGCTGGAAGCATATCAAAACCAACAAACTGATGTGTTTTTCTAGTCTGAAATGACTATTCTGTCCCACCGGGCGTACCAAAACTATTGGAGATTACAAATCTGCACCGTATTTGCTGAGCTTTTCCAATTGCACTTAGCAGATTTGGACCAACATTGGAATGCTTTCAGGTTGTGGGTAACCTATTTGAAAGCAAACCTCCAGATTGTGGGCTGGCTTCCCCCTTTGATATCACTTAACTACTGAATTTCTGAGGTAAGGGTAAGGGTTGCATGAAATTAACCTGATGCTATAATGAAACTAAATTGATACACCAAACAATCTAGACCTGTTAACAACTCATCATATTTGAATTAATATCACAAAGTTGGACTTACACAACTCACTTAATAATGCAGTTTGCATAAATATTTCATAAGAAGGTCTATAAATAATGCTATTAAAAGGAAAATAGAGATTTCACAATTAATCAACACCATTCACAACACAAATTACAACCTACAAACATACACCTTCTGCTAAATAGATGCATAACATGAGACAAGCTTGCAAGGAAAAGATAGATTTCACAAAATAAGCTGATCAACCATTAACAACATACATGAGAAACAAAAAATGAGAAGGTAAAAGTGCTCTACTATATCAATTCAAAATGCTTACTATGTATTAAGTTTGTCTGAGTTACAATGTAGCTTCATCAAAAAATAACTCCAAGGTAGTAGCTATCCTCCTGCTAAAAAAGAAAGAACTCCCTAAAAAGTTCCAAATGAACATACTTAACCAAAAAAACCACCAAAACCTCCCACACATGTGCTTCTAGAAGACTATCCTCGGATAAAACAAAAATGGCTCCAAAAGAACCTTCTAGAAGTCTCTAAAATTCCCTCCACATGAAGAAAAATCAAGCCAAGTCAATAGCCATCTCAAAAGTGTGACAAAAAAAGCTCTAGCTGGCCTCAAACCCAGTAAAAATAGTCCAAACATCATCACACACCTCTCACACTTCTACAAATCATCATTGGTCCTATTTTAACACTTGACCATATTCCCCCCTCATGCAATATGTGTGTTTCTGAAAACACATGGCTTTTAAAGCATTAAATATAGTGATTTGGCTAAGTGATCTATAAAACATCAATTAGAAAATCACTTTACAATTAGGCTCAAATCAAAAGGGCCCCACCATCCATGTGTTACAGTAGCATTAAAAGGCACAATAAAAGTGATTTTAAAGTCACCTAGATGATATCTCCAGTCATAGAATAAAATGTAACATCAAATGTTATGAAAAAAATCTCAAAGGCTCAAAGGCACTTTGACTATCAACTTACCACTCATATCCTGCATTCTTCCCACACATGTCATAGTCACATGTTTGCAAAGGCATAAGTATCAATATTACTTGGCCAACAAGGTCGACCTCCAAGGCTTTGGGAAAGAATATTCTAAGTCACATGATATGCAAAAAAAAGCATCACCTAAGGGTCATTGCACACTCCATCACTTCACACTTCAGCATAAGTCAAATAAGGAAAGAAATTACTAAGGCATAGAATTCCTACATGACATAGTGAGGTTCCTAACAAATATTTTTAAGTGTGAAGGTTTATAAGGCATGACAAGCCTAGGGGATATACAAAGTTCGGCCCCATCACATTAATCATGTGTCAATTTTAAAAGAAATGATAAAACACCCCACCAAAATGCAAAGACAAGGGTCAAACCCTAATCATAATATCAAAATGAGGAAGAAAAATCCATCATTTTGTCGCTTGCAAGAATCTGGAAAGTGTCTCTGCTGCCATGAGGGTTTTTAGAACACAGGGAAAATGATATCCTCACTAGTTTTTTGGTCGGCTTTTGGCATTTATCCATCATGAAAACACCACAGATCTCAGGTAAACACCTTTGTTTGACAAAAGCTTGCATTTCTTTGACTTAGAGGATGATTTTTGACTCACAGGCTGCGGCTATGAAGCATTTCTTTGGCTTCTTTCTGACCATTGTTGGTTCATTTCTACTTTTCCGTTATTGCTCTTCTTGTTGACAGCTGCCATGAGAACTCAATGAAGCTTTTTAGGAGCACAAGGTCGAAAGTTTTTTGCAAAACTTGTGAGAAAACCTCCAGGTGATTCGAAGCAACTCCTCCATTCTAGTTTTTTAGCAGCAAAAAGCTATATTTCCTTTTGTTTCTAGCTAACCACGAAGCACGAAGTGCTTGTCTTCATCTTGCATTTGAAAATAACGATACCCTATTGTGTTTCTATTGTCTTCCTGAAGGAAACAAGTCTCTGGCCGTGGCCATGAACAAAAAATACTGTGTTTTTTCTTGGCTCAGCTCATTTATTAAAACCCCTATGCTGTCTTGTGATTTTCTCTTTGTATTTCACAAAATTTTTAACAACCTAGATGGCTTTTGATATGTAGAAAAGAGAGGAAGACTAAAAAAACCCGTGAGCTAGGCCTCCATTTTTTGAACATGGATTTTCTTGAACTTGTCGCTTTTTGTCTTTTTTTGCATTTTGAGAAGGACCCTTGCTGGGGCTTCCTATAGCATTCATATCTATTGAAAATGAAACTGTTAGTTGAAAACCCAAGTGGGTTGCATGATTTCTTTGAAAGCTTCTAGTTTGTTGCTTGAAATGTAGAAAATCTTGTAAATTCCTTCACTTTTGTAAAAGAGAAAGCAACGTTGCCTTAGTCTTGAAACCCTAGGTGGGTTTTGCATATTTTCTTTTGAAAGGTTCATATTTGTTGCAAAATGCAGATGGCTTAGAAAATATTTCACCTTTCTGTTGTTTAGACATCTCTCATGCAAATAGAGTATGGAATAAAGTATTTTTGAGCTTAGGAAGTGGAACCTTGAGAGACTTGCATTAAATTTCTTTAATAGTGCTTTGTCATTTCTAAATGTTGAACCATACCTCATGCAAATTCTTTGACTTTCCTTGAGACTGTGTTCAATGATTTGGAACTTTGCGTAACCTCCTCCATACTCCGTGTTTGGTTCTTGAACATGATTTTGAAAAGGCTACAAAACATTTTAATGAATAGCCAGATTCCTCACTACTGTAGAATGCTATCATTTATAACTTCTGTATTTACCTTGTTCAGTTTGTTGATATGCATTTGGCCTCTCTTAAGTTCAAGATTATGCTGGAGAGTTGTTCATCTGGTTTCTTTAAGTGGAGTAAAAGCATTACCAATGCTTCCATGTTCTCACTCTACTTCAAAGACTGGTATGTTTTGTCATCTCCTTGTGTGGTTAAAAGCCGTGAAAGAGCTTCACCATTTTATTGAATTGACTGTCCAATAACTTCAAGGTCATTGTTCTTGGGCTTACACATCTCTTGCTACTTAAAACTATTGGATACCGACTGTATTATACTTTGATTGAATCCTCTTATCACTGTGCTCCCCATGCCTCTATGATCTAAGGGGTTAGACCGCCTATATATAGCTATAGTCCTCAATAGATGAAAAGGAAATCGTAACAAAATACCCTTAGATCATGGAGCAAGAAATGTAGATACTATTTAAATTCACCATGCTGTTATTGGACTCTCCACCACTGTGAACCATGGCTTGGGTCCTGTCTCTTCAATTGACTTGTCAATGCACCCATTCAACCTTCATGAAACCAATGAACAGTCCCCTCTGAATCCTCCTTGAAAACATGAATTCAGTGGTCCTTGTGAATGCTTATGATCTGCCCCTTCAAATCCCTTACAGGAAAACCATATTGCCTTCATTGGATGATCTCATCCTTGCCACAGGTTTGTGATCTTGTTGTCAGACTTTGATGTTGGGACTGCTGTAATGCTGAAGCTATCCCCCTTTCTCATGTTCATCAGTCTAGACAGTCATACCAAGGCTACTCCAGACTATCATGACTTCAATTCATTTGATTAGACTGTCCTAGAATGCTAATCCACATTTTGATTGGACTGTGTTTTGTGCCTCAAAACTCATAAATTAACATTCCATCATGTCATATGATGATGACATTGCCTTTTATTTTTCCAAAGGCTGATCACTTTAGGCCTATACAGGACTGCATTATTGGCTTTTGATACTACTTCATAAGATCACTGTTGTCCTTGTAACACTACCTTCTGATGCAACTACTCCTTAAGCATTTTCCTTATCCTTATCAACTCTACCATGAGTGACAATGACACAACATCATCTACACCATAAACACCTTATGACCAGCCCACTATTTAGGCCACTAAGACATGATCATGAAGGATCTTTCCCTACCATGAGATTGCATCTAACAGACTATTCTAGTGATAAATCATGGATTGTACCTTTGAATTGCTATTGTTTACACATAACTATCCACCACAAAGGTGTCTTCATAAATAGTTGCTTTCTTATTGAGTTCTTGTACAACTATCATGCAACTGTAGGGGATGCTGTGGTGACTATGCTTTCAACTGATTGACATGTCAATAATGCAAGAGCACATCTTGTTGCTTATGGTTGTAATTCATTGTAGTTTGAGCACTCAATGATTTTTGTAATGTGTTGAAGTCACTACTTTTAATGTAAAGACACCTACTGTGCTTAGCAAGTACAAACTAGATTGAATGCACTTACTTTTACTTTTATTTATGTCATGTGACTCCTTACATCAATTTAGCCTATGCTGCTCCATTATCAATCTACTGTATCTATTGTCATCTTTCCTTCTCACATTGATAACTGTCCTGTGACTTCCTTCCTGGCAGTTTTGTCCATGTTGCTTCATTGCATGCTTTCATTGTTGTTGTCCTGTCTCATGAGATCAACATGTATTGTCCTTTAATAATACTTCAATAGCTATCTTTGATTTATGTTTGCTCCTCTTTACTTTATTTCTGAAAGCATGATTAGTAATGCATATGTTGAACCTATGCACTTATGGGCTGAAAGTTTATGCTCCAACCTTCATGATTTCTCCAACCATTGCTTTCCGCTTTGTAGCATGAGACTATTGTGGACTGCTCCTTATCAATGACCATGCCCTTCACTTATTGCATTCATTTCCACAAGTACACCTATGGATGAACACTATCAATTCCATTTGCCTCCTGTAGCTTTTACAAAGGTGTTGTCCCGGTACTTGTATCATGACCTTGATTCAACCATATTTGTGCTGCAGTTTTATGTGATAAACATGCATAGTATCCTCATTCTAACTTTGTTTGACAACCACCTATCACATATGTGGGTGAGCTAGCAGCTTACTTTCCTGTGTGATGAGTGACTGCTCAGCAGGGTTGTGGTGAGAGGGCTTGACAACAATATGAGATGCTTCCTCATTATTAAATAGATGCATAATTGAACTTGATGCATCTTTTAAACACTGATAATGCATAATTGAACTTGATGCATCTTTTGAATTTGATAATGAAAGTTGATCAACTGGTATGATTCCATATTGATTTAATGCATTGATAAGAGATAAATCTTTGATCAAGTTGCTCAATTTCCTTTTCTTTCAAAGCACACTAAGCTCTACCCTTGTGGGAGCCACATTTACCCCACATGCTACATTTGATCTGATAATGAAACAATAAACAGGGTTTTCCTAAATATGTACATGAAGCAAATGGTTAGAAAATAAATGCATATGTTGAATGTTATTTTGTTTAATGCATTATGGATCAGCTTATACATGCATAGGTAGGTGTGTATGCAAGGATTGAATCATTCATTTCTTAGAGCGTCAATCTAACACCATGTCTTCTTCAGATGCAGGGTGAGGAGCACAATGGAGCTGGAAGGGGCACAAGCAGTTTGGGGCAGCAGCAGGGCAACTTGTAACCAGTCATTCACAGGAAATGACTGGTTCCATTCTTACATGCACATTCTCTCTCTTTTACTTATTCATGTATAAGTTGTTTGAATAAGAGAGCTATTCCCTTGGCTTGTGAGGGACATGTACATTTCAAGATTCTTAATAAAAGATTGCATTTGTATATCCATGTTTCTCTTTCACATTTGCTATGATGCAAAATTGAAATGACAAGGTGTAATATGATTTTCTTTGACTATCACTCTTTCATGCATGATGAAACTAGCAGTTTTATGGTTTATCTTTAAATGGTTAAACAACATGAAAAGAGAAACACTATAGTTACCTATTTTTCAGCTGAAGGCTAAAAATCAGATAACAGATATGATGACATTGTATATTATCTACTGAACAACAAGTTCCCATCATGACTGCTGTTAGAACTATAAAAATCTGATGTTTTCACATGTTGATTTTACTCATAAAATTCTAGATTTGGTCCTACCATATGCATTTTCCACTCATATTTTGCCATATTTCCCCTTTGAACCTATTGGGTCTTGCATATTTTCCTTTCTGGTTCATATCGGCATAGGTCTGCCTATGTCTCCCCGACCCACTATGTTTTTCTGCTAATATCTTCTATTTAAGGTGTGTTGGCGTGACAAGTTTGGGTCTCTCTGATCCATTTTTCTGCTAGCAAATGTCTGTTGCCTATCGGCAAGACATTTCTCTTGTTTCGGCAATTGGAGTTTTCCTCCGCTAGCGGTTATCGACATAATGATCATCTTGTGTTGGCGACAACAGAGACATCTATCAGCGTATGTTATGGCTATCGGGATAGGGTCTCACTGAATTCAATGTGTCTCCCCGACTTGTGCTTGGAATGGTTTATCGGTGGGAGTCAGGTGTTCAGTCTAACGTCTTGCCGAAGTTATGATGTCTCGGCGACAGGTGCACTTTGGTTTCCCTTCGGCATATGTTGAGATTTGCGGCAGGAGGTCTTAGCGAAGTGAGTTAGTTTCACTGACAATGCATGAGGTTTTCTTCTAAGTGGCTTTTGGTGGGAGATAAAACTATCGGTACATTTTCTCTCCGATGTCTTGATGCTATAGCGACAGTAAGTCAAATGAAATGTACAATTCGGTAGGAGACTTCTTATGTCTTAGCGAGGATGAGTAGGACAAAACATGCTGCGTGGTGTGACTCTTTGGCTTTCAATATATCATCTTGGCGAGTGACCTTCGGTCTCGCTGATAATGCATATGGAGACTCCATCAGTATGAGAATCTTCTGGTCTTGGCGAGCACGAGTGACTTCAAGGTACTTCGATATGACATGATGTTGTCTACATAAGGTTTCCACGACAGTTACAAGTTATAGCGACAAACATGAGACAGGTGGCTTCTGTCAGTGTGAGGACGTTCGTGTCTTGGCGATATATTGTGGCTCGAGGCTTTCGGTTGAACAAAGTTAACTTGCTATAAAGTCTCACCGATGTTGTGTGGTCACAGCGAGACTTAAAGAATCAAAAGAATATCCTTTGACCTCGATGTAATAGGCATGGTGTCATGGTGACCTACGGGTACTGAAGGACTTTCGGTGGAGCGAAGTGAAATCTGTATGACATTTCACCGACTACCTGAGGCTGTAGCGAAATAAAGGTGATACTTCTTGACTTCGATGTAACAAGTGGGTGGTCATGGTGAATGCAAATTATAGAACGCAGGGATGAAGCGTTTGAATTGCCTTCGGCAGGATGATATGTTATGTCTGGCCGACTGTTCGACTGGTAAAAACAGAATTTCAAAATCTTGTGGCCAACATGCTTAGTGCTTGGAGACCATTGCTAGCTGACTTGAATTGAGCCTGAATCTTGTGGAGGCCTGACATGATATTTTATTTTGATATTTTTCTCATGCTGGTGTATAAATAAGCATGTTGTAGTTGTTAATTACACTAGAAATTGGAATTTTGATATACTACAAGTAGATATAGTAGAATAAAATTATCAGACCAGAGGTTATTATTGCATGATTTCACCATGGAGGTATTTATGAGATTCAGTTGATGTTTCTGCATTTCTTTGGTGTCAATTATCTGTTGAATTGAAATGAAAAATACTGCTAAGTTGTCTCCACGAATGATTTTTCTGGTTGTTTAAATTAACATAACAAGTTTATGTTTGATTTATCGATACACATTTGCTATATTAGTGTGATCAATTAACTGGTTCTTTCAGGCAAAGATTAAATCCTTTTATTGATCATAGTAATAAGAGAAACTCATTTTGGATTATTGAAGTAGAACTTAGTAGTCATATTGTTGCATGTTTATACAAGTTGTAAATAGAACATATGCCAGATAATTTGTGTCTTCTCTAGAAAGTGTTGCTCATCTTGATCTCATTTGACTCCACATACCCAACAAGGCACTAGTCTCTGCACTTCGTCATTTTGAATTCATTCAGCTTCTTTATATCTTTAAATTGGGCATTTAGGATTTAGATTAGAATATTGTCACTGTGTTCAAATTGGATTTCATTTGTTCACCTCAAATTGCCATTGTGGAAAAATTACTTTTAAAAGATAATTACAAGTCAAGACTGCATTATTCAAAGAGGTACACCCACCTAGGTCTTGCAACACCTAAAGTGTAGAAGGTTTGATTGTTTTAAGCCTTGTTCTGTTACCCTAAAATGTTGTGAAAGCTTGGCAACCTTTCATGGTTCAAACTTGCATTTTTGAGAGCTAACAAATTGGCAACTCTACTGGGTAACAATCATAATCAAGGCCTTAATCATAGAGTCAAAAATCTTGAATAGACTCTGCTGGGAACAAGAAATATTGAACATTTTTCTCATTTTTGATTAAAGTGAGTGGTGACTCTGACAAATTTTTTTATAGTTATTCATCATGAATGGAAGAAGGTCTCAGTACAGGGGAGGTCATTCTGGAGCTCCTACTGATAACAATAAGTGGACCCACAAGAATGACAATGTAGAAAAAGGAAAAGGGAAATGTGAGGACATGCATATGATAGGTAAAGATAAAGCATCAAAAGTCCATTGTGAAACATATGATCGCTATGATACCTGGAATGATAATTCAAGTGCAGAACTGTGTACCCCTAAGGAGCAAATAAATCCATTTTATAATCCTCAGCAAATGGCTGAGTTTGAAGCTCATAAATGAGCTGAGTATAGAGCTGAACAAGAGGTTGAACAGATCAGAATTCAGCATGAATATGATCAAGGGATGGAGGGTAATCACCAAACTCCTAAAGGAAACCATGAGCTCTCAATTTCTGATGAAGTAAAAGCACAGTTGGAACTACAAGAGAAAAAGATAAAGGAGCTGGAAGCTAAATTACAGAAAGCTCAAATTGCTGATCAGACGGCTGGTGGCCTAAAGTATGTTCCACCTCACAAGCAAGGTGACCATAGTGCAGGGCCCTCCAATCAGCAAAATGCTCCTCACAATTAGATAGGGAATCACCACAAGCAGCCAAATCGTCCACATCACGTTCCTGCACAACATACAGGTATGTATCCACCTCTTGGTCAAAATTATACCCCACATTATAATGCTTAGTACAATAATCACATGCCTCAGTATCCGCATCCGCCTATTCCTCCCCCTCACCAGCATGCAACCATGATCAGATAGTTTGATTTAGCTGGTTTTCAATTGTATCCTTACCCTATGGATGGCAATTGGAGGAATATGGTGCCCAAATTTATAGGGAGTAATGCAATCACAACTGAAGAACATTTAACGAGTTTTAATATTTTCATTCATGACATAGATATGCCTTATGAAGATTTACACATGAAGCTGTTCATGATGTCACTTCTTGAATATGCCAGGGATTGGTTCAACAACCTACCAACATTCTCAATTAATTCTCTTCAAGCATTTCAAGAAAAACTCTTAGAACAATATGGGAATCAAAATGCTCCAGATGCAGGTCTTCATGAATTAATGAGAATTCAAAAAAATTAGAATGATTCAATTTATGATTTCAACAAAAAATTCAACAAGTTGCATACTAAAGTACCTCCTGGATCAAGGTTGCTAGATTCTATTGCATTGAGTGTTTATTTAAATGCTTTTGATCCTAAGATAGGGTATGAACTGAGAAGTAGATCTCCAAGAGATTTGGCTGAAGCACAAAAGATTGTATTGACAATTGAAAATAATAGGAGGGCTGCTGGTATAACTAATAAAAGAGACAACCCGAGGCCTCCTCAACAAAATAATTATCAGTACAGACAAGAGAATACCTATAGAAATGAGAATAGAGGTGAAAGACCAGGGCTGCATGATATGCCTTACAATACAGACTAGAAAGACGAGAAACCTATGGCAGCCAGGCCAAGAAACAAAGAGACTCCTGATCCACTGAGCAAGAAAGGAACTTACATGGTGAGTAATAATTATTTTTGTGAAGTTTGTAATCAGCCACATTCTCTAGATTATTGTGTTGTAGCTCAAAGGATGCAAGAAGAAGGAATGCTGAGGGAAAATAATGGAGAAGATCACACTGTATATTTGACTTCAAATGTTTTTCACCATGTTGAGGAAAGAAACTCATCTTCAGAGGATGAAGGCTATGAATATGATGTCTCCAATCAGAAGTATAATGTCCATATGGCTGAACAACAGATTTTTTATGATTCTGATGAAGATTACACAGAGCCACATCCTGTTGCAGTACCTGCTCAATGCAATGTGAGGAGACTTATTAAGGATGAAATAGAAAGGATCACTGTTGCTGCAGTTGAGAAAGCCAAAAGTCAATACTGTTTGAGAAACATAAAAGTAAATGAGCGAGATGGAGTTCCTAGGGGAATTTTTATAAAATATCAAAAGACAACACATGAAATTGCAAGGAAGCCAGAAAATAAGAAGCATGATAAAATTGAACAAAAACCAGGCCAAAAGGAGGAAGTAAAGGAATTAAATAAAGAAATACAGATGCCTGACCAGTCCAGTAAAAAAGAAAAAGAAGAAAACAAGAGAGAAGCGTCAGAAGTAAAGAAGACTGTCAAGGTGGAGAGTTCCTCTTTTGATTTCACTCAGGCACTGTCCCAGGTAAAAATGTCTATTCCACTACTTGAGATGATGAAAATTAAAGAATATAGGGATACTGCTGTTCAATTGATAACAAATGGAGAACATGTGAATGCTGAAAAATAAAATAACATTTAAGGTAGGCAATAGGCAGGAGAAAAATAATTCTGAAGTCTACTTGAGTGATATATTATCAACTCCTCCTCAAGTTGATCCCTTTTTTACTATGATGCTTATTAATAACAAATTGTTAAGGAATTGCATGATAGATTTTGGTGCTGCTATAAACATCATGCCTATTGGAGTCATGAAAAAACTTGGTATGTGGGTTGATATCACTGGAGGCAAGTGTTATGCAATGGATAACATACCTGTTCTAGTGGTTGGTATTATGAAAGATGTTGAAGTCAAATTGGCTACTTATCCACAAGTGGCCTATAATATAGATATAACGGTTATTGATACTCCTCCTCAATTTGGGATGCTTTTGTCAAGACAGTGGACTGCAACTGTAGGTGGAAATTTTCAATTTGATTTATCTTATGCTACAATACCAGTGAATGACCAGGAAGTCAAATTGTATAGGGAGCCAAGAATGAGCCAGCTTGTTGAATGTGTACCACAGGATCAAATTAATTATTTTTGTGATGTTGATCTTGGGAATTTTAAAGTTGAACCAGCCCAACCAGAATTAACAAATAGTGATCCAATTGAAAAACATGCTGCACAAAATTGCAATGGCGTATGGAAGATGTACTTCGATGGAGCCTGTAGTCAAGAGGGTAATGGAGTTGGGATTGTATTTGTTTCACCTAAAGGTACTACTTTCAAATATTCATTTCTGTTAGCATTTGAATGTACAAACAATGTGGTAGAGTATGAAGCTTTATTGACAGGCTTAAACATAGCTGTGAAACACAAGATTAAGTTGTTGGCTGTTTTGGGCGATTCTGAGTTGGTTGTTTTAGAAATTAAATCAAAATATGCAGCAAAGTACAAAAGATTAAAATAGTATAGGAATTATGTATGGGATACCATTGAATTATTTGATGCATTCTCAATTGAGTGGATTGACAGGTCAAAGAATATAATGGCTGATTTCTTAGAAAATATGGCACTCAAAAGAGATGATATTACATTGGATGGGGTATCATAGATTGAGTTTAAGACAAGGCCTGCTGTTCCTGACAACATTTATAACTGGTAGGTTTTTAATGATGATACTGACCTTTTGAAATTCCTCAATTTTATAGATCAATATGAAGCCCAGGAGATTGATTTCAATGCCTTTGTTGAGGAAGTAGATGGGAAACAAACTATGTTTGGCAAGGAGATCTTACAACTCAAAATGAATAAGCTTCCTAAAGGATTAGTGGCACTAGAAAGGGTGTATGACAGAAGTGATCGATCCCTTATGAAGCAAACACTAGTTAGAAAGGAAGATGTTGAAGAGATTAACTTGGGGACTGAAATAGCACCAAGAAAGGTATACATTGGAAAGAAGATCAGCCCTACAATTAGAAGAATGCTGATTGAGTTATTAAGAAAATATAAACATGTTTTTGCTTGGTCTTATGAGGATTTGAAAGCATATAGGGAAGATTTATTTCAGCATGAAATACCATTGAAGCCAGACGCCAAGCCTTTTAGACAGAAGAAAAGACCTATAAATCCAACATTGGAGCCTAAAATGCAAGAAGAACTGACAAAGCTCAGAGATGGAGGAATTATCAAACCAATCAGACATTCAACGTGGGTTTCAAATCTGGTTCCTGTGAGAAAGAAGAATGGTGGTATTAGATTATGTGTGGACTTTAGAAATCTGAACATGGCATCTCTCAAGGATAATTATCCTCTACCCAACATGGAGGCTATATTACATAAGGTGACAGGGTGTGAGCTGTTATCTATGATGGATGGGTTTTCTGGATACAATCAGGTCAAAGTCAAGGAATCTAAGCAATATAAAATAGCATTCACAACTCATTGGGGAACATATGTATACATAAGAATGCCATTTGGTCTCACCAATGCTGGAGCGACTTTCTAAAGAGCCATGGATGTAGCATTTGCTGATTTGATTAATATCATCATGGTGGTGTACCAAGATGATTTGATTGATTATTCGAAGAGGGATGAAGATCATGTGCAACATCTTGAAAAGGTATTTATTAAGGCTCTTGAATATGGTATTAGTTTAAATCCAAAGTGTCATTTTGTAGTCATAGAGGGTAAGCTCTTGGGGCATATTGTTTCAAAAGAGGGAATTAGAATAGATCCTGAGAGGGTTGAAGCTATTGATAAGATTCCTATTCCCAAAACTGTTAAGGCAATACAGTCATTCTTTGGACAAATTAATTTTGTTAGAAGATTTGTTTCTAATTTTGCTGAGATCATCAAGCCCATATCTAAAATGCTGAAGAAAGGACAAAAAATGGACCAGACTGCTAAAGCTTTAGATGCTTTCATGTCTATCAAAAAGGATATTAAAGAGGCTCCTGTTCTTAAGTCTCAAAATTTTACAAAGCCCTTTCAGATTTTTTCATTTGCCTCAATGCATACTATTACTGCTGTTATACTACAGAAAAATGAAGGGGGTTATGAACAGCCTGTGTCTTTCTTTAGTAAATCATTACAGGGGTCTGAATTGAAGTATGACATAATGGAAAAATAGGCTTTTGCATTGGTAAAGGCCACAAAAGCATTCAGACCATATTTTGTCGGAGCAAGGTGATTACTTATGTCCCTCATGCTGCTGTCAAAGACATTTTAACACAATCTGAAGTCACAGGGAAAAGATGTAGATGGATCAACAAGATTCAAGAATTTGACATGGAAATACAGATCACTAAGTTGGTAAGAGGCCAAGGCTTGGCTAAGCTGATGGCATAAACTAATATTGTGGCAAATCTGATCTGTAATGTTGAGGAAGGGGCTGCAGTTGCAAGCATTGAACATACTCCATGGTATACTCATGTTATGCATTATCTTAAATTTATGAAATGTCCAGATGGATTAAGTGACAGTCAAAGGAGAACTTTGAAGTTGCAGGAATCCAAAATTTTTTTATTGATGGTGATCTGTTTTGGAAAAACAGGGATGGTATATTGTTGTTATGTTTGGATGAGTCATAGGCTAAGCATGTTTTGAAGGAAATGCATGAAGGAGTTTGTGGAGGTCATTATTCAACAAAGACAACTGCACACAAAATTCTCAGGGCTGGGTATTATTGGCCAAAGGTTTTTAATGATTCCTTTACACATGTGAGAAAATGTGAGGCTTGCCAAAAGTTTTCTAGAAAATTGAAGTATCAGGGTACTTTTCCACTTCGACCTCTACAGGATGATGCCCCTTTTCATCAATGGGGAATTTATTTCATTGGAGAGATACAGGAGGGGTCAAGTGGATGACATAGGTGGATACTAGTTGCCACTGATTATTTTACAAAATGGGTAGAGGCAATCCCAACCAAGCAGGCTACAAGTAAAATTGTAACAAATTTCTTGATGGACAACATTATCACCAGATTTGGTACACCATTAAGGATAATCACAGACAATGGGATGTGCTTCAGGTCAGATGAATTCAAAAGCTTTTGTGATAAGTATGGCATTACTATTTCTTATGCAACTCCTTATCATCCACAAGCCAATGGTCAAGTAGAGTCCAACAATAAGAGTCTTTTGAAGATTATAAAAAGGGTGCTGGGGCAGAACAAGAAGGCTTGGGATTCAAAGTTAAAACTGGTTGTGTGGGAAAATAGGATCACTGTGAAAAAGGTAATTGGAAAATCTCCATTTGAATTAGTAGATGGAGCACAGGCTAGGATGCCTTTGCAAAATTTGTTACCAGTTTACAAGTTTGTCTTACAGGAAGATTTGGAAGTTCTTGAACCCATGGAAGATAGAATGGAGCAACTTGCTGAACTTGATGAAGTAAGGAGGGAGGCCCAAAATCAAAACATGAAGTTATAGGCACAGATGAAGTATCTATTTTACAAAAAAGGAAAAGAATAGAAAATTTGAAGAAAATGATTTGTTGTTGATGTGGAATGCAAGGTGTCAAGAGAAAGGAAAGCATGGTAAATTTGAAGCTCTTTGGCTGGGACCTTTTGTTGTTATTGGTAAGCAGGGTGAAGACTCATATTATCTACAAAACATGGCTGGTGAAGATCAGGAATTGCCTGTTCATGGGAAATTCTTGAAGCTTTTATTCTCTTGAGCAACACAGAGGATTAAGGGTTGCCAGTGCATGGACAACTCTTGTGTATCCTCTTAAAAACTATTTTCCATGCACAGTAGTTTTAGGTTTTCATCCACCTCCACTCCACTCTCATTTTCCATTCACCTCCATCTTGCATTCACTTTGCATTCACTTTGCATTCACTCCCACTTTCCATTCATTTCCATTACCATTCATTCCATTTCTGCTCAATGGCACATCATTTTATGTTTGGTCTGCTCACCCAAGATTCTGGATCCTTGCAATGATCTTACTATCATTCATCCCCAGACGGAGCCACTGTTAGAACTATAAAAATATGATGTTTTCACATGTTGATTTTACTCATAAACTTCTAGATTTGGTCCTGTCGTATGCATTTTCCACTCATATTTTTCCATATTGCCCCTTTGAATCCGTTGGGTCTTGCATATTTTCATTTCTGGTTCATATCGACATAGGTCTCCCTATGTCTCCCTGACCCACTATGTTTTTTTGCTAATATCTTCTGTTTAAGGTGTGTTGACGTGATAGGTTTGGGTCTCTCCAATTCATTTTTCTGCTAGCAAATGTCTGTTGCCTATCGGCAAGATGTTTCTCTTGTTTCAGCAATTGGAGTTTTCCTCTACTGGTGGTTATTGGCATAATGATCATCTCTTGTTGGCAACAATGGAGACATCTATCGGCGTATGTTATGGCTATCGGGATAGGGTCTCACCAAATTCAACCTATCTCCCTGACTTGTGCTTGGAACGGTTTATCGGCGGGAGTCAGGTGTTTGGTCTAACGTCTTGCCGAAGTTATGATGTCTCGGTGATAGGCGCACTTTGGTTTCCCTTCGGCGTATGTTGAGATCCGCGGTAGGAGGTCTTAGCGAAGTGAGTTAGTTTCACCAACAATGCATGAGGTTTTCTTCTAAGTGGCTTTCAGTGGGAGATAAAACTATCAGTACATGGTCTCTTCGATGTCTTGATGCTACAGTGACGGTAAGTCAAATGAAATGTACAATTCGGTAGGAGACTTCTTATGTCTTAGCGAGGATGAGTAGGACAAAACATGCTGCACGGTGTGACTCTTTGGCTTTCGATATATTGTCTTGGCGAGCGACCTTCGGTCTTGCTGATAATGCATATGGAGACTCCATCAGTATGAAAATCTTCTGGTCTTGGTGAGCACGAGTGACTTCAAGGTACTTCAGTATGACATGGTGTTGTCTATGTAAGGTTTCCCCGATAGTTACAAGTTATAGCGACAAACATGAGATGGGTGGCTTCTGTCGGTGTGAGGATGTTTGTGTCTTGGCAATATATTGTGGCTCGAGGCTTTCGGTTGAACAAAGTTAACTCGCTATAAAGTCTCACCGATGTTGTGTGGTCACAGTGAGACTTAAAGAATCAAAAGAATATCCTTTGACCTCGATGTAATAGGCATGGTGTCATGGCGACCTACAGGTACTGAAGGACTTTTGGTGGAGCGAAGTGAAATCTGTATGACATCTCACCGACTACCTGAGGCTGTAGCGAAACAAAGGTGATACTTCTTGACTTCAATGTAACAAATGGGTGGTCACGGCGAATGCAAATTACAGAATGTGGGGATGAAGCGTTTGAATTGCCTTCAGCAGGACGATATGTTATGTCTAGCCGGTTGTTCGACTGGTAAAAATAGAATTTCAAAATCTTGTGGCCGACATGTTGAGAGCTTGGAGACCGTTGTTGGCTGACTTGAATTGAGCCTGAATCTTGTGGAGGGCTGACATGATATTTTATTTTGATATTTTTCTCATTCTGGTGTATAAATAAGCATGTTGTAGTTGTTAATTACACTAGAAATTGGATTTTTGATATACTACAAGTAGATATAGTAGAATAAAATTATCAGACCAGAGGTTATTATTGCATGATTTCACCATGGAGGTATTTATGAGATTCAGTTGATGTTGCTGCATTTCTCTGGTGTCAATTATTTGTTGAATTGAAATGAAAAATATTGCTAAGTTGTCTCCATGAATGATTTTTCTGGTTGTTTAAATTAACATAACAAGTTTATGTTTGATTTATCGATACACATTTGCTGTATTAGTGTGATCAATCAACTGGTTCTTTCAGGAAAAGATTAAATCCTTTTATTGATCACAGTAATCAGAGAAACTCATTTTGGATTATTGAAGTAGAACTTAGTAGTCATATTGTTGCATGTTTATACAAGTTGTAAATAGAACATATGCCAGATAATTTGTGTCTTCTCCAGAAAGTGTTGCTCATCTTGATCTCATTTGACTCCACATACCCAACAAGGCACTAGTCTCTGCACTTCATCATTTTGAATTCATTCAGCTTCTTTATATCTTTAAATTGGGATTTAGGATTTAGATTAGAATATTGTCACTGTGTTCAAATTGGATTTCATTTGTTCACCTCAAATTTCCATTGTTGAAAAATTACTTTTAAAATATAATTACAAGTAAAGACTGCATTATTCAAATAGGTACACCCACCTAGGTCTCGCAACACCTAAAGCGTAGAAGGTTTGATTGTTTCAAGCCTTGTTCTGTTACCCTAAAATGTAGTGAAAGCTTGGAAACCTTTCATGGTTCAAACCTACGTTTTTGAGAGCTAAGAACTACAAGGAATACAAAAATGTGCTTTGAGATTTAAGAGTAGTAACTATATGCTGTGGGGATCTATGTTGTACAAGAGAAATCATGAAGGAATCTATCTTAGATGCCTTGGAAAAGAAGCAGTTGAAGTGCTGAAGCAATTTCATGATAAGTTCAATACTGGTCATGAGTCTGGCCTCTCTACAACTCATCAAATTCTACAAGTTGGGTACTACTAGTCGATGCTATTCATATATGCACACAACCATGTCAGATCTTGTCATGTCTGTCAGACCACATCCACTAAGGAAAGAAATGTTGCTGTCCCATTGTAACCAGTTGTGGAGGTAAGGCCTTTTGGTCAATGGGAATTTGACTTCATCAGACTGGTAAAACCACCATCGTCTGCATGCGACATGTATATTCTGACTGCTATTGATTACTGCACTAGACATACTGAAGCAATAACATGTAGCCAATGTACAATTGAAGTAGTGACTAATTTTCTAGAAAGTTTTATCTTAAATCACTTTTGTTGTTCATTTTCCCTTGTTTGTGACAATGGACCCGTGTTTTCATCCCTTAAGTTTGCTAATTGGGCCTTTGATTATGGAATTGGACTTAAGTTCTTGTCCAAATACTATCCCCAAGGAAATGGCCTAGCAGAATCCACCAACAAAAACATGCTAACTGTCATCCGAAAGCTGCTTGATAAGAATCCAAAGGACTGGCACACCCAATTACATTTTTCCTTATGGGCGGATCGCACTCGTCACAAGGATGCCTTGGGAAATTCCCCGTTTCACCTAGTCTATGGCCTAGAGCCTATTTTCCTAGTCCACCTCAAAATTCTTACACTCCAATTCATCAACACATATTATGAGGAGGGAGAGCGCCAAGAGGCTTTCCTAGCTAAGTTTTTACACTTAGAAGAAGTTCATGACTAAGCAATAGAAAACTTCACCAAACACCAGGGCTTAGTCAAGAGATGGTTCAATCTTCGAGCCAAAGCAAAGGCCTTTAGGATTGTAGATTTAGTCCTTTGTTGGGACAAGGCCCATGAGAAGAAAGGGGGACATGGAAAATTCGAGAAGCTCTAGCTTGGCCCCTTTCAGTTTTTTGAGATTCTAGGAGATAATGCCTTTTTCCTTAAGACCCTCACTAGAGAGGATGTCCCGTTTCCTATCAATGGGAAGTACCTCAAGCATTATTTCCTTTCTTGAGCTTTCCAAGCTCATCTCCTTTGTATATAGCTATACATAGTTAGAGTAGGTTCTTTTTCTTTGTTGTTTGCTTTCACTTCACTTTTGCTCACTTTCCTGGTTTTTGTTTTTGCCGAGGGTGTTTCCTAATCTTGATGCAGTGGCTGTGATTGGATCGTTGGAGAGCCCACTTTTTTTCCCACTCCCATTTGTTCCTTAGATAAGTCTTCATTAGTTACCATGAATTTCTGTCTGCACTCGTGAGGTAAGTTTCCTTACTTGAACTCTAACTTGGCCTAGGACTGAATCCTTATTCAAATCCCTTCACAATCATCTCAGATTATACACGAAACAT
The DNA here is from genome assembly GCA_007258455.2 of Sequoia sempervirens. Classification (NCBI taxonomy): domain Eukaryota; kingdom Viridiplantae; phylum Streptophyta; class Pinopsida; order Cupressales; family Cupressaceae; genus Sequoia; species Sequoia sempervirens. Next base: position 254,222,246 of record VDFB02000013.1, on the reverse strand, counting down.
ATATTAAGTACTCTCGATGAGCTATTAGATAGTCATTATGATGTCACGATAAGTAAAAAATCTTAATTCTGTGCCACTAACCACTGTGATTTCAAAACCCATCATGAGCTTCAATGCTTATGCAATTGAGCAAAAGAGTATTGAAGGAAAATATGAAAAGAAAGAAAAGAGAAAAGAGAAAAGAGAAAAGAAAATGTTGAAAATAAGGAACTATGCGGGTGTGCGAACAACTCTATCGGGGCTATGGATGCCCAACTAGAAATCTAGCAATGTTCGTGGGGCACAACGACAACTCCGTCAGGGCTTTACACACTTAATTGGTAGTGGAGCAATGTCCAGGTTACTTTTGGGGTTAGACAACTTATGTAGCTTGCCTCAGCTAATTGATTGCTATCCTATATGGTCTCTAAGGGAGGGGCATGAACTCACTGCACACACTTCTGAGATATTTTAGTGATTTGATTCAACCAAGGATTTTGTTCTTTTCTAGTCTTGAGTTCATTTGGGGAAACTCAATTATGGTCTGTGAAACTAGAAATTCTGGGTTCCAGATGAATCCTTACCCTTGGAATGCTCGGAAGCGTTCTCCTAGTGGAGTCGCCATTTGTTGTGCCTATAGCACACATGCTCCGTTTGGACTGGGGACCCCCTCTTCCCTTTTTTCCTTTGCCTCATTTTGCATGCCCTTAATTATGAGTTTAATATGGTCACATATTTTAAAGTCATCACATTCCAATTGACCAAATTAATCACCCCAAAATCTATTAAGTCATTTGCCTTTGCAGGCTTGGACTTGCAAGTTTCCCTCCGTGGGCTACCATCGTTGCTCAGCCGCTAGCTAGCGGCAAAACCCCAGCGTCCATCCACATAGTGGGTCCCACATCATCCTTTGCCATCCCATGACTACACTAAATCGAGTTTTTGCAAACCCATCTACCCAACCTACCGCCGTACCTAGAATTTATTGCGTGCATTAATGACCAATTTTCCTATAAAAGGGGGTTGAATTTTTCATTTTCACTCACTTTTTTTGAATTTCAAAGAGAGAAGAATGGAGAGCAAGTCATGCCAACCTAAAAAAGGTCCTACTATGAATTCAAACCAATTTTTTATCGTATTCTCACGCCATTTCCAGGTAAGCCACGTTAAAATTTCAAGAAGGTTTTTTTTTGTAGTTAGGGTTTTGAATAAAATTTCAAAACTTGGAAATAAAACCCCAATTTTCTTGGTGACCTTCACAAATCCTCAACTCCGCATGAACCATTTGTTCCTAGCATTTAGAAAATACTTAGAACTAGCCAAAACCATGTCTTGACATTCACGCGGAGTCCCGTTCCTCCGTTGCCATTCTTCGTGTGGTGAAGAAACCATTGCAATCTACACCATTACTATCGCCGCCCATGTTAACATTGAAAATCCTAGAGAAAAATGACTAAGTCCCTTTCCTCATGCAAGTGTTCCCATGCAGAGTTCCATTTGTGGGCCACCATCTTCTCATCGCCGTTATTCAATCGCAGCGCAAGACCCACTTTCATCACCATCGTTGAGTGGACCAAACCCCATCACCTAAAAAATTTCATTAAGTTTGATTGATCTTGAGAGCCATTCCTTAATGATCAAATTTTCACGTCGGTCTGCATGGTAGGTTCCGTAGGAGATGTTTCCCTTCGCAAAACCTTGAAGTCCATCAATGCATAACTTAAGTTCGTAGTCTTGTTGTGGGTCCCCTATGTAGATTGCGGCCTGCAGATTGCCATCCCTCCAAGGCCATTCTTTATCAACAAAAATTCGACGGCGGATCGATAACTTCCCTCTGCATGTCCCAAAGAATTTAAACTCTAAGGCACAACCCAAAGACCGAGGTTCCCACGGGGCCTGCAATGTGTACTTCTGCCTACGGGTCGCCGTTCCTCGAATGCTGCTAATTCAACGACCAATCCTAAATGTCAATTTGCTTCATGGTGTCTACATGTCCCAGACCCACAAAGCATTAGAGCTTAATCCAATGACTCCAAGTATCTTGCAACCAATTTCCACACATGCCTAATCACCTTATAAGAAATTTGAACACCGAATGAACAATACAAAATTTATGCTGCGGGTGGCCGCCTGAGGGTCTCCGTGGCCCTAGAGCCGTTTTCTCATTGTATTCCTCCTGATGGCTTCCATCTTAGGGAAACCTGCATCGCTAGGCCCACATTCACCTAAATGATCCAAATGAACTCCCAATGCTAAATGATGATGAACTTCATGATCTTTTAATGATCTATAAGTGGATCTGGCGCCTGATTTGCTAAATTTGATTAAAATTTTCCCTAACTTATATGTGAATGCACTTACTACATCTTTTACATGTAGGATTTATGGAATCTTTTGTGGGCCCATCAGGGAGGCTTGTTGAGAAAGCTGATAAAGGAAAGAAACCTGCTCACATGACAAGAGGGAAAGAAGAAAAAGACCAAATGAAGTATCAGTTTCACAGAGTGGAGTTTACCTCAAAGATATCCTCTACTTGGGACTCGGTATCAAATACTAACCTAGGGCACGTGGATATTGATGAGTTTAGGAAGAGGGTGATGGTTAACCATACCACATAGAATGCATGGAAGATCAAGGAAAGTGGTCTCACTAAGGCGTCTGGCTTTCCTCTCACATTAATTACCCTGGAGCTAGTCATGACCTGTCGAGAATGTTATCATTCCAAGAGGAAAATTATTGATAAGGATGGGAGGGTATTGGCAGACTTTTCTACTAGATCTATTGGAAAGACATTCCACATCCCCAAATTTGATCAAATGGAAGAAACATAGAAATAATTTGCTGAAAACATGTGGAAATGGGACCCCATAGCATGTAAAAGAATAATCAACCAACATTGGTTGAAAGAAAAGAGGGGTAATGCCAAAAAAGTACCACAAGAGTTGTTTAGAAGTGATTTCTTTGAAGAATACCATGATCTGGTCACTCTATTAAGTAGAGTAATGGGCTTACCAACTACTGCATTCTTTGAGGAATGGATGTTCTACTTCATCGAGGAAATCATCCGAGGGGAGACCAAGTTCCACTGGGCTAAGATGATCAATGACAACCTTCACAACCAGCTCATGGAAGTCAACAAGACCTCCAACTTTTATATGACATCATATTTGGTATATATATTAGTAGAGAAGTTCCCACAAAGGATTATTCAGTGGAGGCCCACTAGGAACAAAGAAAGGGGAGTTAAAAGTCTATGACTGCTACCCTTAGCTACAATATAGAAACTTTAAGAAAGAATAAAAAAGGGTGAATGATGCCTTCATCATGCACATACTTAGACTCCTGGGAGGAGATTTTGAAAGGAAGGTATCGTACAATGCAAAGGCCTTCATCAAACGATTTGGGTATCTATTCATACAGTTCCCAAAGTTCATGTATATCAGAGAAAAAGGGTTCTCAGGGAAACCCTACCTATTTCCACACTAGCCCAATGATTGCATCATAAGGCTAGAAGTCTCTTGATAGTTGTAGAATTCCCACACATTTTTGAGCAATAGACACCGAGCTAGGATTCCATATCCCCTAACTATCAGGTAGGGAATGTACTCCTACCCTGCCGCCCAATGTGTAGAGTATTCAAAGAAAGAGATGGTGGAGTATAACTTGGATCTCCACACAGACCAAGGAAGGATGGACCCTTATAGAGAATTGAAGAAATTGGTTGGGAGACAGTATTCTCACCAACCTTGAGTCAAAGATTTCTGGGCCAATTGTGGAGATGATAAAGAAGTGCGAATGAGGCACTATATGAGAATGACGACCCAGTTTGTGAAATCGGTAAATATTTTTCCCATGCTTGATCAGGTATTGGAAGAAGACAACAATATTATTGATGATAGATATAATGTCATGGACAACTTTCCATTTCCTATAATAGATTGGAATGAAGAGGAGGTCACCGACCTCGATATATTTATTTGACCCATTGAAAATAGAATAAGACAGTGGGTAGACACACAAATTACCCAACTTAAAGAGCAGGGTGCTAAATTGACTTATGGTGAAATCAAGGATGAGCTTGAAAGTTAAACTAATAGTGGCACAACATCCATCCCATCATAAGAAGATCCTAAGTTCCCACCACCAACAAGGTCGAAGAAAAGACAGGATGCACCTGAGCAAAAACCAAAACATAAGGTGTATTCCAGAAAGCCCACTGAAGGGAAGTCATCTAAAAGAGCAAAGGAAACATGAAAATTCATGCTCAAAATTCCCACCATAGAGGAGGATCCTCAACATAAGGAAGAAGAATACATCGAGCAGCCACAATAACCACCTACCACTTCCGCTCCTGCTGCCACTGTCACTGTCACCCCTCCTTCACCTTCCGCTACCCAAGATTTTCCCGTTTTGTCTCCACCCACAGTGGACATCTCAGTCCATCTTGCCTGCACCTCGCCAACTACTCCAGTGATGATGCTTGACTCCTCATCTTCTATGACATCCCCATTGTTGTCTTCTTTGCTCCCTCCCCTGTTGCCTACTCTCTTTGCTCCACTGCCCACAATATCCGCAACTACCATGGAACCTCTCACTTTGCCACATTCTTTCATGGAATATATGCAGAAAATTCTTGATGAACTCTCTGGGGTAATCCTTGACTTCAAGGTTCAAGCCTTAATGGCCCGAATTGCTACTTCCCCATCTCTTCCCCCACCACCTACATAGCCTCCAAAGATGGAATCCATGATTAAAATATCGAAAGAGATGGAGAAACACCACACTGAGCAAGATGGAGAGTTTGCAAAGGATGTAGCAGATGAGCCTGAGGATTCAGATCAAGAGGATTACTTTGAACACCCTAAAGAAGGATTAAATGTAAACCTAGAAAAAGTGGCTTCTGATGAAGAGAAGTCACAGACTTTAGAAGAGGATGTTGAGGCTCTTAATGAGCATTATGTTATAGAAACATCTGACCAGGAGTTGGATGAAGATCTGCCCCAAAAACACAATGAAGCTATCAAAAGGGTTGATCCTGAGGGGCACCGCTCTAAAGAGAAGACAAATACTGATGAAAATGTGGAGATACTCAAGGAGTCTCCACTAATTGGCCAATACAAGGGCTTGGTACAAGAAGAAGAATCACCTCCCAAAAAAGAGGAAGAAAGAGAGAAATATGAAGAAGATGCATTGGAAAAGAGCTTTGAGCTTGAGCACTGTGTTGAGATCGAACATGAGGAAGAGAAGGCACCCCAAGAAGAAGGCACCACTGAGGAGAATGTAGCTTCTACTGAGCTAGAGAAAGGGAAGACTATACAGATAGAAGGCCTAGATGAAGAGGAAAAAAATTGAAGGGAACAAAAAGATGATGGTGATCATGAATCACCCAAGGCTCAAGCTGAGATTCATGACTGGCTGGAGTGACAATTGAAAAGGAAGGCTCCTGTGGTCATTGACCCAAAAGTGAGGTTTGATGCAATTATAGCTAGGGCATAAATAAAAAATAGGAAAGAAAAGAAGCCCAAGGTCTACTCCCACATCATGGTGGATGCCTCTGGGTCCCAGATGGTACAAATTGATATCCCTGTGATGGACAAAGATACAACTGCTGTGTAAGGTCAGGGCTACAACATATCCATGATTAACCTAGGCCCATCAAACTGAGAAAAAAATATAGATGAATTTCAAGGATCAGTAGCCACCATTGTGCAACAAATGAATAAGGACCAATCCACAAAAGAATAATTGAAAGAACACCTATAGTGGATTTTACTGCTTATATTCAATAGTGGATGTTCGTAGAAGAAGAGGCTCCCATGACATCATCTATGCCCGCTCTCCTCTCCTAGGAGGAGCTGAATAGAATGGAGAAGATGAAGATCTGGACCAAGTCCACTATGGATTGGTTCAACTGGGTAGTATATAATGGTGATATGGGTATCCACCATGCTACCCAAACATTCAACAAGTTCCAAGGATTACAAAAGAAAATTGGGGACATGATAAAAACATGTGAAAAATTCTCTAAGTTGTATAGGATAACTTATCCTAAGCTCGAGAGTGTTCTCAAACTCTCTAGGGAAATATGGGAAAAGGAGTTTGGACTCCTAAAGGATGATCATTTGTTAGTGGAAACGTGGCAAATGGGCACATATTACAGAAAATGAATCCTAGAAAAGGCATTGCATGAGTTGGAGCTCGATCTTGAGTGGGTTACGGAACACCAGACTGACAGTGAGGATTACTTTAAAATGATGACAAATTATGAGATGCCTGGATCTCGATCCAGAGAAAATCAAGCCGTTCTTCCATAAGAAGATGGAGCAGGGGGCTACATACACACTATCACCGAACTTCATGGAATTTGCTACAAGAGCTTTCACTCAGTCTGAAGAGATCATTAAAGCAACCCCAAAATGTACCAAGCACTAGGAGGAGGTTATTGAGAGACTCAAAAAGATATCCTTCCAGATGCTTCAATCTGATCTCATGGAATGGGACAAGCTCCAGAGAAAATCAAGTCATTCTTCCATAAAAAGATGGAGTAGGGGGCTACATACACACTATCACCGAACTTCATGGAATTTGCTAGAAGAGCTTTCACTTAGTCTGAGCAGATCATTAAAGCAACCCAAAAATGTACCAAGCACTAGGAGGAGGTTATTGAGAGACTCAAAAAGATATCCTTCCAGATGCTTCAATTTGATCTCATGGAATGGTACAAGCTCCAGGTTATGATCAGAAGGTTTGTGGAGTATGATACTCTCCAAAAGAATGCAGGAAACTGAGTTATAGATGATGAATACTTGTCAAAATAGCTATGAAGGATGACAAGCACTAAAAGACAAAACAACTACAGTGTCAAGGCCACTAGATGACAAAATAGGGAAAAAGACAAGAATGTATTTTATATTGCTATATATTTGGGGGTAGGTGAAACCCTAATGTAAAATGAATCTGAGCTACACAATGAAAATGAATCCTATCCATTCATTTTGCTTTTGGAAAAGTATAAATAGGGGCATACTCTCATTTTCAAAGAGAGAGATGAGTTGTGTAAAGGCATGCTGCAGAAAATTAATGAGAATAACATTGTTTTGATGGATTCTTGTGTTTTCTTCTCATGTGTGTATGATTCATTCTCCCAATATTAGATTTTAGCTTTGTTATTCTAGTTTTTAGTTTCTTTTAGTTGTCAATTTATGCTACACTTTAATGGTGAAGAAAGCTATGGTGTTCATATCTTCCTGGCTCATACGTTTTGTTGTCTATTGATGATAAACAACTATGTAAAGTTACTCTGAGCATTGTTGTATTTTTTGCACTTAAGTTCATCTATTGTTCATGCTTAATGGTGAATGGATGGTTGAAAATCTGTAGACCTTAGAAGATTGCACTAGTTTCATGAGACTATAGGTTGCCCTTGGTTAAGTGGAACTTAGTTTTGGGAAGGTTTTCCACTATAGAATCCTCCATTGTTACTATTTAACATTAGTTTTAGGTCTAGGAAAATTCTTATCCATTTTCCCTTTTGACTTTTCTTCGAAAACTAAAGTTTAAACAAAGTTCTAGCATCCCAACAAAGCCAAATTTGATGAGTGAACTTGTAGAAATTTTCCTTCATTTCTAGAATTCACAAAACTCCTTTTGTAGACCCAATACCCTCCAAACTTAGTGACCATAAATTCCCTTTGTGATTACAAGAAAATCACATCAACCAATCAAACTATTCCAAGCTTAGTCATGACCTGACACCCAAGAGACCTTGGGGTGATTTCTAAAACTTAGCTGCAAAAATTACCTTTCAAAGAGGCATTGCACTTGTGTAGTGTCTATGTTGAGAAGGTGCAGAAACACCCATCAATAGTGCTAAGTGTGGATGTCTATGTGATGCATCGTAGTCTAGTATGGTGAAAATTTCTAGAAACCAACTATGTTTTATAGTGCATGTCCATTTATATGAAAACATAGAACTAGAAAATAACAAATAAATCACCAATGGTAGAATAAATGAAATAATAGATATTAAACTAATATAATACAATAAAAATAATAGGAATGATGAATGAAGTGAGGAAAATATATTGCAAAAATCCCAAAAGGTTGAATATCTTCTCCTAGATGAAAACTTGTGGCTAAAGGAGACATAATTTATTTTGGGAGTATATGGGAGCTTACCTTGTAGTCAAGCCCCTATGCTATTATTTTAAACTCAATGGACAACTAATATGATAAATAGATTTAAAATAGTGTGTGATATTACTCTAAGTGTATCTAAAAAATAAGAATGATGATAATAAAATATTATAACTAAAATGAGAGATTGTAGGATGTGAATATTTAGATTTACTCAAGAGCACAATAGAAGAAATATATAATAACAATGTGGAATTAGAGAAAATAAAAAAATTATCACCTTTAGAATCTTGAGAAATCCAAGGAGATAGGAGTATCTTAAGAAGATCATTGTAGGAGTGCCAGTGTACCCAAAATGAGAAATCAATACCAAAGAAAGCTTGTATAAAGTTAGAGTGTAAGAAAGTGTCTAAAAACGAAAGATAGATCAAAATATGAGTGGAAGAGACAAAAATGAAGAGGTTGGGAAACTATTTAGATTCATCTCAAGTGATTATGACTAACCTTGGTAGGTGAAAAATGGTAAAACACTAAAGGGTAAGTGCACCAAGCTATGACACAAAAATGGCTCTTAAGATGCCACTTTTTTCCTGAAATCAGCAAAAAATCTGATGTGCACAAGAAAATGAAGATAGTTACACTCAAAATTTGAAGATGCAGGAAGAACAAGAGTTGAAGTGCTTCGAGTCTAGTTTTTAAGCTAATAATTTTTTTGAAAATAATGAACATTAAGGGATTCAAAAAGGGGGGGGGAAGGTCCTATTTTTATAAAAAAAATAGCATAGCGTCCGAGGGCCCCCCATTTTTCATTAACTTTTTTTAGAATTTAAAAAATCCAAATTGTGAGAAATTAGATAACACAATGTAGTTTATCCCCATTCTTTTAGCTAATTTTTTAATGAATATATAGTATTTTATGAATTTTTGAAGTTGAAAGATCCTGAAAAGATGAAATTTGAGTGTGCTCCCCCTAATTTTTTTGAAAACTAATCAAAAATCATTTTTTTTCATCTCGTGTAGAATGGAGTATAGTTTAAAAAATGTAATTTGTTTCAAGATTCAATGAGCAAGTAAAAATCTATCTTAGTTGGTTTTTGACAAAAACCAAAGGCAATAACAAGAGAAGTTATGGATGAAAACCTTAACATAATCAAAACGTAAAAAAATTATATATTTAGATAGCTAAGAGAGAGCCCAACGCCATCACACTTTTTTTTATAAACTTGTATTGAAAGACACATAAATGCGATGGTTAGAACGAAAAAAAATATGTTAAAATTTGGTACCCTCTTGAGAAAATCACATCCACAAGAAGCTCATTTTGTGAGCACCAAATTTGGTGCTCTCCAAATGGCACATCCCATTTGGCAATCACCAAATTTGGTGAGTTCCAAATTGGATGTGCCATTTGGAGAGTTCCAAATTTGGCACTCGCCAAATGAATTGAATTGACAAAAAACTAACTTTACTTTCTCTTTGTGTGTCTCTCCACCACATTGATAAAACTTAGAGTTCCCAGTTTATGATCATTGATGGATAGTTGAGGTTTTACCTTTCACTCCCTCTTTTCCTCCTTCCATCGTAACCAATACATACCCATTCTCTCTCAACCCTCTCTAGGTCTCTCCTACACTGTCTACCTTGTCTTCCATCCTTAGGGTTTAAGGTATAGGGTTGAGGGTTTAATGTATAGGATAACTCCCCCTTTCAGGTCTCTTCCTCCCTCTATCCCTCCCACTCCCTCTCTCTCAAGTCTCTCCCTCCCTCCCTCTTACCCCTTCTCTCTCTAGTCTCTCCCTCACTCTATCCCTTCCACCCTCTATCTCTTGGATCTCTCACACCCCTTATCCCTCTCTCAAGTCTCTCCCTCCCACCCTAACTAGACAAATATCTCTCCCTCACTCTATCCATCCCACCCTCTATCTCTTGGATATCTCACACCCCCTCTCCCTCTATCAAGTCTCTCCCTTCCTCCCTACCTAGAAAAATCTCTCCCCCTGACTCTATCCCTCTATCTCTTAAATATATCACACCCCTCTCCATCAATCTACCCCTCTCACCCTCTTTCTCTTGGATTTCTCACACATAATCACTTCTCTCAAGTCTCTCCCTCCCACCATAATTAGAAATCTCTCTTAGGTCTCTCCCACTCCTCTCTCCCTCTCAAATCTCTCTCTCTCAGGTCTCTCTCTTAGGTATCTCCCTCTCAATTCTCTCTCTATCAGGTCTCTCTCTCTTAGGTCTCTCTCTCAGGTGTCTCCCACTCCCCCTCTCTCCCTCTCAAGTCTCTCTCAAGTCTCACTCCCTCCCTCCATACCTAGACTTCTCTCTCTCACTCCAACCCCCTCTCTCACACTCCCTCTCTTAGGTCTCTCCCTCAAAACATCCCTCCCACCCCCTCTCCCTCTCTCAACTCTCTCCCTCCCATCCTAAACAGATAACTCTCTTTGACTCCAACCCCATCTCTCACACTCCCTCTCTCTCCCTCTTAGGTATTTCTCTCTCTCTCTCTCACTCTAACTCCCTCTTACAATTCTTTGTCTTTATCTCTCCCTTTCATCTCTCTCTCTCTCTGAAGTATCTCTCTTAGGTCTCTCTCTTAGGTGTCTCCCACTCCCTCTCTTTTAGGTATCTCCCTAAAAATATCCCTCCCAACCCCTCTCCCTCTCTCATGTCTCTCCCCCCGACCCTAACTAGATAATGCTCTCCCTCTCAAGTCTCTCTCAAGTCTCACTCCCTCCCACCCTACCTAGAAAAATATCTCTCAATCCAACCCCCTCTCTCACACTCCCTCTCTCTTAGGTCTTTGCCTCAAAATATCCCTCCCAACCCTCTCCCTCTCTTAGGTCTCTCTCCCACACCCTAACTATATAAATCTCTCTCTCTCCCTCTCAAGTCTCTCTCTTAGATCTCACTCCCTCCCACTCTAGCTAGACAACTCTCTCTCAAGTCTTTCCCTCAAAATATCCCTCCCACCCCATCTCCCTTTCTTAGGTCTCTCAATCCCATCATAACTAGATAACCCTCTTTCTTTTATGTAGTAGTCTCTCTCTCTCTCTCTCAGGTCTCACTCCAACCCTATCTCTCACAAACACTATCTCTCTCTCTCTCACTCCAACTCCCTCTCTCAGGTCTTTGTATTTCTCTCTCCCTCTCTTATATATATCTCTCTCAAGTATCTTCCACTCCCTCTCTCTCAAGTCTCTCCCTCAAAATATCCCTCCCAAATCCTCTCCCTCTCTCAGGTCTCTCCCCCCACCCTAACTAGTTAACTCTCTCTCTCTCAGGTCTCATTCCCACCCACCCTACCTAGAAAAATCTCTCTCTCTCTCTCACTCCAACTCCCTCTTGATGGGGTTGGTTATTAGTATCCTTTTATTTCTTTTCATATACTTTCAAGACACTTTTTATATGTTTCCAAAGTACCTTTTAGACAAATATTTCCATATTATGATATCCTTTCATACATACTTTGCAATCTTGAACCAAGTTTGTGGATATGATAAATGGTGATAAAATTCATAGCAATTGCATGATTTAAATATGAGAATGTATACATATAAATAGAATTATGTGATTTAATTATAGATGTTAGTTGTATATATATGTTGTATGGATTAATATTTTTGTAGCCTAACTTGAGGTAGAAAGAATAGAGTATTTGTAGCAAGAACCAAAGCAGTGAAACATGGGACCATTGAAGTTCAAACCACCTAAAGAGCAGGAAGCTATGAAGTTGGATGTGAACCATCATGGAGGAATAAATACTAAAGGAGGATACTTGTTCTAGAACTTTGAATGTTTTCCTATGTGTTTCATATGCAAGCTGTTTCATTTAATTTCTTTATTGAATAAGTCTTTTCTTCCTTTTTAGTTAGAATGAATAAGCCAATATTAATTTCATATCCTTGTATCTAGGAGTGGAATTAATGGTTGCAGTTAGTTAGTAGTTTGAACAAGTCTCTCCCCATTTTTGTATAAAGTCAAGGTATGAATTCATAGCTAAGTTAGTTGGTTGTTACAAGTTATCAAGTAGTTACTCAATTTTCAGTTTTAAGTTATCTAGAAACATGTTAAAATGCCATTATTGAAAGCAATCTAAAGAAGGATTTTGTTTTGGATACCTTGTGATATGCAATGAATGGATTTGTGTGTTACATGGTTGTGTAATATTCTAAGTTAGATCTAGTTCTTATTTAAGTGAGATAGTCCCCTGAACTTGCCACTCAAGGTACTTCCTTTCACTTCATTTACTTACTCATTTATGCATTTTTGTTGACAACATTTTCATTGTTTCATAAATACATTGCAAGTGAAATAGAATAGTACTCATGTTTGATTACATTAGTTTTTGTTCATGAACAATCATCTAAATAGTGAATATTTACACTCCAGAGGATATATTTGATTGATTTTTTATTTTGAATAAGTTTAGATTAATTTTGTATTCATTTGTTATTAATAGTCACCTACAACCTATGCTGCAAGTACTCGTAGCCACTAGGTTCTATAATTATTTTTACTATTTTTGTAATTCTATAGAATTCCAACAAAGTGGAATAGTTTGAATAAGTTTTCATAGGATAAATTAGGTGAACATGAGTCTGTGAAGGCACATATAGTGTAGTACCATCATAAGCTTACACACCTTGGTTGATGATTCAATGTAGTCTTAACAATGTTAAGTGGACTGTTCAACCAGTTAACCCTCTGAATTGAGTAGATTTTACCAAGTTTACAAACACATTAGTTAGAATTTACATTTTTGGCACCGTTTTTGGGGATGGTGCTATCTTCACATACCTATTTTTACAAGTTCTTATAGTTAAAATTTTCTTTTAAGCATTAGGACTATTAGATACCACTTTTTCAACACCAAAATATTAACATTGTGCAGGCCCGCTGAATTTAAAGTCACATTTTATGTATGCGAAGGTAGAGAGACCCATTGGATAGGTTCCTTCCCTCTACACACCGGGAAGCTATCACATAAATTGGTGAACCTAGTACTCAGAGTGAAGGTACCACTAAAAAAGAAATTTCCTTTTCACCAACTTCTAGTGCACATATAGAAGGAACATACCACACCATGGGTGATGTAGATGATGATGATTCCCGACCAACTTTTTGGTTTCCTATTACCAATTAGGAAAGGGCCATAGTGCTAAAGAAAATTTCTCCTTTAGTCTTGCCAATTTTCTATGGGTTAATAACTGAAGACCTAGATAAATTTCTATTTGAATTTGATGTCTTGTTCAAAAGTTATGATTATACTTCTGATGCACATAGGCTAAATTTTTTTCCTACCACCCTCAAAGATGCATCTTTGAGATGGTTTATGGGATTAGGTAGAGATGTTGTTCTTGACTGGGACACTATGAAGACACTATTTTTGGAGAAGTATCAGGACTACTGTAGAGGACCTAGAAGGAGAAAGGATGAAATATTTCAAATGACACAAAAAGATGATGAGCCTTTAGAGGATTATGTTGAAATATTTTAGTTTTCTCTCAAGAAAAACCCCTTTAACAAGTTGTTAGAAGAGTCTCTCAAGCTAGTCTTTTTGAGAGGGGTTAATGAAGACTGTATGGATGCCTTGAATCTCATTGGCTAGGGAGATATTTCTTACCAATCATTTGCAATTTGTAAGGTCTGTAGAAATTATTCTAGGACCTTTACAAGAAGGCCAAGAGATAGTAGGACATTGGTTCTTGGTAAGACATCTCCTGGAGTTTCAAAAGTTGAGCTGAGCAATCTATTATCCAACATGAAATAAGATATAATTAGTCATTTGGAAACACAGTTGTATAATATTTACATCAAGAAGAAGTAGGAGGAAGCAAAGGCTATGCTTACTGAATATTGTCCAAGTTGCAGGCAAAGAAAAGAAAATTGTAAATGTAAAAGAGTGGCCAACATCCAACAAGAAAAAGTTGAGAAGCCTAACTTTCAACCCATTGAAGGAGATGATGGAAAAATATTTTATATAGCACAAATGAGGCCATGGCAGAAGAGACAAGGTCTACCACAAGACCCCCTTAGCTTTAATTCATATTTTCCTATTGGCAACCAAAAATTTTCTGCTTGGAACTCTCAACCCTAGAAAGTGAATTAGAACTAGTGGAAAAATCCCCAATGGCCAAATCCTCGACCTAATTGGAACCAATAGTCAAATCCTTGGCCACAATAGAACTTTCAAGGTTCCAATTACAATCCACAATGACAAAACTAGAAAAATCAATGGTATCCTTAGTGGCATAAAGGCCAACAATGGTAGCAACAAAATATAAACTATCAACATCCCATGCTCCCTCCTCCATAGCAGCAACAAGCACTAATTCCACCATAAAATCCTGCATCCCAACCACCCAAGCAAAAAATACCTGCCCAACCCACACCTAACCCTAACACTAAGCCTGTTCAATAGGCTTATACTAACGAAGCTATGTAGTACCCCACTTATGGGTTAGAGGTGAGTGATGTCCATCTTAGATTAGGAAAACAACTTGTTGGACCTTCATCCCCCCAAATAATAGAAATGGAGGATGAGGAACCTATAGTTGAGGCTTCTGATAAACCACCTTTGGAGCTTGAACAAAATCAAGTACACCAAACTACCTCAAGTCCCAATCCACCTTTTCCTGAATTCCTAGCTCTACAAAAGCATCACACACAGGATGAGACATACCTTTTAGGGAAATTGACTGATGTTAACATAAAAATTCCACTTATCTAAGCTATCAAAGACATCCTTATTTCTACAAAAAATGTAAGGGATCTTTGTCTTAAGAAACCAGACCATAAAAGAATAGATCCACAAATAGTTCATGTCTTGGGAAATCTTGTAGATATTATGTTGGGGAACATTACAGTTCCTAAGTATACTAATCCTGGTAGTCCAGTTGTGGATGTTAAGATTAATGGGTCCCTCATTAAGAACACTTTGATAGACTTGGGGGAAACCATCAATGTCATGACAAAAGAAATAATGCATTTGCTTCAGTTGATTAACCTCAGACCCACACAAACTATCTTGCAATTAGCTGATAGGTATATGATTAAGCTTGAGGGAGTGTACAAGAGTGAATTTTCACCCCATGTGCAAATCCCCTTTATGCCTTTATCCACCTTAGAAAGCTGAGTTTGGAGGCTTTATTCCACCTAAGCCCACTGCTTGCATCCCACTTGGCACCTATTTTGAGCATAGGTGGAGGTGTTTCTATCGGGGAATGCCCGTGGGAAACACAGACATCAGCATGGAAAGCTTATGTCCCTAGTATATTCCTATGGATGAACTTGCAGAGGCATTACTCTTCTCATTGGAGGTGAAGGTGTAACACCCCCTTCTGCCGATTGACCCAAATATAGCCATTTCTCTTCATTCCTTCTTCATATTCATCCCTTCAATAAGGTTTTCATCTTCTTCCATACATTGAGATCACTCCATAAGTTTCATCACACTCTTTTGCATCCAATCCAAGCTTCAAACAACTTTCTTGCATTCCATTGCACCCAAAGAAACACTCCATCACATCGGTAGAGAAAGTTTGGGACCACACCATTGCAGAAGAGGCTTGAGTTCCTCTCATTTTCTCCCCCAAGCAGCCTTGAGTGCTCTTGGTGGAGGTGGTAAGCTTCTTTCTCCTCTCCTCTATCATTTGGTTGGGTTAGCACTTTACTATTTTGTAGTGCTCTTTTGCTCTTTATTGTATTTCTTTCCTTTATCTCATTTCCTAGGTTGTCCATGGAGGTGGGAACACCTAAATGGGGGTTTGACTGAGGGAGACCCCTATATAGCCACCCAACATTCTCATCTATTTTTGTGTGTAGGGGTACATGCTTCTTAGAGGATCAGCTGGCGAGCGAATTCCTTTGTGAGATCTTACTTGCTCTCTTTACTCTTGCTTATTTACTTTATAATATTAGAGAGTATTGTATTTATTTAATCACATCATTCTGGCCCTTTAGTTAGTCAGCTGGGCCATTAGCTAGTTTTGTTGGTTTGACT
Source organism: Sequoia sempervirens (assembly GCA_007258455.2). Classification (NCBI taxonomy): domain Eukaryota; kingdom Viridiplantae; phylum Streptophyta; class Pinopsida; order Cupressales; family Cupressaceae; genus Sequoia; species Sequoia sempervirens. The sequence continues at coordinate 254,206,123 of VDFB02000013.1, read as the reverse complement.
TCCCCTTTACTATTGTATGGCCATACGAACACCAGTGCACTTTTGAGATTTCAGCACATTGTGCTAACATCTAGAGACCGCGCTTTCGTCCTTAGAGAAAGATATTTTCGAGGCGTAGTGTTAGACCTAAAAATTGGCTTGCCTAGCCCCTCCCTGTGTTTTAAGTCTGTAGAGTAACCGACAGGCCTCACAGTCCTTGTTACTCTCACCTCACATTTCCTAACATCAAACTTAGTTGAGGTAAGTTAGGGAAGTCTCTCACGTCTTGACCCTTCGTGACCTAGGGTCTTGCATGCGGTGGTCCCCCTCTCTTACATTTTTGGTGAACTTGATGTGAACCAATGTCCATTCCTCCGTTGGTGTTGAATTCTCTCTCATATACTTTGTGACTGTTGTGTCCTTGAGTATTATTTTTTCTTAGGCTACCCCTATTTCCTTTGTTTGTTTTTTCTCACCATAATTCAATCAAAATTTATCATTCATTCATCATTCATCATCCATCTCAAGCCAAGAAAGCTAGGGTTTTAGCATTCTAAGTCATCAAGATAGTTTTACAAGGAACTCAAGAGCAATATTCTTCATCCATTGTTGCAGCAATCCAAGATCCATCATCATGGAAAGTTTATAATTGCATTGTTTCATGTTTCATGCTTCATTACTTTAATTCATCATTTTGGTTTAATTACTCAAACAGGGTTTTATGAAGGCAAACCCCCAATCCCTAACAATCAACATTTTCTCTCTCTTCCTTTGTTTGATTGAAGATTTATGTGCTTGGATGGCTTGGACATGATTGAAGAATAGGTTTCAAACTTGTTGAAGTAATATCCTTATTGGCAAGGTCGAAACCTACACAAAAATTCACCAACAGTGCTAAAAATCAGGGTTTCGGATCCAGACACCTGGAGGTGCAGATTGAGCAGACCAAAAGCTACATATTCCATTTTTGAGTTTTCAAAAAAGACAAAGTGGACTAATTCGCCCAGAGTTGTGAATGAGTCCCATTATACCTATTTTTTGGAATTTTTGTAGATTTGGATACCCATTTTGCTAAAACGGGCCCTGTTGCAGTTTTCTAGAACTGGGACTGATTCACCCAGAATGGTGAATGAGTCCCACTAGGCCTAAAAATCAACATCTTTAGAATTTCAGAGTCATTTCTAGTCTCCAAAAAGTTCCCAGGTGCACACATTCATTTTCACAGCCTTCTATTTTTTTTCACTTTCATTTCTATTCATCTTTCTAGGTATTTTTGCATACCTCACTATTTTTTCAAACACTTTGCATTTCTTAGTTTTGCATACAAAACAATCTATTTTGTCAGTCCTTTGCATTTATATCATCTCATCTAGGAATATTTCATCCATATTACATTAATATTGAGTTTTTACATTGCATTTTGGCCCATCTTTCTCCTTTTAGGTGAAAAACCCTAGAAATGCATGAAAGCCATTCAGGCGCCAAAATCTTTGTTTACATTTTGGTGAACCTACTTTTTGAATACTTTCTTTTCTAATTTGGATTCCTTCATCATCCTAGATTTAGCTTGCATTGAATTTGCATTAGGGTTTGCATTAGTTAATTGACATCTAGGGTTTCCAAAATTTTGCATTAGTGAAAATGCATATAGGTTGCATTTTTGCTTATGAAATCATTACAAATTTTTGCAATTTTGCATTTGCATCATAGGTATGTATCATACAACATACAAAACATAAAAACCAACCAAAAAAATCTATTTTTTTTGAAAAGAATCCTTACTGGGACTCATTCGCCACCTTGGGAGAATTAGTCCCTTTGCACCCCTGAAACTGCCTTTTATAGTGCTGGAAACCCTGTTTTTGCACTTCTTTTTGCTGTGATTAACTATTTGTATCAATTGGCTGAGTTCCTATTACATGTATTTCATTAGATCTAGCTTAAATTAGCTCATTTCATGCATTGCTTAAATTCAAAATTTGCATTCCCACATTATTACATAGAATAATCGGTCAATTATCATCTATAAATTGCATTTCATTTCAACCTTTTACATTTGATTTTGAGTTTACATAGATTTTTATTTCAAAATTTTAGTATCTATCCTTTCCAATTTTGCAACAAAAAAGTTAGTTAACAAGAATTCTATTCATTCATTCAATGCATTCCCTAGTTGATAGTCACTTAGCACAAGAGTGAAAATGTTAACGCCTTAAACTTACACCCCCTCCTATCTCTCCTATTTGTGAGGATGATGTGTTAGAAGGGAATACAAACATAAATAACCATGATGATGATAATTGTACTTCTATCGATACCTCTCCTTTAAGTGAAGAAGGTATCTTGGAAAAAGAAGGTACAATCATTGAGAATCATGAAGTTCTTGTTTGTCCTCCTCATTCCCCTTGGGAAGATAGTATAACAATACAAGATGAATGCATTGCCACCACTTTATCTAGTCTCCCTTCATCTCCCAACACCTCCCCTATTTGTGACACCACTTTAGTGAATAAGGATACAATCATGACCGACCATGAAAAATAAATTTGTGAGGAGGATATGTTGGTATTAAGGAATCCAATGATTGAGTTATCTAGCATTATTTCTCTCCTTCCTAATGTTCCTAACATTTGGAAGGGTCTATTTGAACAAGAGGATCCAATTATGGACACACATGAAAATCATAATTGTCCTTCCCTTAATATCTCTCCTATTGGTGATGAAGATATTATGGTGTTACACGATCCAATCGATGAGAATCTTATGTGGGAAAAAAATCATGGAACAAGACAATTCAACCATTAATAGTTCCCTTACTTATGATGAAGAAATTTTGGAAGAACTGATCCTTGAATGTCAAGACCATTTGGATTGTCATTCTCATACAAATTCTCCTCCTAGGAAGACTATTATGGTGCAAGAAAATTATATGTCTTCCTTAGGGATGCATCAAACCAAGACCACCGAGGTTATGAATGTGCAAGTTTCCATTAGATCCCCCTCGATCAATGAACCTCATACATACCCCACGGGACATCCAAGGAATCCTATAATTCTTTACCCACCATCACACAAGAAACAAGCTCACAACACACTCGAACTCATCCTTTACCCACCTAAGAACAATGATTTTCACCAACTGAGTTACACTAACATTGCTCACATATTTGACAAAGTGTATACAATCAAGGCCAACCTCAAACTTGAAAGATTCATGAAGCAACTTGAGAAAGGATGTGATGCTATAGAACAAGTTCTCCACACCCCTATAGAGTCTACAACACAATAACCAAATCATGGTCTTGCTTATTGTCCTTTCATAGAAATCACACCATCAAACAAACCTTCACTCAACATCAATACTATTTACAAAGATTCTTCCAAGACAAATGTAACCTTGGTACATCCTAAGCTGATAGACATCTCATTAAATATGTATCAAGTAGAAATTTTTTTTTCTTATCAACATAAATAACATTAGTTGCTGCTTCTTGCAATGAAATAGTTGTAGGATCATAACATACTCACTACTGCATGTTTTCCACTCATCGCAAGGGGGAGCATATCATCATCCATTTTGGGCCCACCCTTGTCCTGCACTAAGTGGGGGCAAGAGGTCAAGTAGCCTTGTTCTCTTATGTCACTTGTCATTGATTCTTTTGACTAGTCGTTAACCTTTCATAAACATATAAGAGCAAGCTTGGGATGTGGACAACATGTCTTAAGTTGACTCACATGTGACATACTTATTCATGACACAACCTTACTTGAAAACATATGACTTGGCATAGGGATTTCCAAGTTGGCTCTCATGTCTTCTTTCATTTATCCTTGGATACTTTAAAGAAATTTCTCATAGCAATGGTGTTAGCAACCATTTTAAAGTGGGGGCATACATAGATGACATCTTTTGACAAAATTTCATGGCATGATTTTTCTTTTTTCTTGTGACGTGTCCTCTTCTTAGTGGTGTCATTGGGTTTAATGCCATCCAAGAGTGTACGATCAACTAGCATGACATGATGTGAACGAGTCATCCCATGGGAAATGATCTGACACCCTAAATTTTCCTCTCTTGGAGACATTAGGCGTGCAATGCTCCCTAAGAAGAAGACCTTTACTTGAACAAAGAAAAATCCCTTTAAAAAAATAAAATTACATGACATTCAAAAACATTTACAAAAGAATTTTCATTGTGGTACCTTATCAAAGTTATTAGGAGGATAACTTTGGTATGGTTTGTATAATGGGAAGCCAACACACTGGCACAACTTTCTCATTATATGGTGGGAAGTTGAGACACTGGCATGAATTTCTCACTAAACCAATTCCTTTGGGGCAACTCACCCCACAGATGACCTGATGTTCTGTGGCCCTAGAGTGAGTGCATATTTGATTCACCTCATTTTCCTTTCCTTTAGTTCTTGTCATTGCATGATTGTGTATCTTGTTTTTATGTAAATCATTCACCCTTGTGCGTGTCCTTTTGCACTCATGTTGGTTTGACTTAGGATCTTGGATCCTGGGGGCTTGACCAATGCCTTGATTTTTGTCATTCTTTGTCATGGGCATTGGTATGACTGGACCCTTCTTGAATGTCTACCTTAGTGTGAGTTTGAAGTAGGTTCATCCTCTCACTAAAGTGGGGATTAACTGTGGACACAGAAAAAGTATCCCTTTTTCTTTCTTGATATGGGAATAATTGATGATAAATTGGACTCAATGAGGCATTGATTTAGTGTTGTGAGGTGCCTTACACATCCACATTAGGTCTTGGGCCCTTGTAGATGGAATGAAATGCATGTCTTGTAAAGGTGTTGTAAATTACTTTCACACTTTTCTTGACTTTTATTAAAAAATTTAAGTCTAATGGTCCTTCCCCCCACTTTTGAATTAAATATTAATTTAATTCAAAAGTTAGCTTTTCCCTCTTCTTCTATAGTTAAGTAATTATTTCAATTATTTAATTATTCATTAGCCTTTTCTCTCTATAATTAAATAAATATTTCCCCAATTAAATAATTATTTTAATTATTTAATTATCCCTTCCCTCTCCATTAAATAATTATTTTTAATTATTTAATGTTTAACACTCCACCTTTCCTCTATAATTAAATAATTATTTTCTATTATTTAATTATCTCATTATTTGTTCTCACCTTTCTTTTGAAATAAATAAAAAATTAATATTTTATTTATTTCTCCTATGTTGGCCACCTAAATTAAATAATCTTTATTATTTAATTTCTCCTCTTAACTCTTTTTCTATGCCATTATTATTTTCCACCTCAAGTATTTATCTATCCACGTCTTTCTTCTCTCAATTAACCTCCACCCTTGATTAAGTTATTTTATAATTTAATATTGGCCCTTGATCATGATCTTTATTCTTAATTCTCCTCTATAAAAGGAGACCTTTAAACCCTAATTCATAACTCATTCATAATTCAACCACCATTTATCATTCATTCATCATTCATCATCCATCTCAAGCCCAACAAGCTAGGGTTTTAGCATTCTAAGTCATTAAGATAGCTTTACAAGGCATTCAAGAGCAAGATTCTTCATCCATTGTTGCAAAAATCCAAGATCCATCATCATGGAAAGTTTATAATTTCATTTTTTCATGTTTCATGCTTCATTACTTTATTTCATCATTTTGGTTTAATTACTCAAATAGGGTTTGACCAAGGAAAACCCCCAATCCCTAACAATCAACATTTTATCTGTCTTCCTTTGTGTGATTGTAGATTTATGTGCTTGGATGGATTGGAAATGATTGAAGAATAGGTTTCAAACTTGTTGAATTCATATCCCTATTGGAAAGGTCAAAAACTACACAAAAAGTCACCAATAGTGCTAAAAATCAGGGTTTCGGATCCAGACAACTGGAGGTGTAGATTGAGCAAACCAAAAGTTACAGATTCCATTTTTGAGTTTTCAGAAAAGCCAAAGTGGACTAATTTTCCTAGAGTGGTGAATGAGTCCCACTATACCTATTTTTTGGAGATTTTTGTAGATTTGGATACCTATTTGGCTAAAATAGGTCTCGATGTAGTTTTCTAGAACTGGGACTCATTCGCCCAGAATGGCAAATGAGTCCCACTAGGCCTAAAAATCAACATCTTCAGAATTTCAGAGTCATTTCTAGTCTCTAGCAAGTTCTCAGGTGCACACATTCAGTTTCACAACCTTCTGTTTTGTTTCACTTTCATTTCTATTTATCTTTCTAGGTCTTTTTGGATACCTCACTGTGTTTTCAAACACTTCGCATTTCTTAGTTTTGCATATAAAATCAATCTATTTTATCAGTCCTTTACATTTATATCATCTCATCTAGGAATATTTCATCCATATTACATTAATCTTGAGTGTTTACATTGCATTTTGGCCCATCTTTCTCCTTTTAGGTGAAAAACCCTAGAAGTGCAAGAAAGACCTTGGAAGCCAAAATATTTGTTTACAGGTCATTATCATCCTTGCATAATCACCTTGCATCCTCATATCCAAAAATCCAAAAAAATCCAAAAAAATGGCTTAGATTCATCCTCATCATGCATTAGCCTCATTATCCATATACTCAAGAAAATCCAAAAACATAGCATAGTTTCATCATCATCTTGCATTATCCTTCAACTTGAAAAAGTATCACATGGTTGAAACAAGGTCACAAGCCAAGAGAAAGGACATGGATTTTCCAAGTAACCCTTTTCATGAAACTACCCATGGAATAGATTCAAATCATTCTACGCCTCCAAGAGACACACCACTAAGAAACCAAACCAACAAATGGGAACACTTTAGCCTAGAAGAATTCAACAAAAAATTGACCCAAGAAGAAATTGAAGAAGCTTATAATGCCCCAAGAATTTTAAGCATGGTTGATCAACTTGTTAGTGCATACCCTAATAGATTCTTCTACTCACTAGCTAAAAAGGGTGCAAAATTACCTCAAGGATTTGACATATCAACTATTGTAGAAGAAGAAACTAAAAATCCATTTGCACTTGGCATGCCCTCATCACAAAAAATGTCAAACATACCCCTTGGTACAACTACACACATCCCAAGCATCTCAACATTTGGAAACAAGGTAACCAATACCACTACACAAGGACAAAGTTTCACACTTGGAAATTCCTCAAATTCTATAGGTAAGACCTTTACAAACCCCCTTTTCCAACATACAAATCAAGGGTCTACATCACAAGGTCCTACCCCTTTGATCCAAAATGCAAACCAAGGTCCTATACCCACACTCAAAAACACAAATCAAGGTTCCTCACTATAGGGTCCTACCCCTTTGATCCAAAATGCAAACCAAGGTCCTATAACCACACTTCAAAACACAAATCAAGGCTCCACATCACAAGGTACTACCACTTTAATCCAAAATGCAAACCAAGGTCATAAACCCACACTTCAAACCACAAATCAAGTTTCCTTATTCCAATTTCAAGGTGCACCTTCACCAATTCAAAATCCACCAACTAAACCTAGAGAGGTTCACATTATGTCACGAAGGATCCCAAATCAAAAGGATAATCAAGGATAAATTCCATAACTCCAAAACACTAATCAAGGGTCCCTTCCATCATTCCAAAATTCTACTCAAGGAACCTTTCCTTCATGTCAAAATACCAATCAAGGACCTACATGTTCATTTAAAAATACCAATCAAGGACCTACACCTTCATTTCAAAATACCAATCAAGGACCTACACCTTCATTTCAAAATACCAATCAAGGACCTACACCTTCAAATACCAATCAATGGACATTTCTTTCATTTCAAAATACCAATCAAGGACCTACACCTTCAAATGAAAATCAAGGGACCTTTCCTTCATGTCAAAATACCAATCAAGGACCTACACCTTCAAATACCAATCAAGGGACCTTTCCTTCATGTTGAAACATCAACCAAGGGCATACCCCTTTAAATACCAATCAAGGGACCTTTCCATCATGTCAAAAAAACAACCAAGGGCCTACACCTTCATGTCAAAATATCAACCAAGGACCTATACCCCCCTTTTAAAATGCAAATCAAGGACCAAATTTTTAAAATCAAGGCATAAATCAAGGGTCTACACCTCAATTCCAAAAAACCATAGCACATTCAAACATGACCTTTGGAACAAACCCAAATGCCAAATTCATCCCAAATCAAAACAACACACACCAATATGGCAATCAAGGTCATATGACACAAACCATCAATCCAAACTCAAATCCAACATATCACCTCAATACCAAAATCATGACACCAAAACAAAGTAATGCAACACCATCTCACATAAATTTTGATACAAAAAGTCCAGACCCTCCAACAATAGATGAAAAACATGAAAATCAAGACCAAAAAGAAGACCTATTCCATGGAATAATTGTGCTCATTTCCATTTGACAGAAATCTATACATGCCACCCTTTCCCCATCATTTCACAACACCACCTATGCCTAAGTATAAGGGGATAGGGGATCCAATAGAACACATTCAAGAATTCAACACATCATGTATGAAAGTATCATATGACCCTACCTATTTGATGAGACTATTCCCATGAAGCTTCACAGGGCTAGCCTTAGATTGGTTTGCACACTTTCCTCTAGGAATTAAAACATGGGGTGAACTAGCCGACAAATTCATCAATCATTTTAACTTCAACATTAAAAATGATGTCACCCTTGCAATATTGAGCACAAACAAACAAGAAGAAGGGGAATCACTTACCTCTTTTTACTAGAGATGGCAAGGTTTGGTTAGAAAGTTCCCTTGTCACATTCCTGAAAGGCAACTTGTCACCATGTTTGTGGAAAACCTTAATGAAGAATTGATGAGTCGAATTCAAATCCAATGCTTCACCTTCCACTTCATCCACCATTCCATCTAATTACATTGACTGATCTGTATAGTGAAAAAATTATACCCCTTGCAATTTCACATACATTCTTGCACCCACTTTAGTGTCCACTCCCTTAGCATCATGAGTAGGCTAATTTTAGCCCCTGCATTAGCCCTTTTTCCCCTCTCAGGATGCTCTAGCACCCCTTTTCAACAACTAGCCTTGCACGTCAACTTTTTGTCATACCTTGTGCTTTTCCCGTTCATGTTGTTTTGTAGCATGACGTGTCTGGACACTAGCGTGCCACATAGATTTCTACGTGCTGCGCTAGTGTCCTGCAATGTTTCAACACTCAAATAGCTATTTTTGTTCATGTTGGTCACTTGTCACCTCCTTTGGTCAGTGGTAATAGCCTAAGACTCCTTGCAATGGCTAGAGAAGCTTCTTTTCCCTCATTAAAAGCTATTCTTTTAGTTCATTTTTCTCTCTAACTTCTGCTAGCTCCACTATTTTGCTTGTAGCTTCATTCCAGCTTCACTCCAACTTCTCTCTCAAACATTCTATCATCTTGCTCTTGCTTGCACAACTCCCTTTTTTTCACAACAACTTCAAGCTCTCTTATCTTCACTCTTGCATCTTTATCTCCCTCATCTCACACTTATGAGAATCTTGGGATTCCATATCTCCTTCCTACTGCATCCATACTTTGTGATACATGTTTTCCTCCTTGAGTGGGGATTTCTTTTAACACCTCTTTTGTGATATAGGTTCTCCTCCCTGAGCGAGGTTTTCTTTTATCACTCGTACTTGGTGGTGCGGGTTCTACTCCTAAGTGGGTTTTTCTTTTACCATGTGCTTCTTCCATTTCGGTTCTCTTCTATCTCTTTCTATCTTGCTGTCTGTGGAGGTGGGAACACCAAAATGAGGGCTTGACTAAGGAAAACCCCTATACAACACCAACACTTTCTCCAGATCTTACAGACGCAGGTATTGAAGATATCTACTAGCTGGAGGCTTCATTACTTGGATTGTTGTGAGCATCTTCTTTCTTTTCTTCTCCTTATCTCTATCATTTCTACTTCACTTTATTTCAATTCTGTTACTTTCCTACATTCTAATATTTCTTAGCAATTTGAGTAGGAGTATCCACTTTTTCATTTTCTATGATAAAATCACTTTCTAGTACATATGAGATGCCAACAGGCCTCTGGGATGCCAGCGCACCACACTATCGTCCATATTCCACATTGTAGTCCTTTGCCTGAGATCTTGTCAGTTTGTCTAGAAAATCTTCGTGACTTGCTCTTTCTGATTCTAGAACTCTTGCTGCTATTCCTTGAGGTAGTTTAGGGTAGTTTTCCCCGTGAGGCTCTCTGAATGAAGAGAAGTTGTGAGTAGCGAATCACCCTTCTCTACACTTTCTACCCATTTAGAACCATCCATTCCATTCACCACACCTTCCACACCTAAGATCCATATCCAAGACAGAGGATGAGGAGAATATAACATGAAGAGTCTCTTTTTCATTAGAAAGTTACCTAAATCACCAAAGTCATACGAAAAACTACATCTTGTGCAACCTAAGGTAATAATTCATAATCCCCCTACTAATTTCACTAAATGGGGAGAACTTGCCAAAGAATCTTTAGATGATCACATTATCATATGGTTGTACAGATAGGAGGAAATTGAAACTAAGGAATTTGCAATCGAACAATATCCAAAATGGTACCAAATAATGAAATGAAATGGATATGATGGACACAACAACCTTGGCCTAAATAAACAAGGAATGTGGGAAACCTTACAACCTCCTAAGTTACTATAGAATCAAGGATTAGGGTTTGAACTAGTAAAAGTGACTATCGGGGGTATCGGGTTACCTTCAAATGAGTTTGTTGATGCTTCAAATTAGATCGAGACATACAAGGACTCTTGGGATTTTGATGCCAATTCCAATGAATATGAATGAGATTCCCTATCCTCCAATACTTTCATGGACCTTGATAAAATATTTGGGGAATTTGATCAAATTCTTACTGTTGATTCCTCATGAAACCCACCAAGTCCCTATCCAAAAATACCTTTGACAAAAGAGTGGATCAAACACTACTTTTGGGAATCCATTGATTCTGCCTCTTGGGAACCTGATGAATCTACTTATGTCTTTACCTTATCTTCCTATACAATGAATCTTGACAATACCGATGACAACTTACCCCTTTTCTATCCACAGCTCATAGATTGGGATCAACAAGAACCACCGAGTTTGGACACTTTTGAGAACAATGAAGCAATCACTGAGTTCATGGGAATTCGTGAGGGAATATTGAGTGGGGAACATAAGGCTAGATTTTCTATAGAACTCAATTATGAAACATACTTTGGCGAGGCTGTCCTATCCTCTAGTCACAAAATTGAAACTAAAAAAAGAAAAAATATAAATAATAGGCCTTTAGGTGAAAATCGAAAGGTGCCTGATAACCATGAAAAAGTAAAAATAAAGGACATATCCGAAGGTGAAAACCTCTCTGAGGTGCCTGAGGATGGAGGATTGGGCTGTCTCCCTATAGACCGAAAGAGATCATCATTGCTTATAGAAGAAAAAGAAGTAAATATTGGTACATGTTGTGCAGTTTTCGCACACATGCCCCACTGAAAGCAAGGACCCCCTTTGCTTTGGTTTTAGTGTCTTGACCCTTTCATTTTGAGGTTTTATCTTGCTTTGGGATGTGCTTAAATGTTTATTTTCATTGCCTAAGTGATTTCCCTAAGTTATTCATTGAAGATCTTTAGTTTTGAGATAAGTCTGCGTTTTCACTGAAGTTTGGGCCTTTCCACCCCAACCGGATTTTCTCGGATCCTGCTCAGATTCTGACTGAATGCTATGGTTCAGAGAATTTCGTTCTTCATGGAATTCCACATGGTTTGGATTTTTCTTGAATTTGTCTTGTCATCGGGTTTCTAGATTTTCCTAGCTATCTTGTCGACTGCATTAAATGTCATCTGTACGAGCTTTGAATGATGTATTTAACTGATCTTTGAGGTCTTTTGGTGCCATTATGATTTTTTTGTTTATCATTGATTGAGCTGCGGAGTGCTTTCTTTTGGTATTCAAATTGATTTAGGGCACTGAGTTGGTGAATTGTTCTATTTAAGTGGTGATTTCTTGAGAATTGCTATTGTTGTCTTTGTTGGGCGCCATTAAATTGGTATTTTCTACCTCATTCAATTTCTGCTGTGTCAAATGGTATGTATTTGATTGCCCTGCTTTTGATTGATGAATGATTAGCATTGCTTTGGCATTGTTGGTTTGCTTGGGGTTTAATTCTTTGCATTATTTGAACATTTTTGTGGCTAGGGTTGCATAACATTGTTTGATTTATGGTCTCCCAAGTAATTTATGTGCTTATTTGTTTCTTTGCATTATGAGGAGTCTTGCTCGAGATTCATGATTTCCACTAGTAGTCACTTAGCAGTTGAAATGCTGAATCCTGAGCTTGCTTGTGCGTTAATGACAGATTTGTAGAGTTTGATTTAGGGCATGACCATTTATCCTTAGTATGCTTTCAAATTAGCCTAGAATTCTAAGAAAACCTTTAGAAGGCCCATATCAAACTTTCCTCAGGCCTAGATTCTCAAAATTTATGATCGATCCATTAGTCTGGACAAAAATGTGATTTAGTGTCGAACTTCGGGTTTCGTCCTTAGGGATTTTCTGTCTCTGGCGGATTTTTCGGCTCTGGCGGATTTTCCCGATCTCCTTCATTTTCCCGGAATCCACATAATTTCAAATTTTTACCTTATCTGCGAATTTCCTTCGGGTCCGGATTTTCCCGAAGTTCGTGGCTCCCTTTTTTTTTTTTTTTCTAAAATCTGCAAAGTGTCTCCCCCTTCACGGAAATCCGTCTCTGGTGGATTTTCTCGGAATCTGATGGAATATGAAGGAATATGAAATAGCATGATCTGTTAATGGATGACTATACATTTTATGATTTATTTATGCTATTTTAAAGTCTCACATGCTATTTATTGATTAATAATGATTGGATTGAGTTGTCAATTGGTGTTTTCTTGTTCATTCCGCTGGGATCTGTCTAGCCCAGAATTCTCCAAAATTCCTCCTTGGCTTGGCTTCCACGGATGGCCCTAAAACCCAAAGTTTAATATGATCATTTTAATTGAGATTTAATGACACCTTACTTATGTGGGACTCATTTTAATGATGCCCTTGATGAATTAACATTGGTTTCTTGTGGTTTTTATTATGTTTTGTTTTTCAAGTGCTGGCTGAATCTAGCAAGGTAGTAGCTGGAAAGGCTAAGGGTGACATGGAGGGATCCTTAGTGTCTAAAACATAAAGAATTAAGATGGAAATCAAGAGCAAGATTCTAGATAGTAAGATTACTTCTATCTGGTCAGAGGTAACAGACACAAACATTGGATTATGGGACTATGAAGAGTTCAAGGGCAGAATGGCAGCACAAGATCTTCCTCTGGTGGCGAAGAGGATGTTAGAATCAGGATTGGCACATGTAGCTGGTTTCCCTTCCATAGTGCATTGTTATGAGTTGGTCCTTGTGTGTGCTAGGCATTACGACAGTGATACATAGAGAATAATTGGTCCTCAAGGGAGGATTGTGGCAAACTTGAATCCTGTCTCCATTGCTCAGACTTTTGATATGCCAGATAGGTCTCATGTGGTGGCATTCAACATGAAGGCAACTTAGGAGTACTATGAGGAAAAAACTATTAAATCTCAGCAGCTTATCAATTCCTGGTTGAAGAAGCCTAAGTCTCATTATTATGAACTCCCTAAATAGTTATTCAGGGCAAAATTCAAGGAGTATTATGACGCCATCACTCTTCTTAGCAGGGTGGTTGGATTGAAAAATGCTAGTATGTTTGGGAATTGGATGTGTCATGTTATTGTGAGGATGGAACAAGAAAAGACTGAATACCATTGGGAAGGTGTCATTAGTAGGGTGATTCATGAGCAATTGACCAATGTGCTACAAATGAAGACCTTCACAATGACCTCGTACTTAGTCTATGCACTTGCAAGATTTCATCCATACATGGGATTAAGTACAAAGGGTGTCTTCGGGAAGGATATTATTTATGAGGTGTAACCTTAATTGCATTTAGGAAGCTTGACTTACAGGAGGGTAAATGATACATTCAACATGCATATCACCAGGTTGCTACAGGGTGCATAACACATGAGGATTTCTAACCAAGCCAAGGAGTTAATCAAGAAATATGGTGCTTGGTTCATTCAATTCCCAACCTTCTCATACATCTGGGTTGATGGCTGTCAGAGGGCTCCATACAAGCTTCCAAGGTATCCCACTGATCATATCATACTTCTGGAGGTCACTAGACATATATGTGATTTTGATGGTATTGTCAAAAGGGACAAGCATAAAACTGGTTTTGGTGGAGATTTCCCTTTGAGAATAGGTACTAGAGAGGCATGCCCTTCCATAATTTGAGCCCAAGCTTTAGAAGAGGAGATGAGTACCCTTGGTTTATCTTTTCATTCCAAGAGGTCTAGATTTGATATAACAGGTGAAGCCCAAAAGAAGGCCAGTAGAGAGTATAGTCACAAGGTTGATCTGGAAGACTACTAGGCCAATTGTAGTGATGAATATGAGGTAAGGAAGAAAAAGTTTTATCACCTTCTAGTTGAGTCAGTTTGTTTATATAATGTGAAGGAAGTTCCTGACCAACTTGAAGATGATGGGGATCTGATTCAAGGCCATGCTTATGAGGCAGTTAAAGATAGGCCAATTGGTGATGTGGATTGGCTAGAGGAAGAAAAGAAAGAACTTAAAAATTTTATGGATCCAGTCACCAAAATTACTAGAATGTGGCTAAGGTATAAACTGTGGGAGTTGGAAAATGAAGGTGTAGAGTGCACCTACGATCTGATAGGAGATTTGGACCCTCATTCCACTTCTGAGGAGTTAACTGAGCAAGATCGTAAGGGAAAAGGTAAGATGGATTCCCCTTTTAAAATGAAGATAAAAGGTGTTTAGGAGGAGAAAGTCCAAGAAATAGAAAAGCAGAGAAAACCAATTGCTAAGAAAAGGTCAAGGACTAATAAGTCTGAACATAAAGAAATTGAGAAGTAGATTCCTGAGGCTGATGTTCCTATACCTAAAAAGAGGAGAGTTGTGAGATTATCACAAAAGGTAGGCTCCAAGGTTGGAGAGGAAGGAGTTGCTCTACCTGTGGTAAATGTAAAGAGTTCAGAGGAAAAGGCATAGGTATATACAAGGAGGTCAAGGACTCCTTCTCCCAAGGCAGATCCTCCTCCTCCAGTTACTTCTCATAAGGAGTAGCATGATGATGTTCCTTCTTTTCATGAGGCTCAAAGTGTACCAGGTGAATCCAAAGAGGCTGAAGATCATCTAGACACAGAAGGAGAAGAATTTCATGAGGGTGACCTTTAAAGTGCATAAGTAGAAGTTGAAAAGGTGTTGTAGTCTCCTTTGATTGCGTATGAAGTTTCACTTGTCAGAACTAAAGAGGAAAAATCACCTCAAAGAGAGGGAGAAGCACAAAAGATTCCATCACCTGAGCACAAGGAGGAACATGTCAAAGAAATGGTGAGTAAGACAGATGAAAATCTTGAGAAGCAGAGTTTGAATGAGGTTGCACCTAAAGATCAATGGGAGGAAGGGAAATAGGGTAAGGTGCAGTTAGAGTCCACTACTTTGGATTGGTTGGACAAGGAAATAAAGAGAAAGCAGGTTGTTGTGGAGGATACTCCACCTAATTGGGATGATTTTCTAGCCAAGATTGGAAAGGATAAAGGTAAAAATAAGGCCAAGGTCATTTCAAGGATTGAAGGGGATGAGGCAAGTAATAGAGTTGTTCACATTGCAACTCCTTCTCCAGATAAGAATAGAGATGAGGTAACTACAAAAGATTATAATGTATAGACTTTCAATTTAGGGCCAACTTTCGTTGAGTAGGACATTGAAGATTATCAGGGTTCTAACACAATTATCCTGAGGAGATTGAGGAAGGAAATTAAAACTAAGCAGGAGCTGAAGAAGGAAAATGAAAAACTCAGGAAATGATTGGAGGATATGATGAAGCCCTTGCAATCTATCAACCCCTCGGCCTCTGCTGCAAATCCCTTACCCCAGGAAACTATCACTAAACTTGAGAGGATAAAGGCTTCCACTCTTCCTACTACAAATTGGCTGCAAGGGGTACAAACTAAAGGAAATGATGCTATTAGGGATATTCTGTCATCTGGAAAGGATGCTATGAGAGCAATTGATTGGTTGAAAGAAGTACTAGCTCAAGAGAAAGAAGATACAAATCTGCTGTTACAGAAAATGAAAACTATCATGGAGTACACCAGGGATAGGATTATAAGTGATGGAATTCTCCCTTCCTCCAGAGTTGCTGAACCTTGGGAGTGGTTTGAGGCATTGAAAATTATGAAAAAGGTTCTAAAATAGATATACAAGTAGATGAGGAAAATTGATTATACCCTAATTGGTGTCTATAGTGGCTGCATTGCTTTCTTTGAGATTATGATAGGGAGAAGGAAGATTGTGCCTAAATATTTGAGCTTAGAACATTTGAGAAAGTGGTGGCATGATGTTTATGCTCCAGTCAGTGATGATTCTATTACTAAGCGCCAGTTAGATGATGCGGCCACCTACATTGCTGTCATTGATAAATACCTAACTTATAAGGTGGAGTGGGATAAGTCAGTGAAACAATCCAAGGAATAAATTACATCAATTGAGAGTTGACTGAAGGTTTTTCCTTTACCACCTGTGGCTGACTTGGATAGGGTGCTTTTGAAGGTGCATGAAATGCTGGATCGAAATAAAGACAAGGGGGAAGGTAGTTAATGATGGGCTACATCGTGATTTGTGCTTCTCTATTATTTTGACATGCATTGGTACGAGCTGCATTGGGGATCCTAGGCTGACCTAGATGAAGTTCATGCATTTAATGCATATTTTATCTCATTTTGAATTTATCTTGGCCAACTTGTGGCTAATTATTATTGTAAGACCCTAACTAGGCCGACATGTTTTGGGAGTTTTCTATTAATATGGCATTTTACCTCATTTTTAAGGGTTAAGAATAGACATAAATGAATAGAGAGATAGCTAGTGTAGAAGTGAATTAAGTAGAGCAAGAGTTAGCAAGTAGTTGTTCTCAAGAAAATATTGTAACAAAAAGTTGGAATTGTTGCTACAGTGGATAATTTGATGGAAGTAATGACATTGTGATTTGGTGCCATACTTGTGTTCCTCTTATCTTGCATGGTTTTTGTTATTCTATGTTTAGAATTGCTTTGACGAAAGTTGATACTTTAGAATTAGATTTTATTTAATGATGTTTATGGTTTAATATTTGAAGTGTTGCAACAATCCTTGGTCCATACTTTTCGCAACCAACTAATTTCTAGTTGCTTTTCAAAGTTAGCCTGGACTTTATATTCATTGTGCTTAGTTCAATTGTGAGGGTTTATTCATTTCAATTGCAATAGGGTTGTTTGAATGAATGTTCATGATTTGAAAATCCTAACACCTTAGAAGATTGCATTGTTTCTATAAGATTGCAGATCCATCTGGGTTGTGTAGAAATTAGTTATGAGGGATTGTCCATTTCGAGTGTTTTCCATTTGCATTGTTAATCTTAGGTTTAGTGTTAAATCTAGAAATCTCTGTGAAACCTTATATCTTTTGTTATTTATTTATCATTCAGGTTAAATTTAGGACTGAAGTGTCATTATATTTCTAGATCTGATAAATTGGAGATTCAATATTTTTCTTGTAGTAAGGTCCCATTGTGATTACCAACATTTTCACATTTATCATTGAGTTGTTTATGCATTGTCAAGACCTAAAATTAGAGACTTTGGGATTATCTCTTGAGGCTTTCCAATAGAGATTTAACTTTCAAGAGAGATAGTATATTATATTCTGTCTGAGTTGTTGCTGTGTAAAAAACATCATCAACAAATTGGCGCTAGGAGGGCCTGAATAAGCAAGCTGGATCAATTTTTGAATGCCATCTCTCCTGAAAGATTCAGAAGAAGAACCAGATCTACTCTAGGAGAGGAGGAATTTCAAGAATTACCAGACCCTACTAGGTCTAGAAGGACCAACAGAAGGAGAGAATCATCATCATCATCCTCTCACCCACCTTCGTCATCTCCATCATTCCCATCCTCATCAGGTTCATCTTCATCTAAGTCTAAGGACATTCCCATTGCACAACCTCATCCAGTCATAAATCAGCCATTACCACCCCCACCCCCACCAATGGCTTTCTTGGATAATAACCCATCTCCATTGAGTTTTGCCATTTACAATGTCATGTCCAAGAACCCTGAACACTTTTGTTTGAAGTTCCATGTTAATGATCCCAATAGAACTGCCAAGGAACACATCAGGATATTTCAGACTGGCCTTAAGGATAGAGGAATTAACCATGAGGATGTAGCATGTAGACTCTTTCCTTATTCATTGGGAGATGATGGATTCTATTAGTACAATCATTTACCTGCTAGGTCTATCCAACATTGGACTGAGCTAGAGACTGCATTCTTGCAAAATTTTAGAGTTCCCATTAGTTCCAATGAGCTTTGCCATCAGTTCACTAATGTTAAGAGAGAGGTTAATGAGCCTATTGGGTCCTTTAACAATAGGTTTCTTTGGGGCCTATACTAGATTACAGGCCCCTTATGCTATTGATCAAGCCACTGCTTTAGAGGTTGATTATGAAGGTCTTGACAATCTAACATCTACCTTCATTAAATGGAAAAACAACCCTCCTAATACCCTACTTGATGCCTATGCTGAAGCTGTGATAGTAAGCACTGCCTTAAGACAACATGTGTCTGGACCTTTACCATCATTAGGACCCATTGCTCACCCTAGACAAGTCTTTGCTCTTGACCAGGCTCTTGCCAACCATACTCCCATCATGAATCCAGTACCTTAGTTGCCTATGGTTCCTCACCCAGGACCTCTTGTGAGACAAGCTCCACCTGCAATTAGTTACCCTCAACAAAATATAAATCAACCTCTTCATATACAACCTCAAGCTAGTTTTCTCATATATCTGTAGAATTCTGAAGTATTAAACCAATCACTGAATGCCAATGTTGTAGTAGGATATTCCCAGAATAATTCCAATCAACCTCCATACAGTAATCTTGACAAGGAGAGATTGGATGAATTGTCTGAAAAAATAAAGAAGCTAAATATGGAGGTGACTTACTTGAGGAACTAGAACAGTCAGTTGCAAGCTTCTCAGAGAAATATGCAGTCCAATTAGAACAAAGAAAATCCACAAGGACAACACTTTGATAGAGGGAAATGTCATGAAAGGGGATACAACAACGATAGAGGATACAACAACGATAGAGGATATAATAATGATAGAGGGTATAATAATGAAAAAAGACATAACTATGATAAAGGACAATCCTCAGGCCAAAACTTTGATAGAGGGCAAGGTGGTGGACAAGGGCTCGATAGCAGGTAGCCACCAAGATAGAACGAGACTTGGAACACATGGCCTAACAATGGAGGAGTCCCCACCCCACTGGATCAACTAGTCAATCATCTTGTCAATTAGCCAGTTAATCAAGAGAAGCCTCCCAATGGTGTATATTTAGCTAAGGCTGCTTTATCAGGATGGTGTAGGCTCCACAAAACAAGTCAACATTCTGAATTAGATTGTCAAGAGTTTCAAATGGAAGCTTCAATTTTTCATTATGAAGTGGAGAACAATGCAGGTAGTCAGGAAATAGTGCCATATACTCCTTATGATTCACCAGTGTTGGTATTGAATCATTCTCCTTTTCCACAAAGTAAGGAGAATGCACCTGAAGAGGAATCTGACCAGTTGAAGGAAGAGGTAGACCAGGTATGTAATGGTGATGAAATTACATAGTTATTTGATGAGAATCCAGTAAATGACAATGGTCCCAGAGATGAAGAAGAGGCTTTTGTTGAAGAAGTACAGACTTTCCACAAACCTGTCAAGAAGTATGACTTGAGGCAATTGCCACACAGGCGTCCACAGGTTGGATGCCCCTTCACTACTTCCATTCCACTGAATTACTTCAACATGCCTCCAAACCCTAATGCTAGCAATAATCTGTCACTTCCACAGGTGTCCAAAGAATATTTATCTCAAGATCAAGGGCATACTGATGTGCCAAAAGGGAGAGGTGCTGATGCAAACAAAGAAAAGGTGATGGAATACTCGAAGGAGACCCTTGCTGATCTAAGTGGGGAACAACTGGCCATGTATGTTGCTGAAGAACTTATAAAATTAAAGGTAAGACTATTTGCATTTGAGTTACTAAGAGTTCCAACCATTAGGAATGCAGTTCTAGGAGCTTATAATGCAAATTCCATGTCACAAGATAAATCAGTTAGCGAAAGTGTCAATAGAGCATCTAGTTCTCAATCGGTAGGAAGGAAAAATAAGAGTCATAATCAAGTTCACATGCCTCCTAGAGATAAGGGAAAAGAGAAGGACAAAACTCAGGTTGCTCAAGTAGATATTCCCTTAACTCTGTTTCAAGGGAAAATAGACACACCTCCATTCCTAATTTCTGTTCACATATTTGGTAAGAATTTGCATAATTGTTTGATAGATTCTGGTGCTTCAACCAATGTTATGCCTTTTGGTGTCTATAGAGCTATGGGTATTACTCCTGCTAATTCTCAAAAGAAAGTTACACAATTGGATAGGACTGAAGTCAATGTTGTAGGGGAGTTAAATATGATTCATAAGTAGATTTCTTTTGATCCTAGAATTTAGTAGGTCATTAATATATAGGTGGTTGACATACCTGACGCTTATGGCCTAATCCTGGGAAGAGATTTTACCAGGGCTTTGAATGGATATGTCTCAACTGATCACTCTCACATGTGGCTTCCCTAGAAGGGAGTACCAAACCATATTATAATTGAAAGAGAACCTAGAATGAAGTACATGATTACATAATATTAGAAAACCTCTACTGAAATTCTGATATCAGAAGTAAGTATGGGTAACTATATGCTCGCAGCCCCTCTTGAGGAGTTAGATGTAGAGGAAGTTCTTATGTTCTACACAACACCTGTTGACCTTACAACAAAATCTAGTGGTACTGAAGCCTTAGTCGAACTAGTTGAAAATGATGATGATCCAGAAGATAACCAGTTAGGCTTGCTAGACAATTTTCAAGAGTTCATTCAGAAGTGCATCGAAGATCAGGTTCAGTTGGGAAGAGGAATGAACTTTGGAGAACTACTCTTGCCCAATTGGTGCAGGGTGCATAATGCCTCCCATTCAGAACTGGATTGTTGCTTATGCCAGATTGCAGTGGAACAAATACATAAATGTATCAACCCCACTCCAACAGTCAAAATTGATATCCAAAATGTCCAAGAGGATCCCAAAGGAAAAAGAGTGACGCTTTCTGAAGAACCATCCATTAGCAACAGTGCAAGTGACAAAGCAAGAAAGTCTGTAGTTGTTGGCTATTGGAATCTGAGATTCGATGGGTCCAAATCGAAGTAGGGAGCTGGGGCAGGATTTGAGCTAATTAGTCCAAGAGGTAAGACATTCTTTACTACTCATAGACTTCAATTTCATTATACAAATAATGTAGCAGAATATGAGGCTTTGGTCCATCGACTGTTGATGGCATTAAAGAAAAAGGTTAAGATCTTGCAAGTTTTTGGGGATTCTGAGTTAGTAGTCAAGCAAGTTAGGAGACAATACTCTTGTCATGATAGAAGAATGACCAACTATAGACACATAGTATGGGATCTTATTGAAGGATTTGATGCCTTCAACATTCAGTTGATTCTATGAAGTAAGAACCAGATAGCTGACTCCCTTACTCAGGCAACCAGTACATTACAACCTCTGTCTCTTTCTGGATTAAAGAAGTTCACGGTGGAACTGGCCCTAGTACCTTCAATACCTGACAATGTCACCAACTTCCAGGTATTTGAAGATGATAAGCATATCTTATATTTTATCACAAATACAAATGTCTTTGCTTCTCAAATCATTGATGAAACTAAACTCCAAGAAGTAGAGATGGATTTGGAAGGGGTAATCAATTTGAAGACCAACACTATTCCCAGAGGAATGGTGCAATTAGAGAGGATCTTTGATCTGGACAAGGTCAGGGATTAGGAATAGGATGCCAGGAAGGAGTCCATCAGTGGAAAGTGTGACAAATATAATATGGGATCTCAAGATGATGTCAAAAATATCTTTATTGGTAAAGTGTGCACTTCAGAAGAAGGAAAGAAATAATCGATGCTTTGCTTAGATATCTAGATGTGATAGCCTAGAGTTATGAAGACATAAAGACTTATTATACATCAATCATAACCCATACTATCCCTCTCAATCTAGGAGTAAAACCTTTCAGATAGAGGCAGAGGCCCATCAATGCCTTATTGGAACCCATAATACAGAAGGAAGTGTAGAAATTACTGTCTGCAAGAATCATATTTCAAGTTAGACACTCAACTTGGGTTGCAAACCTAGTTCCAGTGTGAAAGGAAAATGGTGAAATTAGGCTATTTGTATATTTCACGAACCTAAACAGGGCATCAGGAAAGGATAATTATCCAGTACCCTCACTAGATGAAGTGCTCCAGATTGTCAATGGTTCTCAGATGATGTCTTTCTTGGATGGTTATTCATGATACAATCAAGTTATGGTGCAGTACGAGGATAGACATAAGACTGCTTTCACCACCAAGTGGGGCACTTTTTCCTATAGGAGGATGCCCTTTGGCTTGATTAATGCTAGAGCCACATTCCAAAGAACCATGAAAATTTCTTTTAAAGACATAATTGGTAAGTGCATCATCATTTATACGGATGATCTGACAGTCTTTTCCAAGAAGAGAGGTGATCATATCACAGATTTGTGCAAGGTTTTTCAGAAATGTAGAGAGTTTGGGATATCTCTCAATCCAAAGAAATGCATCTTTGGAGTTACAGAGGGTAAGTTGTTGGAGCATGTTCTCTTTGAGAAGGGAATTGCAATTGATCTAGAATGAATAGAGGCTATACTCAAGATCCCACCACCTACTAGCAAGAAAGAAATGAAATTCTTCTTTGGTAAGATCAACTTTGTGAGGAAGTTCATCACTAGGTTCGCAGAAATAGTCAAGCCACTGAATGTGATGTTGAAGCAGGAGGCCAAAGTTGAATGGAATGCAGAAGCAAAGGAAGCATTTGTAGAGATAAAAAGGGCTATTGCTGAAGCTCCAGTTTTGGTGAGTCCAGAATATACTAAGCCATTCTACATATATTCCTTTGCTTCTGATCACTCTTGTGCTGCTATGTTAACTCAAAAATTGGATAAAGGCAATGAACATCCCATAGCATTTATGAGTGCACCATTGAAGGATGCAGAACTGAGATACCCAAGCATGGAAAAGTAGGCTTATGCCTTACTCAGAGCTGTAAAGAAATTTAGACATTATATCCTTAGAAACAAAATCTTTGCAATAGTTCCTGATCCTGCAGTCAA
Source organism: Sequoia sempervirens (assembly GCA_007258455.2). NCBI lineage: Eukaryota > Viridiplantae > Streptophyta > Pinopsida > Cupressales > Cupressaceae > Sequoia > Sequoia sempervirens. Next base: position 254,182,741 of record VDFB02000013.1, on the reverse strand, counting down.
GTTGTTATTGATGTAGAATGAGCTAGGAGAGCACAAAGCCAAGTGGGTAACTATGTTACAAGAGTATGATATGGAGATTCAACCCATGAAGCTGGTAAGAGGGCAAGGGCTTACAAGGACAATGGTAGAGACATGCCCTGATCTTGCGGCTCTACATTACAATTTAGAAGATGTTTCTCCTGGAAAGTGGTATGGTGATATCATTCATTATCTCCTGACTCATAGATGCCCTGATCATCTTAATGCAATACAAAGAAGGGAACTATGCTTAAAGAGTGATAGTTTCATGCTGAAAGGAGCTGTGCTATATAAGAAAAATAATGAGGGTGTTTTTTTGAGGTGCCTAGGAAAAGCAGAGTCTGAAAGAGTGATGTTGGAGTTTCACGACATATATGGTAAAGGCCATGGATCAGCACCTTCTACAGCGAACCAAATTCTAAGAGATGGTTACTATTGGCCTACACTGTTTAAGGGCACACACGACCACATCAGAACTTGTCATGTGGGCTAAACTGCGACAACCAGAGAGAAGTATGCAACACTCCCACTCCAACCAGTCTTTGAGGTAAAACCTTTTGCATAGTGGGGGATGGACTTCATAGGTCCAATCAATATGCCTTCCTCTACAGGTCATAGGTATATCCTTACTGTCACTAATTATTTTACAAGATAGACTGAGGCCCTTGCTTGCAAGCAATGCACATCTGAGGTGGTAATTAATTTCATCGAATCAGGTATCATTAACTATTTTGGATGTCCTATGTCTTTAGTTTGTGATAATGGTCCTGCATTTTCATCGTTGAAGTTTTCTAATTGGGATTTTGATCATGGGATTATCATTAAGTTTGCATCCAACTATTACCCTTAGGGTAATGGTTTGGCTGAATCTTCCAATAAAAATCTCCTGACTATTATTTACAAACTGTTAGAAAGAAATCCGAAGGATTGGCATACCCAACTCAGATTTTCTCTTTGGGCAGATTGTACAAGACATAAGAATTCCATAGGAATATCACCTTACCACCTAGTTTATGGATTAGAGCCTGTGTTTCCTATTCAATTAAAAATTCCCACCCTTCAGTTCATTAATGAATATTATGATGAGGGAGATAAACGTGAGGCCAGACTTGCTGAATTGTTACACCTTGAGGAAAAAAGAGACGAAGCCCTAGAAATTTTTTCCAAACATCAGGGGTAAGTCAAGAGATGGTTTGATAAAATAGCCAAGGTAAAAGCTTTTATGATTTCTGACTTGGTTCTTTACTGGGATAAAGCCCATGACCGTAAGGGGGAGCATGGAAAATTTGATAAACTTTGGCTTGGCCCTTACCAAATTTTAGAAATCTTGGGAGATAATGCTTTCCATTTGAAAATTCTCACTAGAGAGGATATCCCACTGCTTTTCGGGAGATAATGGGTAGTATTTGAAGCATTATTTCCAGTCTTGGGTTATTTTCAGCTCTTTTCCTGTATATAGTTAGATTAGGTTTCCTTTCTGTCTTGCTTTTTTTGCTTTTCTTTGGTTATATTAGGTTTCCCTTTTTGTTTTTCTTTTGTTTGTTTTGGTTAGTGTAGGTTTGCTTTTGGTTTGGTTTGATTTTGCTTTGCTCTTGGTTTGGGGGTTTTCCTGTTTTCTCCTGGGTGTGTTGCACCTTCATGGAAAATATATCATTATCTGGGACTATTTTAATTATTTTATTGGTGGACTTTAGTCTTGTATCTTGAAAGGATGGGTGAAGTCTTGTTATCGTCAAGCAGTCTAAATGTTTTGATTTATAGAGGAAGGGTCACTGGTTTTGATTTGAATTTGAAGTATTCTGAAATCTTATACCTTTCATATATCTTAAGCATCTTGATGTTTCTATAGGATCCTTGTGAAGTCCTATCAGGTGAAAAATCTTATTTCTGCTTTAGTGCCACTGTGGTTCTCAGCCCTGACTGTGAACTTCATTATTCACAGGTTGAAATGAAAAGTGATACAGAAAGAATATCAAAAAATAAAATGAAATATTGAAAATCAAGAGAATGAATTCAACTTATCTGGAGTATCCAAATATCTCTATTGGGGCTATAGATGCTTGACTGGCAATAGAGCCATGTTTGGGAGAGTCACAATGATAACCTTGTCAGGGCTATAGATGCCTGACTGGCAGTGAGGCTCTATCTAGGTTACTTTTGAAGTTAGAATCCTTACGTAGCCTAACTTGACTAAGCTTGGTTTTTGTAGTAGCTCAAGGAGGGAAATGAACTCATATGCACACACTTGGATTTTTAGTCTATGGAAGGTTTGGTCTACCCTTTGGTTCTGATTCTTTAATCTTTGCATTTTGGTTTATTTGTCTGATAGTGAGGCTGAAACTAGAGATTCTGGGTTCTTGATTCTTGTTCGTCATCAAATTCTCTGGAGCATTTCCCAACAGAGTCACCATTTGTTGTGCGGTTTTCGCACACATGCCCCGCTAAAAGCAGTGACCCCCTTTCGCTTTGGTTTCAATGTCTTGGCCCTTTCATTTTGAGGTTTTATCTTGCTTTGGCATGTGCTTAAATGTTTATTTTGATTGCCTAAGTGATTTCCCTAAGTTATTCATTGAAGATCTTTAGTTTTGAGCTAAGTCCAGGTTTTCATTGAATTTCGAGACTTTCCACCCCAGCCGGATTTTCCCAGATCCTGCTTAGATTCTGACTGAATGCTATGGTTCATAGATTTTCATTCTTCGCTGAATTCCACGTGGTCCAGATTTTTCCAGATTCCATCCTGTCATCGGGTTCCCAGATTTTCTTGGCTTTCTTGTCAACTACATTAAATGTCATTTGTACAAGCTTTGAATGATGTATTTAACCAATCTTTTAGGTCTTTTGGTGCCATTATGCTTTTTTGTTTATCATCAATTGAGCTGCAGAGTGCTTTCTTTTGGTTTATTATCAAATCCAACATATGACCTCAATACCAACATCATGACACCAAAACAAAGCAATGCAACACCATCTCTCACATAAATTTTGATACAAAAAGTCCAGACCCTCCAACAATAGATGAAAAACATGCAAATTAGGACCAAAAAGAAGACCTATTCCATGGAATAATTGTGCCCCTTTGCATTTGACAGAAATATATACATGCCACCCTTTCCCCATCATTTCACAACACCACCTTTGCCTAAGTATAAGGGGATAGGGGATCCAATAGAAAACATTCAAGAATTCAACACATCATGTATGGAAGTCTCATATGACCCTACCTATTTGATGAGACTATTCCCATGAAGCCTCATAGGGCTAGCCTTAGATTGGTTTGCACACCTTCCTCCAGGAATTAAAACATGGGGTGAACTAGCCAAAAAATTCATCAATCATTTTAACTTCAACATTAAAAATGATGTCACCCTTGCAATATTGAGCACAACCAAATAAGAAGAAGGGGAATCACTTACCTTGTTTTACAAGAGATGGCGAGGTTTGGTTAGAAAGTTTCCTTGTCACATTCCTGAAAGGAAACTTGTTACCATTTTTGTGGAAAACCTTAATGAAGAATTGATGAGTCAAATTGAAATCCAATGTTGCATAGCCTTTGAGGAAATTCTTGAGAAAGTTTTCCTTATTGAGAAAGGCCTTATTGCAAAGGGACTAGTCAAGGTAAACAAATAAAATCCAAAACCCAACAATGACAAGAAAAAATACTAGTCTCGAAACAAGAATGTCACAAATGATAGAGTTGTTGATGCCAAACTGATAACCAAAGGTCCAACCATTCAACTTAAATGTACTTCCTCATCAAATTCATCCAATACACCAAACACATAGACACAAGGTCAAAACCAAACCCTAAACATAGTCCAAAACAATCAAAAACAAAGAGGCCCTCCCCGTCCTAAAAGAACATACACCCCTTTGGGTGAACCCATCGAATCAGTCCTCAAACAAATTTTGCAATCTAATTTCATCACACTCCCAGACACCAAAAACTATGATCCCTCATTGATCAAACCTAATTGGTGGAAGCATGACGAATACTATGAATACCACCGTACAAAAGCACACTTGAAACAACTAGATATTGGACACTCAAGAATATCATCAAAGACCTCATTGAAAATGGAACCATATTAGTCAAAGATTCACAAGGGAAAACCAATGCTGATCATACCATATTCAAGACTCCCTTGCAAGACCATGATAAAGGTAAAGCCTCTAGTTTAGGAAACAACAATAATGCCAGTAATATAAAACATAGTATTTCATGGCTTGGATCTATATTTATATTACAACCTTCTCCTTGGATGCCCATGGATTCATTCCATGAGGGCTATCCCATCCACCTACCACCAATGCCTCAAATTCCAACAAAATGGCATTGAAATCACTATTCCAGGTGACCCTGATACTTTTCAGTATTGTTCAAACCTAAAAGGAACTGTTGAACGTCAAGTGCCCATCAATTGAGAGGCTTCACCTTCCAATTCATCCACCACTCCATCTAATTACATTGACTGATCTGTATAGTAAAAAAATTGCACCCCTTGCAATTTCACATACATTCTTGCGCCCAATTTAGTGTCCACTCCCTTAGCATCATGTGTAGGCTAATTTTAGCCCCTGCATTAGCCCTTTTTCCCCTCTCAGGATGCTCTAGCACCCCTTTTCAATAGCTAGCCTTGCACGTCAACTTTATGTCATACCTTGTGCTTTTCTTGTTCATGTTGTTTTGTAGCATGACGTGTTTGGACACTAGCGTGCCACGTGGATGTCTACGTGCTACGCTAGTGTCCTACAATGTTTCAACACTCAAATAGCTATTTCTGTGCATGTTGGTCACTTGTCACCTCCTTTGGTCAGTGGTAATAGCATAAGAATCCTTGTAATGGCTGGAGAAGCTTCTTTTCCCTCATTAAAAGCTATTCTTTTAGTTCATTTTTCTCTCTAACTTCTGCTAGCTCCACTATTTTGCTTCTAGCTTTATTCCAGCTTCACTCCAACTTCTCTCTCAAACATTCTATCATCTTGCTCTTGCTTGCACAACTCCCTTTTTTTCACAACAACTTCAAGCTCTCTTATCTTCACTCTTGCATCTTTATCTCCCTCATCTCACACTTATGAGAATCTTGGGATTCCATATCTCCTTCCTATTGCATCCATACTTTGTGATACATGTTTTCCTCCTTGAGTGGGGATTTCTTTTATCACCTCTTTTGTGATACGGGTTCTCCTCCCTGAGCGGGGTTTTCTTTTATTACTCATACTTGGTGGTGCAGGTTCTACTCCTAAGCAGGTTTTGCTTTTACCACGTGCTTTTTCCATTTTGGTTCTCTTCTCTCTCTTTCTATCTTGCTGTATGTGGAGGTGGGAACACCAAAATGAGGGTTTGACTAAGGCAAACCCCTATATAACCCCAACACTTTCTCCAGATCTTACAGACACAGGTATTGAAGATATCTACTAGCTGGAGGCTTCATTACTTGGATTGTTGTGAGAATCTTCTTTCCTTTCTTCTCCTTATCTCTATCATTTCTACTTCACTTTATTTCAATTCTATTACTTTCCTACATTGTAATATTTCTTAGCAATTAGAGTAGAAGTAGCCACTTTTTCATTTTCTATGATAAACTAGCCTTCTAGTACGTACGAGATGCCAACGCGCCTCTGGGATGCCAGTGCACCGCACTATCGTCCATATTCCACATTGTAGTCCTTTGCCTGAGAGCTTGTCAGTTTGTCTAGAAAATATTCATGACTTGCTCTTTCTGATTCTAGAACTCTTGCCGCTGTTCCTTGAGGTAGTTTAGGGTAGTTTTCCCCATGAGGCTCTCTGAATGAAGAGAAGTTGTGAGTAGCGAATCCCCCTTCTCTACACTTTCTACCCTTTTCAAACCATCCATTCCATTCACCACACCTTCCACACCTAAGATCCATATCCAAGACAGAGGATGAGGAGAATATAACATGAAGAGTCTCTTTTTCATTTGAAAGTTACCTAAATCACAAAATTCATATGAAAAATTGGATCTTGTGCAACCTAAGGTAATAATTCATAATCCCCCTACTAATTTCACTAAATGGGGAGAACTTGCCAAAGAATCTTTAGATGATCACATTATCATATGGTTGTATAGATAGGAGGAAATTGAAACTAAGGAATTTGCAATCGAACAATATCCATAAGGGTACCAAATAATGAAATGACATGGATATGATGGACACAACAACCTTGGCCTAAATAAACAAGGAATGTGGGAAACCTTTCAACCTCCTAAGTTACTAAAAATCAAGGATTTGGGTTTGAACTAGTAAAAGTGACTATTTGGGGTATCGGGTTACCTTCAAATGAGTTTGTTGATGCTTCAAATGATATCAAGACATACGAGGACTCTTGGGATTTGGATGCCAATTCCAATGAATATAAATGAGATTCCCTATCCTCCAATACTTTCATGGACCTTGAGAAAATATTTGGGGAATTTGATCAAATTCTTACTGTTAATTCCTCGTGAAACCCACCAAGTCCTTGTCCAAAAATACCTTTGACAAAAGAGTGGATTAGACACTACTTTTGGGAATCCATTGATTCTTCCTCTTGGTAACCTGATGAATCTACTTACATCTTTACCCTATCTTCCTACACAATGACTCTTGAAAATACCGATGACAACTTACCCCTTTTCTATCCACAACTCATAGATTGGGATCAACAAGAACCACCAAGTTTGGACACTTTCGAGAACAATGAAGCAATCACCGAGTTCATGGGACTTCGTGAGGGAATATTGAGTGGGGATCATAAGGCTAGATTTTCTATAGAACTCAATTATGCAACATACTTTGGCGAGGCTGTCCTATCCTCTAGTCACAAAATTGAAACTGAAAAAAGAAAAAATATAAATAATAGGTCTTTAGGTGAAAATCGAAAGGTGCCTCATAACTGTGAAAAAGTAAAAATAAAGGACATATCCGAAGGTGAAAACCTCTCTGAGGTGCCTGAGGATAGAGGATTGGGCTGTCTCCCTATAGACCGAGAGAGATCATCATTGCTTATAGAAGAAAAAAAAGAAGTAAACATTGGTACATGTTGTGCGGTTTTCACACACATGCCTTGCTGAAAGTAGGGACCCCCTTTCGCTTTGGTTTCGATGTCTTGGCCCTTTCATTTTGAGGTTTTATCTTGCTTTGGAATGTTCTTAAATGTTTATTTTGATTGCCTAAGTGATTTTCCTAAGTTATTCATTGAAGATCTTTAGTTTTGAGCTAAGTTCGGGTTTTCACTGAAGTTCGGGACTTTCCACCCCAACCGGATTTTCTCGGATCCTGCTTAGATTCTGACTGAATGCTATGGTTCAAAGATTTTCGTTCTTCACGGAATTCCACATCGTCCAGATTTTTCTGGATTCTGTCCTGTCGTCGAGTTCCCAGATTTTCCTGGCTATCTTGTCGACTACATTAAATGTCATCTGTATGAGCTTTGAACGATGTATTTAACCGATCTTTGAGGTCTTTTGGTGCCATTATGCTTTGTTGTTTATCATTGATTGAGCTATGGAGTGCTTTCTTTTGTTATTCAACTTGATTTAGTGCGTTGAGTTGGTGAATTGTTTGATTTAAGTGGTGATTTCTTGAGCAATTCTATTGTTGTCTTCGCTAGGCACCATTAAATTGGTATTTGCTACCTCATTCGATTTATGCTGCGTCAAATGGTATGTATTCAATTTCCCTGCTTTTAATTGATGAATGATTAGCATTGCTTTGGCGTTGTCGGTTTACTTGGGGTTTAATTCTCTGCATTATTTGAACATTTTTGTGGCTAGGGTTGCATAACATTGTTTGATTTATGGTCTCCCAAGTAATTTTTGAGCTTGTTTGTTTCTTTTCATTATGAGGATTCTTGCTTGAGAGTCACGATTTCCCCTATTAGTCACTTAGTAGTTGAAATGCCTGAATCCTGAACTTGCCTATGCGTTAATGGAAGATTTGTAGAGTTTGATTTAGGGCATCACCTCTTTAGTATGCTTTCGAATTGGCCTAGAATTATAAGAAAACCTTTAGAAGGCCCATATCAAACTTGTCTCAGGCCTAGATTCTCGAAATGTATGATCGATCCATTAGTCTGGGAAAAAACTTGATTTAGTGTCAAAGTTTGGGTTTTGTCCTCAGTTTGGGATTTTCTCTCTGGCGGATTTTCCCGATCTCCTTCATTTTCCCAAAATCTGCATACTTTCAGAGTTTACCTTATCCGCAGATTTCCTTCGGGTGTGGATTTTCCCGAAGTCCCTGGCTCCCTTTTTTTTTTTTTTGAAATCTGCAAAGTGGCTCCCCCTTCGCAGAAATCTGTCTCTGGCAGATTTTCTTGGAATCTGATGGAATATGAAGGAATATGAAATAACATGATGTGTTAATGGATGACTATGCATTTTATGATTTATTTATGCTATTTTGAAGTCTCACATGCTATTTATTGATTAATAATGATCGTATTGAGTTGTCGATTGGTGTTTTCTTGTTCATTCCGCTGGAATCCATCTAGCCTGGAATTCTCTGAAATATCTCCTTGGCTTGGATTCTGTGGATGGCCTTGAAACCCGAACTTTAATATGATTATTTTAATTGAGATTTAATGACACCTTGCTTATGTGGGACTCATTTTAATGATGCCCTTGATGAATTAACATTAGTTTCTTGTGGTTTTTATTATGGTTTGTTTGTCAAGTATAGGCTGAATCGAGCAAGGTAGCAGCTAGAAAGGCTAAGGGTGACATGGAGGGATCCTCAGTGTCTGAAGTAGAAAGAATTAAGATTGACATCAAGAGAAAGATTCTAGATAGTAAGATTACTTCTGTCTGGTCAGAGGGAACAAACACGAACGTTGGACTATGGGACTATGAAGAGTTCAAGGGCAGAATGTCAGCACAAGATCTTCCTCTGGTGGCTAAGAGGATGTTAGAATCAGGATTGGCACATGTAGCTACTTTCCCTTCCATGGTGCAGTGTTATGAGTTGGTCCTTGTGTGTGCCAGGAATTATGACAATGATACACAGAGAATAATTGGTCCTCAAGGGAGGATTGTGGTGAACTTGAATCCTATCTCCATTGCTTAAAATTTTGATATGCCAAATAGGTCTTATGTGGTGGCATTCAACATGAAGGTGGCTCAGGTGTACTATGAGGAATAGACTATTAAATGTCAGCAGCTTATCAATTCCTAGCTGGAGAGGCTTAAGTATCATTATTCCGAACTGCCTAAACAGTTATTCAGGGAAAAATTCAAGGAGTATTATGACGCCATCACTCTTCTTAGCAGGGTGCTTGGATTGAAAAATGCTAGTATGTTTGAGAATTGGATGTGTCATGTTATTGTGAGGATGGAACAAGAAAAGAATGACTATCATTGGGTAGGTGTCATTAGCAGGGTGATTAATGAGCAATTGACCAATGTACTGCAAACGAAGACCTTCACAATGACCTCGTACTTAGTCTATGCGCTTGCAAGATTTCATCCATACAAGGGATTAAGTACCAAGGATGTATTATTTTGGATATTATTTATGAGGTGTACCCTCAATTGCATTTAGGAAGCTTGAGTTAAAGGAGTGTAAATGATGCATTCACCATGCCTATCACCAGGTTGCTGTAGGGTTTAGAACACATGAGGATTTCTGACCAAGTCAAGGAGTTAATTAGGAAATATGATGCTTGGTTCATTCAATTCCCAACCTTCTCATACATCTGGGTTGATGGCTGTCAGAGGGCTCCATATAGGCTTCCAAGGTATCCCACTGATAATATCATACTTTTGGAGGTCACTAGACAGATATGTGATTTTGATGCTATTGTCAAAAGGGATAAACATAAAACTGGTTTTGGTGGAGATTTCCCTTTGAGAATAGGTATTGGAGAGGCTTGCCTTTCCATAATTTGAGCCCAAGATTTAGAAGAGGAGATGAGTACCCTTGGTTTATCTTTTCATTCCAAGAGGTCTAGATTTGATATAACAGGTGAAGCCCAAAAGAAGGCCAGTAGAGAGTATAGTCACAAGGTTGATCTGGAAGACTACTGGGCCAATTGTAGTGATGGATATGAGGTAAGGAAGAAGAAGTTTTCTCACCTTCTAGTTGAGTCAGTTTGTTTATATAATGTGAAGGAAGTTCCTAATCAAATTGAAGATGATGGGGATTTGATTCAAGGCCATGCTTATGAGGTAATTAAGGATAGGCCAATTGGTGATGTGGATTGGCTAGAGGAAGAAAATACAAAACTAAAAAAGTTGATGGATCCAGTCACCAAGTTTACTAGAATGTGGCTAAGGCATAAACTGTGGGAGTTGGAAAATGAAGGTGTACAATGCACCTACGATCTGATGGGAGATTTGGACCCTCATTCCACTTCTGAGGAGTCAACTGAGCAGGATCTTAAGGGAAAAGGTAAGATGGATTCCCATTTTAAAATCAAGATAAAAGGTTTTCAGGAGGAGGGAGTTCAAGAAATAGAAAAACAGAGAAAACCAATTGCTAAGAAAAGGTCAAGGACTAAGAAGTCTGAATAGAAAGAAATTGAGAAGCAGATTCCTGAGGCTGATGTTCCTATACCTAAAAAGAGGAGAATTGTGAGATTATCACAAAAGGCAAGCTTCAAGGTGGGAGAGGAAGGAGTTTCTCCACCTGTGGTAAATGTAGAGATTTCAGAGGAAAAGTCATGGGTATATACAAGTAGGTCAAGGACTCCTTCTCCCAAGGATAGTGTGCCCAAGGTAGATCCTCCTCCTCCAGTTACTTCTCATAATGAGCAACATGATGATGTTCCTTCTTTTCATGAGGCTCAAAGTGTACCAAGTGAATCCAAAGAGGTTGAAGATCATCCAGACATAGAAGGAGAAGAATTTCATGAGGGTGACCTTTACAGTGCAGAAGTAGAAGTTGAAAAGGTGATGCAATCTCCTTTGATTGCGTATGGAGTTTCACCTGTCAGAATTGAAGTGGAAAAATCACCTCAAAGAGAGGGAGAAGCACAAAAGATTCCATGACCTGAGCACAAGGAGGAACATGTTGAAGAAAAGGTGAGTAAGAAAGATGAAACTCTTGAGAAGTAGAGTTTGAATGAGGAAGCACCTAAAGATCAACGGGAGGAAGGGAAACAGGGTAAGGTGCAGTTAGAGTCCACTACTTTGGATTGGTTGGACAAGGAAATAAAGAGAAAGCAGGTTGTTGTGGAGGATACTCCACCTAACTAGGATGATTTGCTGGCCAAGATTGGAAAGGATAAAGGTAAAAAGAAGGCCAAGGTCATTTCAAGGATTGAAAGGGATGAGGCGAGTAATAGAGTTGTTCACATTGCAACTCCTGCTCCAGATAAGAATAGAGATGAGGTAACTGCAAAAGATTATAATGTACAGACTTTCAATTTAGGGCCCACTTTCGTTGAGCAGGACATTGAAGATTATCAAGGTTCTAATATAGTTATCATGGGGAGATTGAGGAAAGAAATTAAAACCAAGCAGGAGCTGAAGAAGGAAAATGAAAAACTCAGGAAATGCTTGGAGGATCTGATGAAGCCCTTGCAATCTATCAACCCCTCGGCCTCTGCTGCAAATCCCTTACCCAAGAAAACTATCACTGAACTTGAGAGGATGAAGGCTTCCACTCTTGCTACTGCAAATTGGATGAAAGGGGTGTGAAATAAAGGAAATGATGCTATTAGGGATATTCTGTCATCTGGAAAGGATTCTATGAGAGCAATTTATTGGTTGAAATAAGTACAAGCTCAAGACAAAGAAGATACAAATCTCCTGTTGCAGAAAATGAAAACTATCATGGAGTACACCAGGGACAAGATTATAAGTGATGAAATTCTCCCTTCCTCCAGAGCTGTTGAACCTTGGGAGTGGTTTGAGGCATTGCAAATTAGGAAAAAGGCTCTAAAAAAGATATACAAGTAGAGGAGGCAAATTGATGATACCCTAACTGGTGTCTATAGTGGTTGCATTGTGTTCTTTGAGATTATGACAGGGAGAAGGAATATTGTGCCTAAATATTTGAGCTTAGAACAGTTGAGAAAGTGGTGGCATGATGTTTATGCTCTAGTCACTGATGATTCTATTACTGAGCACCAGTTAGATGATGCGGCCACCTACATTGTTGTCATTGATAAATACCTAACTTATAAGGTGGAGTTGGATAAGTCGGTGAAACAATCCAAGGAAGAAATTACATCAATTGAGAGTTGACTTAAGGTTTTTCCTTTACCACCTGTGGCCAACTTGGATAGGGTACTTTTTAAGGTGCATGAAATGCTGGATCAGAATAAAGACAAGGGGGAAGGTAGTTAATGATGGGCTACATCATGATTTGTGCTTTTCTATTATTTTGACATGCATTGGTCCAAGCTGCATTGGGGATCCCAGGCTGACCTGGATGAAATTCATGCATTTAATGCATATTTTATCTCATTTTGAATTTCTCTTGGCCGACTTGTGGCTAATTATTATTGTAAAACCCTAAATAGGCTGACATGTTTTGGGGGTTTTCTATTAATATGGTGTTTTGTATCATTTGTAAGGGTTAAGAATAGACATAAATGAATAGAGAGATAGCTAGTGTAAAAGAGAATGAAGTAGAGAAAGAGTTAGCAAGTAGTTGTTCTCAAGAAAATATTGTGACAGAAAGCTGGAATTGTTGCTACATTGGATAATTTGATGCAAGTAATGACATTGTGATTTGGTTCCATAGTTGTGTTCATCTTATCTTGCATGGTTCTTGCTATTCTATCTTTAGAATTTCTTTGAGGAAAGTTGATACTTTAGAATTAGATTTGATTTAATGATGTTTATTGTTTAATATTTTAAATATTGCAGTAATCCTTGGTCCATACTTTTCACAACCAACTGATTGTTAGTTGCTTTGCAAAGTTAGCTTGGACTTTATATTCATTGTGCTTAGTTCAATTGTGAGGGTTTATTCATTTCAATTGCAATAGGGTTGTTTGAATGGATGTTCATGATTTGAAAATCCTAACACCTTAGAAGATTGCATTGTTTCTATAAGATTGCACATCCATCTAGGTTGAGTAGAAATCAGTTTTGAGGGATTGGTCCATTTCAAGTGTGTCATTTGCATTGTTAATCTTAGGTTTAGTGTTAAATCTAGAAATCTCTGTGAAACCTTATATCTTTTGTTATTTCTTTATCATCCAGGTTAAATTTAGGATTGAAGTATCATTATATTGCTAGATCTGATAAATTGGAGATTCAGTATTTTTGCTTGTAGTAAGGTCCCATTGTGATTACCAACATTTTCACATTTATCACTGAGTTTTTTATGCATTGTCAAGACTTGACATTATAGACCTTGATGTTATCTCTTGAGGTTTTCCGATAGAGATTTACCTTTCAAGAGAGATAGGATATTATATTCTGTTTGAGTTGTTGTGCATAAAACATCATCAACAGTACACAAGACAATTCCAAAATCATATAGTTAGAAGCATCCTTGATCATCAAGGAAAGGCCCGAGTTTATAACATTCTTTCCAGAGAGAGAAGTCAATTTCACATGGTCATATGCTGACATTCCTAGATTGGATCCAGAAGTTGTTCTACATCACTTTCCACTGTTACCAAATGCTAATCCATACAAATAGAAGTTAAGATAAATGCACCCACAGATTGCGCTCCTTGTCAAGGTCGAATTAAATAAACTCTTGGTTATTGGTTTCATTTGCTCAATTGATTATGTAGATTGGATATCAAACCTCATTCCTGTCACAAAACCAAATGGTCAAATCAAAGTATGTACATATTTCAGAGACCTCAACAAATCTTGTCCCAAATATGATTTTCCTTTACTAAACATTGACATCATAGTAGACCTTATTTCTGGTTACATAATTCTATCACTTATGTATAGATTCTTAGGTTATAATCAGATAAGGATTTCCATTGAAGACCAATGAAAGACAACTTTCACATGCACTTGGGGAAATTTCTGTTGGAGTGTCATGCCATTTGGGCTCAAAATTTTTGGAGCTACCTATCAGAGAGCCATGCCAACTATTTTTTGAGATTATATGCATGTCCTTATGGAAGACTATGTTGATGAACTTCTCTCTAAATCTCTAGAATGAAGTGGTAACCTAGTAGTATTGGAAAATATTTTCATACAACTGGAAAAGTACCAACTCAGGCTAAAACCAAAGAAAAGTGTTTTCGGGGTCCAATCAGAAAAACTCCTAGGATATATTGTCTCTCGTAGAGGAATAGAAGTTGATCCCACCAAAGTAAAAGCTATCTTTGACATGACACCACCAACCAACATCAGTCAATTTAGAACATTACAAGGAAGACTACAATCAATCTGTAGGTTCATTGCTCAACTAGTAGACAAGATCCATCCATTTCAACACTTGTTATGAAAATGAATTCCCTTAAATTGGAAAAAGAAATGCCAAGAAGCATTTGATAAGATCAAGCATTACCTATTGAAACCACCATTTCTTATGCCTCCGATTGATGGAAGACATTTGATACTATATGTGATAACAACTACATCAACACTAGGAGCATTACTAGCACATAATGATAATGATGGAAAGGAATGAGCAATTTAATATATGAACTGCACCTTAGTCGGATATGAGTTGAATTATAGTCCTATTGAACGGGAATTTCTAGCAGTGGTATTTGCAGCACAAAAATTAAGACACGACATGTTGAATCACAAGAAAAAACTAATCGCCAAAATTGATCCTTTGAAATACCTTCTCAGTAAAGCAACTCTAACAGGAAGACTAGCTAAGTGGGTTATGATCCAAAGTGAGTATGACATTGAGTACGTGGACTGAAAAGCCTTAAAGGGACAAGTGATAGCTGACCAACTTGCAAACATACTAGTTGATGAGTCTAGTTTAGGCTTAATTTTGACAGAGTTTGTTATCCATTTGTTGTAGTTGTCATAAAATTTGATACTTGGATATTGACCTTTTTATTATATTTCCTCAAAACCATAGACATTGGGCATAAGCTTATTTTTGTAACCTTTAAATGACATTGACATGCTATATGGACTATCTATGTTAATTTTACATGTGGATTAATGAATGTTACTTTAAGGTAGTTACAGATATGCAATTGTTGTGTGTACTAATATTGTTATGCAGATATAATTAGAAGCCTACAAAATTGAGGAAGATTCTGCCAACTAGTCATTCCCCATAAAGGTCAACAAGGTGATTGTTCAAAAGTCAATGGAGGGAAAACTCTCAGCAAGAGGGAAATTCCTAGTTCAAATTGAAGGATTGCAACTGCCTTGTAAATGGTCTTAATTATTTTTTGAGCAAATATAGGAGTTAATGTTGTGCTAGATATGCATTAAGGAAAACATGCTTGACGAGATTCCATGCATGCATAACCTCCTCTACAAATTTTATGCTTTCCCTAAAGTGGCATCCTCCTAATCTATTGGAGTTGACCACCTTGCTAGGTAGTTAGTTAGTAGCTTTTCTTCATATAAATAAGACTCAGATGCTCCTTGTCAGGAGGTTGCTTAATCCGATGTTGTATTTTGCATTCCTAGTTTTTTAGTAATACAATTATGCTACTCTATTCTACTCATGTTTTCCAATGAATAAAAGGAAGTTATAAGTTCACTCATTTGAGTTTACATTTGTTTTAAACTGGATACTCATTCAAGGGGTCCCACTTGGTGAGCATTCTATCATTTAGATTAGTTATTACTTTTTGTTCAACAATTAGTTAATAATTTGGCGGTGTCTATTCCTATAGCCACTAGAATTACATTCTGTGATTGTTCCTACAACCAAACTAGATAGAGTAGTTTCCTGTTTGTTTGCTTAGATTTTCATTTCTATCATGCACTTCAGCTTAGTATAGTTGTTGGTTGATGTTCAACATTTACTTTACTTCTTTCTAAGCAATTTACTTTCAACATTATATCTTTCTTAGCTGTAGGATGAATATGACTACTAAGGATTCCTAGTGCACATACTGTAATGACCCATTTCAAGTCTACATCCCTGGGTTGACAAGTTAAATGCACCTTCATGGTGATTAAGACATCTATTCAGATTAGATGTCTAATCTCTGAATCACAACTTTATGGGCTTAGTTGTTAAATCATTGTAGGAGGCCAACATTTTTGGCACCATTGTCGGGGATGGTGTCAAACTAGAGAGTTATTGGGAGTCATTAATAGTTTCTTTCTTGTTGAAGTATTTCTAAATTTGTTCTTAGTATAGCCCTCATTTAGGAAATAATGACCCCCTATTCTCTTACCAATTCTTTTTGTGAGCTGGCTAATGCTAAGTTGATACCGTATGCATAGAGGAAGGAGAAGAGATGCTTATGGGAGAATACTTCCTAATGATCCTAATCCATTCCAGCTAGTTGAGTATTAGAATCTACCAAGTGAAGAATAAGAAGAGCCACACCCTTTTGCTGATGTATTTCCTGATTTGAACAGTTCTGAGACCTCCTCTAAAGATCAAAATCTGATTAAGAACCCATTTTCTTTGGAACTTCATCAAGCATGCATGGGTGATGAGAATAATGAGAACAAAAATAGAAACAAACCTAACCAACCAACCTTTCCTTTCCCCATTTCTCATCAAAATAAAGTTGACAACCTAAAAAATATCCCTGCTTCAGTCCTTCCTAAGTTCTATGGACTTGTCATAGAAGATACTGATACCTTCTTGTTTGAGTTTGATATCCTCTGTAGAAGTTATGACTATACCACCGATGCTCATAGGATTAAGCTATTTCCTACCACCATGAAAGAGGTTGCATTAAGATGGTTGATGAGCCTAGGTAGAAATACTGTGGAGACTTGGAATGACATGAAGAAAAAGTTCCTTGAGAAGTACAAGGAATATTGCAGGGGCAGTGACATGAGGGGAGATGACATCTTTAAGATGCAACAGAAGGAAGATGAGAGTTTGGAGGATTACATTTCAAGGTTTTTGTTTTTCCTCTAGAAATATCCATATCATACACTCAATGAGGAGTCCCAAAATATGCTCTTCTTGAGAGGGATTAATGAGAGCTGTATTGAGACTTTAGACCTGATGGGAGGAGGAGATGACACCCAAGTTCCTTGGGAAGATATTAAGAAGCTATGTTAGAACTATTCTAGGGTAGCTTCAAAGAAAGGGAGAGCTTACCAGTCCTATACTGGTAAGTTATCTACTAGTGGAGTCTCAAGGATGGAGATTACTCACTTTTTTTTAGACTTCAAGTAAGACATCATAAAAATCTGGCTACTCAGCTAGATACACTCCAAGCTAAGAAGAAATAAGAGGAGGTAGAAGCAATGTTGGCAGAATATTGCCCTCATTGTAGACAAAAGAAAATGGACTGTAGATGCAAGATGGTAGCTAATATTGATAGTAAGTAGATTCCACCTGATTTCAAGCCAATCCAGGTTGAGGATGATCAAGTCTACTATGTTGCACAAAGGAGGTCATGGGCTCCAAGACAAGGTATGCCACTAGATCCACTATCTTTTGCTAGGCCATATTTTAATTCTTATTCATATGGTAACCAATGGAAATCCCCATATCCATCCAATTATTGAGGATATCCACAATAGCCTTGGAGTAACCCTCCAAATACCTGGCCTAAAAACCAAAACTCTACACCCCAGTGGCAACAACCTTAGGGGAATTGGCAGTAGTTCTAGGGAAATTGGCAGCCACCTTCAAGAAACTGGCAACAAACATCTCAATGGAGGGGAGGACAACAATGGAAAAAATAGACCACTAATTACATGAAACCACCTTCCTATCCCCAACAACCTACTACAATGCCTCCTCATGCTAGTTCAAGTTCAAATACACCTAGACCTACTCAGCTACTAGCTCAACCCACACCTAACCCAAATAACAAACCACAATAGTAGCTAGTATACTCTACTGATCCAAACCAATTTCCATGATATGCTGTGAGTGTAAGTGACATCAACTTGCATTCAAGAACTACTTTTCCAGCTCCTTCCACACCCATTATTACTGAGCTTCCTATGGAAGAGGAGGAGGAGCATATGAATGTCCCCATTCAGCCAAGTGCACCTAAAAATCTTGAATCAGTCTGAGTCCAATAGACTGAACAAGAACCACCATTTCCTTAGAGATTGGAAGTTGCTAAGAAAAAGGAAGAGAAGGAGGAAACAACCTTTGACATTTTAGATCAGTTGAAGCATATATGTGTCAAGATAACTCTATTTTAGATCAATTGAAGCATGTATGTGTCAAGATACCTCTATTTTAGACCATCAAATATGTTCCTATATATGGCAAAGCAATTAAGGAAGCATGCCTCAAGAAGCTAGGAAATAAAAAGAAAGACTCCACTACGGTTTATGTGGTGGGATAGCTAGCTGACATCATGGTTGGGAAAGTGATTGTCCTCAAGTACAATGACCCAGGTAGAACTGTGGTAGGAGTTGTTATAAATGGGATCCAAATAAAGAATGATCTAATTGATTTGGGAGCAACAATAAATGTATTGACAAAGGATATCCTACAACAACTAAACATTGCAAGTATGAGATCTACTCCTATTGTCCTACAACTTGCTGATAGTTCTACTGTTAAGCTTTATGGTATAGTAGAGGTTCTTGTGGTAACTCTAGACTCTTGGGAGCACCCAAAAAATTTCATGATTCTTTCTCCTAAAGCTACACTAGGTGGGTATCCCATTATTCTTGGAAGGCCATGGTTAGCAACAAAAGATGCCTATATTGGATGCTGGTCAAGATACATGGCCATTTCTGATGGAAATAGCACCAAAAAGTTTGTTCTCTACCCTCCTGCTCAGCCATCCCAGGATATCGATAATCCCATATGGCCACATGTTGGTGAAGAGAACAAAGAAGTTAATTTTATGGTACAACTTATGATGTTAGGAATAATTTATTTCATGCAGCTTCAAGAGGAAGATGAAGTGTTGTCTAACATAATCTAGAACCATTGTGAAGTAGAGGAAGCATCATCCTCTCATGCATCTAGTTCTACTGGTCTAGTGAAAACCATTTTACTTGCTCTTCCTGTAGCCAAAATTCCTACAACAATAAGAATGTCTAATACATTGTTTCCACATGAACTCGAGGAACCAAGTATTAGTGAAACAACTATGATAGAGCTAACCACACAAGTGCAAGTGTCAGAAGGAAAATACTTAAATATTAACAAGTTGAGTGAAGAACAAAAGCTGGCTTTCAAAAACTTACTAAGGACCCACCGACATGCATTTGCATGGGACTATCATGATATGAAGGGCCTGGATCCTAAGCTCTACACTCATAGGATATACATCAGAGATGATTGTACACCAGTGAGGCAACCACATAGAAGAATTAACCCTACATTAAGAGAAATTATAAAAGGGGAACTACACAAATTTCTAGATGCAAGATTTATCTACCCCATTTCAGATAGCCAGTGGGTGCCTCCATTGGTGATTGTGCCCAAAAAGGAAGGGAAGTGGCGAGTTTGTGTTGATTATAGGAAACTCAATGCTACCACCAAAAAAGATCACTTTTCCCTTCCTTTCATAGACCAAGTTCTAGATTCACTTGTAGGAAAACAATACTTTTCTTTTCTAGATGGATTCAGTGGGTATAACTAGATCCAAATTGCACCTGAGGACCAAGAGAAGTCCACCTTTACCTATCCATGGGGGACCTATTCCTACTCAGTACTTCCATTTTGCTTATGTAATGCAGCTACAACTTTTTAGAGGGCATGCATTAGTATATTTTCAGATACCTCTCATGATTGCATAGAGATTTATATGGATGATTTTACCACCTATGGTGCTGATTTTAATGAAGCATTGGAAACTATTATGAGATTCCTAAAGAGATGTGAAGAACATAATCTATCTTTAAATAGTGAAAAGTGCTTCATGATGATGTAGGAAGGTGTAGTCCTTGGCCACTACATCTCTTCCAAAGGAATTCAAGTAGATCCTGCCAAGATTGAGGTGATAAAAAATATGCCTATACCTGCAAAACAAAAATATTTTAGGAGTTTCTTGGGACATGCAGATTATTATAGGAATTTCATCAAAGATTTCAGCAAAATGGCAACACCATTATACACTCTCCTAACTAAAGATGCTGAATTTCAATGGACAAAAGACTGTGACAAGGCATTTTCTGACTTGAAAGCAACTTTAACTCAAGCTCCTATACTCAAAGGTCCTAATTGGGAGCTTCCTTTCCACATTCATAAAGATGCATGAAACTATGCTATAGGAGCAGTCATGGGACAAAAAGAAGGAGCAATTGAAAATGCTATTTATTTTGTCAGCAAAAATTTGCAAGGAGCTGAATTCAACTATACAGTGACAAAAAAAGAAATGTTGGCAGTGATCTATGCCCTAAACAAATTCAGGCACTACATAATTGGCTATCAGATCTTTGTGCACACTGATCATGCAACAATTGAGTACCTCATGAATAAACCCTTGATCTCAAGTAGGCTAGTAAGATGGTTATTGCTGATGTAGGAGTTTGAAATAACCATTGTGGATAAACTAGGGAAGGCCAATGTTGTTTTAGACTTTCTTTCAAGGATGACTACATTAGAGGAAAATCAAGTCATTGATGAATATTTCCTTGATGGAAACTTATTTTCTATCAATGTGCATACACCTTGGTATGCTGACATAGCTAATTATCTAGTCATAGGGAGAGTTCCTCCTCATTTCTCTCCAAAAGAGAGAAGGGTGCTCATTGAGAAAACCTTTCCTTTCTCATGGATTGCAGGATGTTTGTTCTACACTAGACCAGACCATGTCATGAGGAGATGTGTGAGGGAAGATGAGACATGTGATAAATTGTATGCATGTCACAATGAACCATGTGGAGGGAATTTTGCAGCCAAGAGGACAACAATGAAAATTTTGAACATAGGATATTATTGACCCACACTCCACAAGGATGCATGGAGATATACAAGGAAGTGTGATAGATGCCAGAGGATGGGTGACCAACCAAATCTAATGAGATGCCACTTTACCCCTAGGTAGTCATCACTCCATTTGATAAATGGGGATTGGATTTTGTAGGAACCATTGATCCTCCATCAAATTGTAAATCTTATATCTTGGTATGTACTGATTATGTAACCAAGTGGGTAGAAGTTAAAGCCATGAAGCATGCAAGAGATGATAAGGTTTCTGAATTTCTTTATGAGGAAATTTTCAAATGGTATGGGGTTCCAAGAGAGATAGTGACTGATTAAGGGGCTCAATTCACTTCAACCCTTGTTACATCACTAGTCAATGAGTACAACATAAGGCATATAAAGTCTACTCCTTATCACCCTCAGGCCAATGGCCAAGTTGAGGTGACCAACAAAGAAGTTGAAGCCATTCTAACCAAGACAATGTCTATCCATAGAAAAGATTGGGCAAGCAGGATACCAGAAGCTATTTGGGACTACATGACCACCTGGAAAACAACTACAGGATTCACTCCATTTGAGTTGTTGTATGGAAAGACATCCATGATTTCCATTAAATTTGAGCATAAGAATTTGAGGGCTGCATTAGACACGGGGATGGAAATATCTGAGGCACAAAAGGATAGAATCATGCAGCTGAATGTTTTGGATGAGATAAGGAAGGAAGTGTTACATCACACAGAGGTAGTGCAGAACCAAAGAATAAAGTGGCATGAAAAATTCATAAAGGACAAGAAATTACAGCTAGGTGACTGGGACCTGCTCTACAACTCAAGGTATTAGGATAATGCAAAAAAATTGCAGACAAGGTGGCTAGGACCATATGAGGTCACTGAAGTTTTCCCCAATGATGCTATTCAACTCACCACCATTGACCCTGTCAGATTTAAGCTACTTGTCAATGGTCATCACCTCAGATTGTATCACAAGCTAACTTCCAAGGAGGAATTCTTGCAACAATTCACTTAGCATGCAACACCTGAACTTCCTGCAGTAGAAGGGAGCGAACCTAATGTCCCTCCTTCTGGCTAACCAAGGTACGTAACTTGTCATAATAAAGAATTCCACTTTTGTGGGAGTCCACTTCTTCATTCATTCACCCATCCACCCATCCATCTCCACCTTTCTCTCTCTTCCATCAAACTATCATAACTTCACTTCATTCCGCTCCACTTTCATTAATTGCTCAATTGAATTCTTAAAAGGTGACTGGTACTTTGTCCATATTCTTAGCAACAAATCTTCCAATAATTAAGGTATGTGCACATTGATTTGTTATATCTAAATTTTCTTTTAGTAAATTTATTTAATTTTTGTACATTAATGTAGATATTATCCATAGCATTTAATTATTCCTTGCCCTTGTCAAATCACTATTACTACCTTGCATGTGAGGACACATGCTAAAATTTAGGTTGGGGGGATAGTGTGTCACCATGTCCCCGTGTCAATCTATGATAGTCCATGTTAGCACATTCTAAATTGAGCCAATTTGAATTCTGAGTGAGATGATGACTTGCATGTGTGAAATGACATCAACCGCCACCATTTTTCTCGATCATAGCCTTCGTTTATTACTCCTTTACTGCCTTTATTGCTATTGTCATAATCCTAAGCTGCTAAAAGGGTAAAATTCATATGGCATTAATGTTAGGAATTTAGCAGTGTTGTAGGAAGGTGAAATTTGGGCTTTCAGACGAAGATTGCATGAAGGAAAACTTTGCAGAGTGTGTTTAATTGCATACAGCTGAACAATGGAAGGTGGGTTAATTCAAAATAAACCCATGGTTCATGATGTATTACTATAGGATGCACCTTGCTATGCCAAGTTCATAAATTATGGGTTGTTAGACTATTTCCTGAAGCTCAATGGTTATAATGAAGATGTTGCATTGGAATTTTAAGAGACATTGTTTGAAGGAAAGGCCACGATAAAATGGTTAGAGGTAATGGCTACTGAAGAAAGGATTGTAGGAGTTACAAGGTTGCCTGCTGACAGTACATATTACCCTGCTACTAGAGATGCTAGGTCATCTAGGGTTGAATTTAAAGAGCCTAGTGACCCTCCATTGAGTGTGGATAAGCGAGGTGCAAAGAGAACCTCTCTTCCTGAGCCATGGAAGAAAATAGCTATCTACATTATAAATTACATCACTTGTGAAGGCCACCTATCAAACCTACACTCTATGCACTTCAAACTCCTGAACCATATGAGGCATGGGAGAAGAATAAACATGCCAAACGTGCTATACCACCTTCTTTCAATCATAATGGAAAAGACCCAAAAAGGTAGGATAATTTTGTTTCCCACCATTGTCTGATCAAATTATTAGTTGAGAAGTCTCTGTAGGATGTGTTTGATATGACTTGGGAAGAATTCTTCAATACTAATCATAATTAGACTAGAGCATTTGCGACCTAGGGTTTTTCCTCAACCTTGTAGGGTTAGTAGGAGAGTGAACAATGTTGGAGCCACTCCTAAAGCCTCAACTTCTAGCGCAAGCCCTAGTGTAAACCCTCCTACAGCCAAACAAACTATAGAGACTAGTTCTTCTAAGACAGAACAATCAGACAAAGAAATTTCCTCTTTAGATTCTAATGATGATGTCCCTCTAGGAACCCTAATGAGAATGAGGAAACAGAAGAAAGAGGAAGAAATAAGGAAAGGAAAATCTAAAAAGAAAATGAGAGAAAAAGAAGTGCCAAGCTCTAAGAAATGAAAGGATGACATTGTTCCTCTTGCAGCCGAAGAAAAACATGAGATCCCTCCTAGAAAAACAAGACCAGCTGGACAAACCTTTGGTGTATCTCCATAGGAAATCCCTAAGCCTAGAGAAACATCATAGGAAGATATAGAAGCCCCCATGGGGTAGGTGAATGTCAAGGAAAAGGACATATTTGAGGAAGCAACAAATATAACGTTGGTAGATCTTGCTAACATCGCTGAACAAGTTGAGAGTCAAGAATATGAGGAAAATCAGGAGCTCCTACAACAAAAGGAAGATCTAGAGTTCCTGTAGCAAAAGCAAGAGCAAGAGTTCCAGAAACAAGAGGCCCTACAACCAGAACTGGGAGAACAATCAGTACCCCTGCAGCCAGAATTGGCTAAACAAATAGAATCCCTGTAACTGGAGCCACATGAAGAGCAAGCATCAGTACTAGGAATTTTTTTGGTAGGAATACATAAGCCCTCTAATTTTTCAATTCACATGGTAGCCATGAAATTGTGGAGAGAGATGAAAATGAGGGAAGAGGAATGGAAAGAGGAGAAATGCAGGCTGAAGAAGGAAATTCAAAAGAGAGATGAAGAGATTGAAGATAAGGATGCATAAATTGCTACTTTAAAGAAGAAGGTGGACAATATGGCAGCCTTAGTACCTCAAATATTAGAGTGCATGACTCCTCCAAGGGTCTATGTTCTATATTTTAAGGAGAAGTATATTTCTTTTAAATTAGCAAGGATTGTTTCAAGTTTGAATCCTTCCATTGAGACTCCTCTTGAATTTTTCAATGCCTATCGGATTGCTCCTCCTAAAATGAAAAATTTGTTCTGTGAATTTTATTTTCATAATTATGCTATGTCCCAAGACCATGATTGGAATACCTTGTTGTATGTTGGGGATGCCAAATTAAGGGAATTTATGTCCTAGATATAGAATGAAATTGGTTGGGGACAATAGTTCAAGGCTTATAGGAAAATAGAATCCAACACTCCCCTATCTATCAGGGCTGAATCTAGAAATCCAGGAGACATTTTTAGGGATTGGCATAGAATTATTTACCAACCAAGCTATGGAAGTAGGATCCTACCTGAGAGAGAAGTAGTTTACCAAGAATAAATGAAGGTATAAAAAACCATAGGGGATTTTGTAATAGGATATCTAGCACAGAGGTGGAACAGTCTGACTGATGAGCTGAAACAAGCTGAGCCTCACTCTCTACAGAACTGTGCTGCATCACTTAAAAGAGTTGATAGATATATACAGATTGGAAGGAAAAAGGGACAATTTTTCCTTTCATTAACTTTTCAGCCACCCATCCTATTATGGCCTATGCCAAATTTCAGGTATTATCATTATGATATAGCTACAGAGAGACAAAGATGGAGCAGGTTGGATAGACAACAAGGGTTTTATTGGGACCCTAATTCACACATTGAAAGAATTGATGTAGGACAACTGGTAGTTGCAAATTTTAGGGCATCAACCAACAAAACCTTAGGTTGGGGGGAGTGATGAGTCCACTTTATGGCTTAATTTTGACAGAGTTTGTTATCCATTTACTGTAGTTGTCATAGACTTCGATACTTGGATATTGACCCTTTTATGATATTTCCTCAAAACCATAGACATTGGGCATAATCTTATTTTTGTAACCTTTAAATGACATTGACATGCTATATGAACTATCTATGTTAATTTTACATGTGGATTAATGAATGTTACTTTAAGGTAGTTACAGATACGAAATTGTTGTGCGTACTAATATTGTTATGCAGATATAATTAGAAGACTACAAAATTGAGGAAGATTCTGCCAGTTGGTCATTCACCATAAAGGTCAACAAGGTGATTGTTCAAAAGTCAATGGAGGGAAGACTCTCAGCAATAGGGAAATTCCTAGTTCAAATTGAAGGATTGTAACCACCTTGTAAATGGTCTTAATTGTTTGTTGAGTGAATATAGGATTTACTATTGTGCTATATTTGCATTAAGGAAAACATGCTTGACCAAATTCCATGCATGCATAACCTCCTCTCCACTTTTTATGCTTTCCCTAAAGTGGCGTCCTCCTAATTTTTTGGAGTTGACCACCTTGCTAGGTAGTTAGTTAGTAGATTTTCTTCATATAAATAAGATTTAGATGCTCCTTCTCAGGAGGCTGCTTAATCTAATGTTGTATTTTGCATTCCTAGTTTTTCATTTATACAGTTATGCTGCTCTATTGTACTCATGTTTTCCAATGAATAAAATGAAGTTATAAGTTCATGCATATTTTACATTTGTTTTAAACTGGATACTCATCCAAGGGGGCCCACTTGGTGAGCATTCCATCCTTTAGTTTAGTTATTACTTTCTGTTCAACAATTAGTTAATAATTTGACACTGTCTATTCCTCTAGCCACTAGAATTCCATTCTATGACTATTCCTGAAGCCAAAGCAGGCAGAGTAGTTTCCTATTTGTTTGCTCAGATTTTCATTCCTATCATGGACTTCAGCTTAGTATAGTTGTTGGTTGATGTTCACCATTTATTTTACTTCTTTCCAAGCAATTTACTTTCAACATTATGTCTTTCTTAGTGGTAGGATGAATATGGCTACTATGGATTCCTAGTGTACATACTGTGCTAACCCATTTCAAGTCTACATCCCTGGGTTGAAAATTTAAATGCACCTTCATGGTGATTAAGTCAGCTATTTAGATTAGATGTCCAATCTCTAAATCATAGCTTTATGGGCTTAGTTGTTAAATAATTGTAGGAGGCCAACACCAGTAAAAGAAGATCATCTTGTGATATCTGATTTCCTAGATGAATATATCTTTGTAATAGAGACACCTACAACTTGGAAGCTATATTTTGATGGATCTTACACAAATCATGGCTTAGGAGCTAGAATTCCATTCATCAAACCTCAAGGAGACTCCATTCCCAAGTCATTCTGAATAACATTTCCATGCACAAACAACATGGCTAAGTATGAAGCATTATTGAAAGGATTTCAAATGACAATATAATGGAAAATAAAGGATCTTTAGGTTTATGACAATTCTCAGTTAGTGATTAAGCAAGTTATTGACAATTATGACACCAAAGATGAGAAATTGACACCCTACAAGCACATGGTAGATAGTTTTAGACTGTACTTTGACAATATTACATTTGAACAGATACCAAGAATCTAGAACAAAGCAACTGATGTAATGGATACAATTGGATCTCTCTTGGACATTCCTAACAATGCCTCACAATATGAGTTCTTGGTAGAACAATTGTTGATCCCTACATTCGATGTCCCCGAAACTAAACTTGTATGTGAAATTTTTGGTCATGAATCTCCTTGGTACAAAGACATCTACAATTACTTACATGACCAAATTATCCCTCCTGACCTATCCCTCAACCAATGAAAATCCTTTATCCAGAAAGCATCTAAAAATGCCATCATCAAAGATACCCTTTACCATCGTAGCCTAGATAGTACCCTCCTTCGATGTCTCGACTCAAATGAAACACAAATTGCCTTACAAGAGGTACACCAAAATATATGTGGAGCTCACTCTATTGGTCCGATCTTAGCTAAAAATCTCATGAGAATAGGATATTATTTTCCTACAATGGAACGCGATGCCTATCACTTTGTGAAGAAATGTCACCAGTGTTAGATTCATGGAGATCATATACATACACTAGCTCAAGAGCTACAACCGCTTAGTTCGCCATGGCCATTTTCTCAATGGGGACTCAACCTACCAGGGAAGATCCATGCCACCTCTTCTAATGGACATAAGTTTATCCTTGTTGCAACTGAATACTTTACAAAATAGATTGAAGCCATTCCACTAACCTACATTATTAGAAAGAAGATAGCCAAGTTCATCCTAAATTACATCATTTTCCGCTATGGTATCCCACAGTCCATTATTACAGATAATGGTCACCATTTTAAGAATCAGGATTTCCATGAACTTTGTGAAAAATTCCATATCCAACACCATTTTACCACTCCATATTAACCCCAAGGTAATGTCCAAGTTGAGGCTTCTAACAAGACTATCCTAAAAATATTAAAGAAGACTATCAATGAAACTAGCCAATACTGACACTTACAACTTAATCCTATTTTATGGGTATATCACACTAGTGTCCACACCCCTATAGGAGCCACACCATATTCCATCATCTATTGATCCAAGGCAATACTTCCTATAGAGGCCGAGTTACCATCCCTACGAGTCTCCATGCAAGGCTTGATTGATCAAGAAGAATACCGTGTATCCTGTCTACATGAGCTAGAGTTGTTGGATGTTGTGGATATGATACTGATATGTGGTTTTCATTGATGTCAAAACTATTAGCATTATTATATTGAAGGATGTATATGTCGAGGATATTGAGAAAATTGTTAAAAGAAGAGTTGCAGGTTCCTAGTGGAACAGTGAAGGTCATGAAGGTATATTGTTATGTATGTTGAAGATCAGTTGTTGTGGAATAAAGGGTTTGTTCCTGAGTGTATCAAGTTCATCTACTAGAAGTTTCAGAGGTCCGTGTGAAGTTTTGGTCATTCTATGAATAGTTGTGTTCTGATAGTATTTATGTGGGTTCTGTTAGTGTTCCTAAGTGAAGTTTATGTGTTTCTGATAATTTCTTTTGCTGCGGATGTTTCTCTATTAGTTAATTTTGTTTTTGGATGCTTCTATATCATGCTCTATCTTTTTGGTACACCCACATTGATCAGTGTGCTCGTGGTCAAATATTTTTGTTTGTATGTTTGATTTTTCATGTTCTTGGCCAACATGATGGTGGTAGCGTGTTGTGAATCTTCGAGGATAAATTAATTAAAGTATTTTTGTGTTGGAGTTATTAATTTGGGTCTCCACTATGTTGTGGCCAACCTTGGTGGATTTTCAATCCAAATTTATTTGTAAATTTGGGCCGACATTGAAAATATATTTTATATTTTTGGTCGACAAGGTTGTGGATGTAATCTCATGTTGCGAATATATAAGAGCGATTGTTTCATCAGTGTAATGTGTGGTTTTATGCTCAGTGTGATCCTATGTGTGTATGTGTGAATATAATTTGATTGCAAAGAAGAGTGTGAAGAAGGTTGAGCAGAGTGTGAAGAATTTTGAGCAAAGTGTGAAGAAGGTTTTATGTGCTTAACTGGAACTGTAATCAAGCTTGTGTAGAAGCTATTTTCTCACTTCACATTTTTTATGGTTTTAATCCAAACCTTTCTTTGGATAGTGAGTTCTCTTTTGTATTTGAGTAGTGAGCTCTAGGCAGTGTGCTTGAATGCATGTGCATTCCCATTATTCATATAATTTTAACATGGTATAATATTGTGGATTGACCCCCATCGTGGTTTTTCCCCTAACAGGGTTTCCACATAAAAATCTTGGTGTTCTCTGTGTTTTTGATGTGTTGATTGTTCATGGTTTATTATTCATTCATCAGATCTAAGATTAAGTTAAGTAAAGATTGAAAAGTTTAATTATTCTGTGACAACTGATTCACACCCCCCTCTCAGTTGTCTGTCCTTTTTTTTCCAACAATTGGTATCACAGTAGGTTCCTCTGAAGAAGTTTAAAAGATTGAGGTGATACGAGATGGCATCATACAAGAAGGATAGTCCTAGTGTCATTTGAGGTGTATTGGTGAACCCTTCTAGAAAATTACAAAGAATACATATGTTATTCCTATGAATGGTCCTTCCATTGTTGATGAGATTAAAGAAGATGAGAATAATTTTAGGGCTATGGAAGCTTTGTTGAGTGCTCTAATAGATTCAAAAATGAAAAATGTGATAGGTCTGAAGATAGCTCATGAGATGTGGATGAAGCTAGAAACTTTGTATGAAGGTGATGTTCATGTGAAGATGGCTAAGCTACAAAGTTTGAAAGGAAAGTATGAAAACTTGAAGATGGGTGAAGATGAAAATATTTCTTCTTTTATGCAAAGAGTAAATGAAATAGTGATGGGTATTAGATGTGCTGGTGGTACCATGGATGAGGAAGAAATTTTGGCTAAGGTGTTTAGATCATTGCCTCCCTCCTACAAAGCAAAGGATCACACTATTGAAGAAACCAGATCATTGACAAATGTGACAAGGGATACATTGATTGGTAAACTTGTTGCCTTTGAGTTGAGAGAATTTGGTGAATATGTTCCCAAGAATGAAACTATATTTAAGGCTACTGTATCTAGAAGAAACAAGCAAAGATATGATCTAGGAGAAATTTCTAGAAAGACATTCAAGTATGAAGAAGAGATGAAACAACTTGAAGATGAAGAAAGAGAGGTAGAAGAGTTGGAAGCATTGATTGTAAGGAAAAAAGGTAGAGGACAAGGTAAGTATAAAGGAAAGTTTCCTATCAAATGTTTTTCTTATAGTAAAATAGGGAATTTTGCATCAAGGTGTCCTGAAAGAGTTCCTAGGTCTAATCCTTACAAACCTAGATTTCAAAAGAAATGTTATTTTTCTAAAGAAGGTGTGACTTATGAAGAGTCTGATAAATATAATGGAAATGAAGATGATTGGGTTTTCATTGCTATCAAGGAAAATAATCCAGTGGCTACTAAATCTGCTAAAGTTGAGAAAACTCTTGCAACCCGAATTGAAGAAAAGGATGAGTGGGTTATTGATAGTGGATTCTCACATCATATGACTGGTGACAAAAGAAAATTTGTAAGTCTAGAGAAGTATGACGGTGGGGTTGTGAGATTTGGAGATAACAATGCTTGTGTGATTCGTGGCAGAGGATCTATTTGTCTTGGTCGTAAGCATAACACTAATGATGTTCTTTATGTTGAAGGCTTGAAGCACAATCTGTTGAGTGTTGGATAGATGGTAGACAAGGGTTATGATCTTTAGTTCAAAAATGGAAGATGCAGGATACTTGGAAGTTCTAGAAATGTGATTGCTTCAGGTAAACAGACAAAATGTAATATTTTTCACCTGAATGCTACTAGTGAAAGTTGTTTAATTTTTCAAGTAGATGAAAGCTGGTTATGGCATAGGAGTCTGTGTCATGTGAAATTTGAAAACATTATGAAGGTAAGTTCCACTCAATCAGAAAGAGATCTACCTAAGTTAGTGAAGCCTGCTAACATAATTTGCAAGGAGTATGTTGTGCAGTTTTTGCACACACGCCCCACTAAAAGTAGGGACCCTCTCTTGCTTTGGTTTTTTATGCTTTTGGAACTTTGGTTTTGGAATATGGTTGCTCTAGAGTGTGCTTGAATTTTTATTCTTCTTGTGTGAATGATCCCTTGAAGTTGTTCTTTGAAAATCCTAAGTCTTGGGGTGTTTTTGGGTTTTTCATTGGTTTCGGGAATTTCCTCCCTGGGTGGAATTCCCTGATTTCCATCCATGCCTTAGATACCCGATGGGGATTGATTTGCATTATTCTTCGGGGATTTTGGATTTTCATAGAATTTTGGGTCCACTGGAATTTCCCAAAATTCCTTCAAGCCCTCAGATCCCCAAATTTCCTTCACCCCCTCGGACCCCCAAAACTTGTCTTGGGTTGTCATGTCACTTCATTTATGCTTATTGTATGATTTTACAACTCATATTTAATGAAGTTTTGAGGAATTTTATGCTGAAATTTGGTGTCATTTTCTTTCTTTTGAATTTGGAAGAGCTTAATCCTTGAGTGTTGCATGTGAATTTGGTGTTCAAGCTTTGAATTGCTGCATTTGCTCGAGATTGGAGATTGTTGCATGTTCCTGCCCTCTTGAATTGCTCTTCATCAATGGTATGTATACGACACCTTTTCTTTAAATTGATGAGAATGAATTATTTTTGGTGTCATATGCGTGTCTTGATTTTGGGTTTGGGCGTACTAAAAGTCTACAATTGAAACTAGGGTTACCCATCATTCTTTTTGATTCCTTCCCTAAAATTTCATGTCATCATCCTTTTGTTAAATGGGTGATTTGATAGTGTCTTCCATTACCAAACATGGTCCTCGAATTTGAATCTGTGTGTGATGTCAATTTTCTTGAGTTGATTTAGGGTTTCTTACATTTGACAAAGTTGATGATTTGAGTGAATCCAAGCTCACGTTTCCATCTATATTCAATAATTACTTGACTTTTGGTGAATTTATCATGATTTAGTGAAATAAATGAGTGAATTAGGACTAGAATTGTTGCTCATGGCAAAGCCCTAGGGTTTCAATTTTAAATTCAATACTAATATTAGTTGAATTTTCTGTGAGAAAATTTTGAGTCTGGATCCATTGATGAACGATTTGAGACAAACAACATTTGAGCCCAAGTCCCAAATTAATGATCATTCAATCAATTTGGCTAAGTTGTGAAGGATTGGAAATTTCAGGATTTTGAGTTCATTGCAGAATTCCTCTACCTTAGGAAATCCCTGAGTTTCCATTTCCCTGTCTTTCTTCTGAAAATGTGTCAAGTCATGCTAGTTTCATGGATTTTTGTCCCTAATGGAAATTCCCGAAAACCTATTGAAAATGGGGAATTGTGGACATAAATGAATTAAGGCCGAATGATATTCATGTCTGATGCTTTGATTTGAATGATTAAGAGCAATATTATGCTTCTTCTTGAATTATGATGTTGGTTAAGTCACTTTTGAGCAATAATTGTGATTTCATCGCTAAAATCTGCTTGACCTGGAAATCCCTGAAATTCCTTCCCTGCTTGATTTCCACGAAGGGGTGAAAATCATGAAATTTTAAGGAACTCTGCTTTATGATATTTTATGGGATTTTGATCTTTATTTGGGGTTGTTTGAATGATAAATATGTTGTTTGTGATGGGATAACCTTGATTCTCATGCTATAATGTAAATTTATTGTGATCTTTTGCTGAGTGTAGGTTGAATCAAGCAAGGCTATTACTGATAGGGCTAAGATGGATCCTGATGTTGAGGGATCCTCCATCTTAGAGGCCGAAATGATCAAATTGGATACTAAGAGCAGGATTCCTGAGAACAAATTAGCTTTCGTATGGTCAAAGGTGACATATACAAATGTGGGAAGATGGGACTATGAGGAGTTCAAGGTAAGAATGGAAGTGAAGGACCCTCTATTGTTGGAAAGAATATTGGTAAGCTCTGGGTTGGCTCATGTGGGTGGATTTCCTTCTATACTGCAGTGCTATGAGTTGGTTTTGGAATGTTCCAGACACTATGATCTAGGTACATAGAGGGTGATCAGCCCACAAGGTAGAGTGCTAGAAAATTTCTCTCCAGTTTCAGTGGCCCAAACATTTGACATGCCTAACAGATCCCACATGGTGCAGTTTGATATTAAGGTAGCCAGGAAGTACTATGTAGAGGATACAAAAAAATCTTTACAAGTTATCAACTCTTGGATGGAGAAACCTAAGGCACATATTTCCAAGTTGTCAAAGTAGTTGTTCAGGGAAAAATTCAAGTAAGAGTATTATGATGCAATCACTCTTCTTAGTAGGGTGATGGGCTTGAGGAGTGCAGGAGTATTTGAGAATTGGATGTTTTACATAATAGTGAGAATGGAATAGGATGTAGACTATGATTGGGAATGTATAATTAGTGCCATGATCCATGAAAAGTTGTGCAATGTACTATAGACCAAGAGCTTCACCATGACATCCTACTTGGTCTATGCCTTGGAAAGATTCCATCCATACAAGGGATTGAGCACTCGAGGGGTCTTTGGCCAGGATGTGATCTATGAGGTCTATCCCCAGCTGCACTTGGGAAGTTCTAGCTATAGAAGGGTGAATGATGCATTCACCATGTACATTACAAGGTTACTCCAAGGAGCACAACATGTGAGGATTTCTAATGCTGCTAAGGAGTCGATCTAGAAGTTTGGAGCATGGTTTATTCAATTTCCTACTTTCTCCTACATAAGAATTGATGGTTGTCAGAGAGCTCCATACAGACTGCCTAGGTACCCAACTGATGACATCATAATTTTGGAGGTTACGAGGAAAATTTCTGATTTTGATGCCATTGTGAAGAAGGACATGCACAAAACTAATTTTGGCAATGATTTTCCATTGAGGATAGGTCATGGGGCTTGCCTCTCTTTGATTATTACACAATCCTCTAAGGAAGAAATGAGTATGTTTGGCTTGGAATTCCACTCTAAAAGGTCTAGATTTGATAGGATAGAAGGAGCTCAAAAGAAAGCCAATAGGGATTTTAGACATAAAGATGATATTGAGGACTATTGGGCTAATTGTAAAGATGAATTTGAAGTCTGAAGGAAGAATTTATCAAGGTTTCCTGCCAACCTAATCAAATTATACAACATCAAGGCCATCCCTGATCAGATTAATGATGATGGGGAGGTGATTCAAAGCTATGACTTTGAGCCAATCAAGGACAAACCAGTAGGTGAGATTGACTAGTTGGAAGAAGAGATGATAGAATTGGAGCAAATAAATGCTCCAGTGATCAAACACACCAAGCTATGGATTAAACATAAGATTTGGGAGTTGGACAGTGAAGGGAAGCAGTACACATGATTTGATGGGGAACTTGGAATCCCACTCCACTTTTCAAGAAGATGAGAAGGACCCAAAAGGCAAGGAAAAGGGGGGTTCTCTCTTCAATATTAAAATCAAAGGTGTCCAAGTAGAGGCCGAGGAAGAAAAGAAAAGGAAGCCCATTGCTAAGAACAGGAATACTACCTCTAAGGAGAAGACATCCACTCAAGAGGAGGATCATGAGGAAGAAGGGGAGAAAGATACTGTCCCTGTGCCTAAAAGGAGAAGAGTAGCGAGAACATCAAGGAAACAAAGTGGGCATCCTAAGGGAGAAGAGAGTATAGGACCACAATTAATAGATGTTGAGAGTTATGGGGAGAAGACACAAGTCTATACTAGGAAAGCCAGAACTCCATCCCCTAAAGAAAGTCAGGTAAAGGAAGGTGCCCCTACAATTCCCTCTGTTGTGCAACAAAAAGAAGACACTTTTGTCCCTCCTTCAACTCAAGAATTGCATAATGAAGAAAAGGAATCAACGAAGGTAGCTATTGAGGATGTCCATTAGGGTGAAGATGCAAAAGAATTCAAGGATGGAGATATTCACAATGTAGAGGTGGAAATTGATA
The DNA here is from genome assembly GCA_007258455.2 of Sequoia sempervirens. Classification (NCBI taxonomy): domain Eukaryota; kingdom Viridiplantae; phylum Streptophyta; class Pinopsida; order Cupressales; family Cupressaceae; genus Sequoia; species Sequoia sempervirens. Next base: position 254,147,980 of record VDFB02000013.1, on the reverse strand, counting down.
ATATCCTATAGTCCTCCTTGGTGTCATATGAAGACTCACCTATTGGAGATGAAGAAGAGAAAACCATGGAAAAGGAAAAAGAACATGAGAGAACTCCCTCCCCAATCCAAGTGGTAATAGAGACACTTCATCAAGAAGATAATAAAAATCTAGAGGAAGACAAGGAGGAAGATGAGAGGGAAGACAAAAGTGAAAAGGTCCCTGCAGTGCAAGATTTAAATGTTGACTCCTCCATAGATCAACCTGAAAAGGAGAAGCAAGATGAGCTATAGTTAGATACCTCTGCTCCTGGATGGATCAATTAGAGATTCAAGAGCAAAAAAATAGTTGTGGATGATACTCCTCTCAACTGGGATGAACTACTAGCCAATATTGGAAATAGAAAAACAAAGAAGAAGGCTAAGGTCATTTATAAGATCACTAGGGATGAGGCAGATAAGAGGATAATCCACATTGCTACTCCTGCAACAGATAAAAATAAAGATGAAATAGTTCCTCAGGAATATAGCATTCAAACAATAAACTTGGGGCCTACAAGGATCAAGAGAGAGAAGATTTCCAAGAGTCCTATCAGGCCATCCTAAGGAGGTTTGATAAAGAAATAGAGAAGGAAAGGTTGCATAAAAAATTGAATGATGTATATAGATATGTGGAACATCTGATGAAGCCTCTGAAGACTATGGGAAGTGAAGGAGTGACCCCTGAAGGATTGTTTCCTAAGGAGGCATTCAAAGAGCTTGAGAAGATGAAGGCTTCCACATAGGCTACCCATGAATGGTTGCAAGGAGTGATGATTAGAGGAGACATCATGATCAAGGACATCTTGTCAATTGGTGGAGATGCACATAGGTCATTTGAGTGGTTGCAGAATGTGTTGGGACAAGACAAAATTGATGTGGACCTTCTCTTGCACAAAACAAAAACCATTATGGAGTATACTGAGGAGAAATTGGTAAGTGATGGAATTTTTCCCTCCTCAAAGGTTTTAGAACCTTGGGAGTGGTATGAGACCCTACAGATCAAATAGAGGGTTCTAAAGAAAATTCATAAGCAAGGTCAACAGGTAGGAAATGCATTGAATGACATTTACAATAAGTGTATTTCATTCTTTGAGATAATAAATGGGAGGAATAAGTTTGCACCAAAGAATCTGACCCTAGAGCAATTAAGGAAGTGGTGGCATGAGGATTATGCCCCAATTGATGATGGTCCAATCATAACCCACCATTTAGATGATGCATCCACCTATATGGATGTTATGGAGAAATATAAGTATCTCAAGGTGGAATGGGATAAGGTCATCAAGGAATCAAGGGAGGAGATTAAATCTATTGAGAGGAAATTCAAAGTGTTAATTACTCCACCTTTGGCCAAACTAGAGGAGATTTTTCTTAAGGTACAAGATAAATTGGATCGAGATAAAGACAAAGGGCCAGCTAATGAATGACTGCATCAAAATTTGTGCTTCCCATTATTTCTCTTCTCATTTTCAACATGCATTGGACCTAGCCGCATTGGAGAGCCTGGGCCGACCTAGAAGAGTCCCAAGCATTTAATGCAAAATATTGTTATTCTAGAAACTTTCTGGGCTGAAATAGCATGTATTTTCTATAAATGGGGCATTTCACCTCATTTGCAAGGGCTAGATAGTTGAACTTTGAATCAAGTTAAGTGATAGAGCAGGAGCTAGAGTTAGGAGTTAGTCTATTTTGAAGCAAATGTTGTCACACAAAATATTGGAATTGTTGCTACTCTTGGGTGATTAAATACAAGTGAAGACATTGTGCCTTGGTGATCTTTCTTGTGTTGATTTATCTTGCATGGTTCTTGTTATTCTATCTTTTGAAATTTCTTGGAAAATATTAGGCATACATTAGATCTAGAGTTATATATGATTCAATGGTGTTTGTGGTTTGGTGCTTGAAGTGTTTGTAGCAATCCTTGGTCCATACATTTAGCAACTGGCTGATTGTGAGTTGCTGTGTAAAGTTAGCCTAGACCGTATATTGTTGTGCTTAGTTCAATTGTGGATGTTTTATTCATTTCAATTACAAATAGGGTTGTTTTGAATGAATGTTCATGATCTGAAAATATTTAATGCCTTAGAAGATTGCACTATTTTTGTAAGATTCCAAATTAAATCTAGGTTAAGCAGGAATTGGTTTTAAGGGATTGGTCCATTTCAAGTGTTTTATCATTTGCATTGTTGGTCCTAGAGTAGTTTTAATCTTAGAAATCTCTCTTAAACCCTCTTATTTTTCTATTTCTTTTATCATTTGGGTTAGATTTAGGATTTCAAGTATCATCATATTGCAAAATCTGATAAGTTTTAAGTTCCAACATTTGTTTGTAGTAAGGTCCCTTTTTGATTACCAACATTTTCACATTATCACTGAGTTGTTTATGCATTGTCAAGACCTAACATTAGAGACCTTGGGGTTATCTCTTGAGGCTTGCTGATAGAGATTCACCTTTCAAGAGAGATAGGATACTTGTATCTTGTCTGAGTTGTTGCTGTGTAGAAAACACCATCAACAGAGTGTCAGATGGGAAAAAAGACTATAGTTTCTTTTCAAAGTAAACAATATAATTCAAATCAATTACTGGAGCTGATACATACTGATCTATGTGGTCCCTCCAGAGTTAGAAGTCTACATGGTGAAAGGTAATTTATGCTAATTATTGATGATTACTCTAGAATGATATGGGTTGCTTTCTTAAGAGAAAAATGTGAAGCTTTAGAAAAGTTCAAAAGTTTCAAAGCTATGGTAGAGAATGAGAAAGGTCTAAAAATAAAATACTTAAGGTCAGATAGAGGTGGTGAGTTCACCTCTAGGGATTTTAATTATTTATGTGATGAGCATGGAATCAGAAGAAAATTATCTGCTCCCCGAACCCCTCAATAGAATGGAGTTGTAGAGAGGAAGAACATAATAGTTCTGGATGCTTCTAGAACAATTACGATTGAAATAAATGTTCCTCAAATCTATTGAAGTGAAGCTGTAAGCACTGTTGTGTACACTTTGAACTAGGTAAATGTGAATGGTCTGGAAAGACTCCTTTTGAACTATGGTTTGGTTATAAGCCTATTGTTAGGTATTTTAAGATCTTTGGAAGAAAATTCTACATCAAAAGAGATGATGATATAGGCAAGTTTGATGCAAGAAGTGATGAATGAATATTTCTAGGTTATTCTACTAGAAACAGGGCCTATCGGTGCTACAACAAAAGACTAAGAAGAATGGTTGAGAGTGAAAATGTTAGAGTTGATGAGGACTCTACTAAATAATATAGATATTGTGGATATGATTCAGATGAAGACAACACAAACAAAGGGAAGAATGTTCAGACACAAAATCAACTTCAAATTATGCCATATGTTCTGGTAAAGCAATTTCCATTTGTTCCGGTAAACCAAGGTAGTCAAGAAGCAAAGACAAGTGCAAGTGTAGAAGAAAGAGAAGAAGAATCAGAAGTTCAAGAGAATCCTAAAACTCCAAGGTATGGAAAGATAAATCATTCTGAAAATCAAATTGTAGGATACAATAATAAAGGTGTGCAAACTAGAAGGAAGATTGTAGAAGAGTATTGTCTGATTTCCAAGATCGAGCTTAAAAATGTCAATGAAGCCTACAATGATGAATACTGGATGGAAGCTATGAAGGAAGAACTGATACAAATTGAAAAGAATGATACATGGATACTTGTTCCTAGACCTAAAGAAAAAAATGTGATTGGTACTAAATGCGTCTTTGGAATAAGTTGAATGAACAAGGTGAAGTGGTCTAGAATAAATCAAGACTGGTATGTAAAGGGTATTCTCAAATGGAATGTATTGATTTTGAAGAAACCTTTGCTCCTATTGCCAAAATTGAAGTTGTTAGATTATTTCTTGCTTATGCTGCATATAAGAACTACATGGTCTATCAAATGGATGTGAATTCAACATTTCTGAATGGTGAGTTAGAAGAAGAGGCATACATTGAACAACCAGATGGATTTCAACTAACTGATGAGGAAGACATGGTTTTTCAATTGAAGAAATCTCTATATGGACTCAATCAAGCCCCCAGATCCTGGTCTAGACTGGACAAATATTTACTGAAGCTTGGATTCAATAAAGGTATTGCTGACAACAACTTATATTTCAAGTTGGATCATGATAAAGAGTTGATTATTGAGGTCTTTGTTGATGATATTATTTTTGGAGGAGATGACAATCTATGTATGAAGTTTTCTGATGAAATGAAGAATGAATTTGAGATGAGTATGTTTGGAGAGATGAAGTTCTTTCTGGGATTGCAAGTTACTTATTTAGAAAAGGGGATCTTCATATCTCAGTCTAAATATGTGAAAGAGCTGTTGAAGAAGTTTGGCATGGATGACTCAAAACCTGTTGGTACTCCCATGGTAACCAGATGTAATTTAACACAGAATGATGATTCTCCTAAAGCAAATCAAACAAGGTACAAATCAATGATTGGTGGATTGCTCTATTTAACTTAGATTAGACCAGAAATTATGAATGTTGTATGTATGGTTTCTAGATTTAAGTCTGATCCAAAAGAGTCTCATGTGACTGCTATAAAGAGAATTTTCAGATATTTGAAAGGAACAATTGATTTTGGGCTTTGGTATCCTAAGGATGACTATATTACTTTGAATGCATATACTGATGCAGATTGGGTAGGAGATGTAGATGATAAGAATAGTACTAGTGGTGGCACTTTCTTCCTAGGGAAGAAGCTAGTGTCATGGTTGAGTAAAAAGTAGAATTCCATTTCTCTACCTACTACTGAGGCAGAGTATATTGTTGCTGAAAATAATTTTTACTCAAGTGATGTGGATGAAACAAATGCTGAAAGATATTAGAGTAGTATATGATGAACCTATTTTCATATACTATGAAAACTCAAGTGCAATTAACATATCAAAGAATCTGGTGCTACATTCTAAGACCAAGCATATATAAATCAAGTTCCACTTTCTGAGGGAAAAAGTGAGTGAGAAAGAAGTTAGACTGGAGTATGTGCCTACCAAAGAGCAGAATGCAAACACTTTTACTAAGCCATTGCTGAAGGATACTTTTTAGTATCTTAGAGGGATGATAGGGGTGATTACCCCTCCTAATATAAACTAGGATGCATTAATTTGCATCAATCCATGCATTTCATGATCATATTATGATCTATATTGATGTTTCTGTGGCTGCTACTCGGGGGAGTAGTCAAATGTACAGATATGTGGTTCAAAGCTTGTATGTGGGAAGATAATGCTTATCTTTTCCATTGATGTCAAAGTGGGAGAAGAGCAATGTGAAGAATAATTAGAATCTAAGGAGGAGTAAGTGTTGATTGAGAGTTGGGTTGATGGTATTTTTCACATCACATGATTCCATCAATGCCAAAGGGGGAGATTGTTGGATGTTGTGGATATGCTTCTGATATGTGGTTTTCATTGATGTCAACACTATTAGCATTATTGCATTGAAGGTTGTATATGTCGAGGTTATTAAGAAAATTGTTAAAAGAAGAGTTGCAAGTTCCCATTGGAACAATGAAGGTCATGAAGGTGTATTGTTCTGTATGTTGAAGATCAGTTGTTGTGAACTAAAGGTTTTGTTGCTGAGTGTATCTAGTTAATCTACCAGAAGTTTTAGAGGTTCGCGTGAAGTTTTGGTCGTTCTATGAATAGTTGTGTTCTGACAGTATTTTTGTGGGTTATGTCAGTGTTCCTGAGTGAAGTTTATGTTTTTCTAGTAATTTATGTTGTTGCGGATGTTTTTGAATTAGTTCTTGTTGTTTTTTGATGCTTCTAGATCATGCTCTATCTTTGTGGTATGTCCACATTGACCGGTGTGCTCGTGGTCAAAGAATTTTCTTTGTATGTTTAGTTTTTCATGTTCTTGGTCAACATGATGGTAGTAGCATGTTGTGGATCTTCGAGGAGAAATTAATCAAAGTATTTTTGTGTTGGAGTTATTAATTTGGGTCTCCACTATGTTGTGACCAACCTTGGTTGATTCACATTGCAAGTTTATTTGTAAATTTGAGCCGACATTGAAAATATATTTTATATTTTTGGCCGACAAGGTTGTGGATGTAATCTAACGTTGTGAATATATAAGAGCGATTGTTTCATAAGTGTAATGCGTGGTTGTATACTCAGTGTTCTCCTATGTGTGTATGTGCAAATATCATTTGATTGCAGAGCAGAGTGTGAAGAAGATTGAGTAGAGTGTGAAGAAGATTGAGCAGAGTGTGAAGAAGGTTGAGCAAAGTGTGAAGAAGTTTGAGCGAACTACTAAGAAGGTTTTTTGTGCTTAACTAGAACTATAATCAAGCTTATGTAGAAGCTACTTTCTCAGTTCAAAATTTGGATGGTTTTAATCCAAATCTTTCTTTGGACAGTGAGTCCTCTTTTGTATTTGAGTATTGAGCTCTAGGCAGTGTGCCTGAATGCATGTGGATTCCCATTATTCATATAATTTTAACATGGTATAATATTGTGGACTAACATTCATTGTGGTTTTTCCCCTAACAGGGTTTCCACGCAAAAATCTTGGTGTTCTCTATATTGTTGATGTGTTGATTGTTCATGGTTTATTATTCATTAATTAGATCTGAGATTAAGTTAAGTAAAGATTGAAAAGTTTAATTATTCTGTGACAACTGATTCACCCCCCCTCTCAGTTGTCTGTCCTTGTTTTTCCAACAAGAGTTACTAGACGAAAAGAGACAAAATGCTTTAACACATTTGCAAGCATACTAGAATCTCCTTTGATGCAGTTACAATAAGAAATTACGGCCTAGAAGCTTTGACATTGGTGACTTAGTCCTTAAAGAAAATCTGAAGAATCAAGCAGATTGAGAGAATCCCAAAAATTTTAAACCTAATTGGTTAGGCCCTTATATCATCACATCATCATATGGGTCCAATTCTTATTAGCTATTTACTCCCTAAGGAGAACCATTGTCTGAGCCTATCAATTGCATGCACCTTCACAAATAATACACTTGATTCTTAGAGTATCCCTTTAAAAAGTAAAAAAAATATATAAAAAAATGGTCACCCTGATGAAAACTTGGCAAACATGCATCTTGGTGACAACAAAAAAATAAAAAAAATGAAAAAAATAAATAAAAAATAGTAAAGAGAAATAATTTGTCCAAAAGTGAAAACCACTTCTGTGGCGCTTTGGATAAGTACTATGGTGAAAACTTGGCAAATAGATGCCATGTGTAGTTCGACTATGCTCCTTCGTCTATTTTCACTCCATCTAGTCTTCCATCCTTCTTCTCATCCATTCACACACGTCACTTGCCCATAACAAAGCTTTGTCATCCTCTCCATGGCTTGAGAACCATCGACATTTAGCATCCTTTTCCTTCATGATCACCCTCTACACTCGCCGCTTCCCCTTCCGTATAATAGAGTGTTCCTATATCTAATTGGGGAAATTCCTTGACTCACATCTTCATGGGAAATAACACATGGTATCAGCCTTTTAAAACTTCAAAATAAAAAAAACAGAAAATCCAAAAAAATCCAAAAAAAATCATAAAACTTCAAAAATCCAAAAAATTAGAAAATCCTTCAAAAATCCTTCAAAAATCATAAACTTCAAAAATCCAAAAATCAGAAAATATATAAAAATCCAAAAAATCATAAAACATCAAAATCCGAAAAATAAAAAAACCTTCAAAAATCCAAAGAATAATCATAAAACCTCAAAAATCCAAAAAAATCAGAAAACCATCAAAATCTAAAAACATCATAAAACTTCAAAAACTCCAAAAAAAGAGTCTAAGTCTAAGTCTGAGTCAATTTGTGTTAGTATGGTTGAACTACGTTGTCTCTGCACATTTGCTACGTAGGAAAGGCTCATCTTAAATTAGCCCCCGAGACATTAGGTCAGTCCTTTTAGGCTATCCAAATAAAATCATGACTCAATATTTTGTCAAATAAAATAAAGTCAATTCATGTCGAACTACGAGGTCTCTATGTGTATAACGTAGGCAAGGCCATTAATCGATGAACCCCTAAGGTCACATAGGTCAGTCCTTTAGGGTTTGTCAAGTCTAGTCATATTCTAGGTCCACAAGCAATCATCATTTAAACCAAATCATGAATCAACAGACAAACATAACCAACCAAAATATTTCATCTTCAATTGGTTGATTATCCTATCATCAATCAATCAATCTAGTCATTCAATCAAAATGGGGCATCATGTCATTTGTCTCATTCGGTCCTATCTCTTGTCTTTTATCAAGATGTGTCCTTCTTGATATTATAATTTATCTTTGGTCAATTTGGTCATTCACCTTAAGCAAGATGTGTCTTTCTTGCGGTTAGGTTCCTTTTCAACACTTGTCACTTGGTCAACTTTATCAGATGTGCTCCTTTCCTTAAACAGGATATGTCTTTCCTGATGTTAGGCATCGTCACACCGCTAGGTCAACCTTATCAATCAATCCTTGTCAAACAATCAATCAATCTTTTTCAAACAATTAATCAATCTTGTCAACATTGTCAATCAATCTTTCCTTAACTAGGATGTATCTTTCCTGAAATCAGGCGCAATCAATCAACCTTGTCAACCTTATTAATCAATCTTTTCAACCTTCTCAACCAATCTTGCCTTAATCAAGATGTGTCCTTCCTCACACTAGGCCCAACCAATCAAATCAACTGGTCAACATTTTTCCAACTTATCAATCAATTTGGTTATCTTGGTCAACTTAATCAATAATCTCAAACAATCTTATCAGTATCATTGGCAAACACTATCTCTATTGGAAAGCACTTTTTTGATCTAAAATTGTCTTATTTGTTGGATTGGTCTTCAGTCATGTTACTAGTTACCTCGAGGATGTCCTATTAAGGGATTTAGAGGGACGATGATGGATCGTGGACTCTTTTCTTTGCTTGATGTTTGTGGTTTTTCTTGGAAAAAAATTTGGGATAATTGGGTCCTTAGTATGAGCTGGGGAATTCCTTGTCTGTTGAATTTATATTTTGGTTGCTCGTCTCTCACAAATGGTCATCTTGCACACCTTGGTCTATGTCATACCATGGTGTTTATGTTCCATTTGTGACACTTTTGACGCCTGATGATGATAAATATAAAAATGAAAGAATGAAAGTTGGTCCCTTGTCATTTCCTGTCTAAATTTCCATATCCATCTTCTTTCCCCTCTTTCATGCTAACACCCATCTCTTCCATGCTAACATTTCTTCTGTCTACATTTTGACAGGGTCCTGTGGCACACAAAAACATCTTGCATACATAATCACGTTATACATCATCATAGAAAATATATTCATCATAGGAAGCATTATCATATTAGGTCACATATATTTGCATAAGAAAATACAAAAACATAGAGATCATCCATATAGAATTAGCATTTTATTAGCATCATCATATAAGTATGTTATTGCATTGTACAATCCATCATAGCATTAAATTCCACATAACATAGCATTACATTTCATATAACATTTCATTTTACATCATGATCCATTACATCACATAAATATTACATTTCACATTACATTTCATTCCATACATGTTACATCACATTAATAATATCATAACATATCACATTACACATCACATTCTGCATTCATATTAGACATTCTAAATCAATACATTTGGCATTTAACATTTTCCATCATTACATTTTGCATTATCATATAATCATTCCATCGCATCAATACATTTGCATAGAACATTACATTTATCAAATTAGGTTACTCACATTGTATTTATCATCCACACATATCACAAGGGGCATAAAATTTCATAAAATAGTCATAAAATCATAATCATAAAGCTATTAAGCCATCACATAACAATATAGAAGGAATCAATAAACATCATAATCACAACATAAAACATCCATAACATAGCATAGTGTCATCATAAATAGAAATGCATAATCATATACCAATGCATAACATCAACCGCCACCAAAATCATATCATATATATCACTCAAAAAATAACATGTCATAGGTACAATGTCAAGATGTGTCCAATACAAGTGGATCTCGCAAGCTCGATAAGTATTAGTATCCATATAACAACATGATAAATAAAAGGTTCCCTATCTTGAGCTGACCTGCTCCCTTGTCCTTGGGGCATCATTGTCCTCTGTGTGGTGATTCCCTGCACCTTTGCTATATGGAGGGAGGCCTGTCATATGGAGTAGCCCGTCTGCCATATGAAGTCTCACCATCAAACTTGCTACGTGACTTGGCCCGCGAGCCACTATCAATCTCTAAAAAGGAGGGCTCCCTCCTCTCCAGAGGTACCACTCTCTCATATAGATCTCTATAATACTGATTGGCCCTGCTAGTTCTAGCATACTCTCATGAAACATCTACAACAGATCCATTGCAAGTAGCCATAAAATCAATCATCCAATGATCTTTTTGTTGATGAAAAAATCACTACTAAGTCCCTCTCAACCTTGAATGCATCCCTCTCGGCCTTAAGGTCATCCCTCTCAGTAGTAATAGTCCTGAGCTCTGCCTCCATTTCCTACACACATTCCTATAGGGAGGCTATCCTTTGGTCTACGGTACCTTCATCTACTCGGCCTTCCTCCCCCACCTCCTTGACCCCCATGATAATCTTCTCATGGAGGACTCTCTCTACCTCATCCATCTCTAGCTCCTCCTCAGCCTGCTCATCCTATCCTCATACCCCTCCCACCTCAACCTCCATAGCCTCAACATCTGGCTATGCCACCTCACACACAAGAATCTCTACGTGTTGCACTCCCTCCTGCCTTACCACCTCCACCACTACCTTCACCTCTGGCTGATCCTCCTCCATATCCTCCTCCTTGATTAGTGGTAGTTGATCCACCACTTGTCTCCCTCTATTCCTCCTCCTCTTGTGATGGTCTCCTACCCATCCTCCCTGCTCATCTCCTCCATCATCCCCTTATCCTCCTTTGTCCCCTCGTTCACCGTCTCGTCTCCTGCCACCCCTCCAACCCATGTCCCCTCGCCAACCTCTCGGGCCCCTGCCTCTTTGCTCTACTGTCCCTGGCTACTATGGATCTGTAAGAAAAAATGGTCTATGTATTAACCACCAGACATCATACTTTGGCATCATCCCTATATTGACATCCCCTCCCCTCCACTCTGAATTCAATTCCTAAAGGGTATCCATCTCCTGCTCTGTAGTGGTCACCACAATTTGAGGTCCTGAGGGATGTACCTCTCGCGAGGACCATCCACACTCTATTGTACCAACATGAATCCCCTGCCTCTCCCAAAACTATCTCTAAAACCTCTTCATTAGATACATCTCAATGATATGCTGTGACTGCACTATGCACCCAATAAGATACCTAGGTTGTTGACACCATGGAATGTGATCATCCTCATCAATCCATAAGTCACATGTCTTGTATGACATCCAAATGAAACTGACCAGTGTGTCCAGACCATGCCACCAATAACCAACATCACCAACATGAGTCTATGTCAAAGCTCCCTAATACATATATGCATATGGCACATTGGCTACCAACTGTCGAACCACTAGAGGTTGGAACATTGCTATGTGCTCCCAAGCCCATACTACCAACAATGTAACATCACAACTCAGACTTTGCCCTCCTCTGTAAGTGATATCGTGGAGCTGAAAAATAGAGCATCACCAATAAACATGGCCCCCCATACATATACTATGCCAAAGTGAACCATCAACCCGAGCACCTCTCCCTAGCCCACCAGGAAACCATTCCCATTGCGGTCGGGAATCATCATGCCTGCTATCAATGCACACAATATGTATTAATATTTGTCATATGTCTCTACTAGGGTCTCCCATCAGATCTCGTAACCTTGGATCTTGAGCTTTGCATTGTCATCACACTCATAGTGCTCATATAAGGCCTACAGTCCTCAAGCGGGGTCATATCGTAGCCACTCACCATGAATCAACAGTCATAGAATCCTATACACATCCTCCAGGGTGACTGTCACCTCCCTTGTCAGCAGATGGAAGCTTCTTGTCTTAGAGTGCCACCGCTTTTCCAATGCTATCAACATGCCCCTGTTTGCCCTAATCACAAGCATGTATGTGATGTAGAACAATCCTAGGACTGGCAGTGCTTGACTCTCCTCCTTGCCCAATTGGTCCTGTAGTTGAAAAACATCTGGTCTCGACTCCCGTGTGTAAATAGGAAGTAGATGCTCTTGAAATCATCAAGAAAACCATTATGTCAATCCAAGACCTTCAGTTGACTTATCAGACCTAAGTTTACCAAGTAAAAAATTCCTAATCTAGGGAAATTTTTTAACCAGGCAATTGTGTCATAGTTCTGTCAAATGTGCCACACACACATTTTAATTGGCTCACAACTGCAATTGCATCGCTCTCCTCTCACATGCGTCATTCTGTACGTCACTTGTGTTGCATCTATTCGTTTGCGTCACTCCCATCCGCATATGCGGCTCAGAAAGTCACTTGCATCGCTTCATTTTGTGCATCGCACAGCAAACGTTAGTGCCTTAACCCTACTGCAATTGTGTCACAATGAGATGATTGCGATGAACCACTATTCGAATGCGTTGAATGCACATCCAATTGTGTCACAAAATTATGTGACGTAATTTCTTGCTAAATTATTTCCTAACCTAAATGCATGCAAAATGAAAAACTTAAAAGTTGGGCTAGTAGTATGTACTGAGGTAGGCGCTCCCTCAGGTCAGCGGTACCTCTAGATCTGGTACACATGGTGGGCAGCCTCTGGAATAGGTGACATCTTCACTGGAAAATCACTCAAAGCTCTAGAAATTTCTAAATTAGGAATGCACAAATGACCCTTTTTCAAACTCAAATTGCTATTTATAGGTCCAAAATTAGGGGTTTTGACCTGCCTTGTCTATTAGGTGCACCTTTTGATGACTTTAAACCCAAATTTGACCCCTGTAATGCCTTTGAAACTCATTTTTGTCTTCACCATCGACTTCCTAGCAAATCAACTTGTCCTATCGAGACAATTTTCCAAAATTTTGAAACTTTTTGGAAATTTGAATGAGGGGGCATACTTGTACCTTGATTTAATTGGGGCATCCTTTGATTGAATTTCTTTGACACAACGTGATGAAATTCATTATGTCAACAAGGAGAAAAATTTAGAAACTAAAAAATGTCCTAAGTTTGCAGTCATCATTTTTCTTGGTCGCCATCTTCTGATAGTTGAATAATTTTAATTATTTGATTATCCTTGGTCATATTCCTCTATTAATTAAATAATTTTAATTATTTAATTAATTCACTTTCTAATCTTTATTCTATCTAGATTGATTAAACAAACTTAATCACATCACTAACATCCCTTTCCTCAATAATTAAATAAAATATTATTTATTTAATTATTTGTCTTTCGTCATTCGTCTATATTTAAATAATAATTGTTAATTATTTATCTATTCATTTGTCTTTTAATTCTTCTATAGTTAAATAATTGTCAAAATCATTTAATTATCCCTTGTCATTTTCTCTCCCATTAAATAATTAATCTAAGTTAATTATTTAATGTCTCTTTTCCATCTTACCTTATTTAATTAAAATGGTTGAATAATTGTTTTAATTAAATGCTCCATTTCCTCTTTTTCTCAAATAAATAATTCCAATGAATTATTTATTTTCCACTTGGTCAAATATTCTCTTCTCATGAATTAATTCTTTTCCAATCTTTAATTCACCCATTTTCCTCCACTTGCTCATTTAATCTTTGTCATAGCTGTCCATGTCATAGTCGTCTCTATCATAGTCATCGACGTCATAGCCCTCCCATGAATAGCATATTCTTGGTGCATCAATCCTCCCTCATTGATCTTGGCATCTTTCTAGAAGATTAATCTCATCCATCCATTTGAATGTTTGTCTATAAAAGTATACTTCCTCCATTTTTTCCTTAACAACCATTTTATCTCCAACTTTCTACTTACTATTTGTAGGTATTTGCACAAGTTATACTATAAATCTGAGGGAAAATTTTGCAAAAGGAGAAATAGGAGAGACAAGAGAAGGAATCAATTGCAATGGGGAGTGATTTATTTTATTTTCTTTCATTTTGATTGCTCTATTAGTTTTTATTCTCTTGTTTAGATGGGGTTTATAGCTTAGAAGTGTTTGAATGTCACTTTAAATCTAGTCTAGAACTATTTTACCCCATCTTATAGGACTCATAGTTCAAGTTATGCAAGGACATGTTTCCACTTCATAGCATCATTTCGGTTGTCAACTTTGTAGAGAACTACACACTATAGCCACAAAACGAGGTGTAATCACAATACTACAACTCCACATAGGTTGCTATATTTTTGATAATAGCATTCATTCATGCAAATGATAGTATAGAGGATAACATTAAGGTATTGAGGGAGTATCACTTTTACATCACTGATGATCGTACACATTCTATAGAGTTTGTACAAGGTTTGTTTAAGATGTTCTATGTTTATTTTTCTATCAGGGTTATATCATTCAGTCATCATATCATATGGTCAAATAGCTATAAATCATAATTCAAGAACTCCAAAATGTTTTACTGGTTGAGCAGGATGCATAGGATTAGTGGTGTTCAACATATGTGGAATTTCTCAGAGGTCGGGCATGGAAAGGGGGAGCATGATGGTGTAGGTGCATGTATCAAAAGAGCTTTAGCACAAGAAGAGTTAAAGTACAAAGACAGTCCAAAGTTAACAAATACAAAATCAATTGTCTAGTGGTGCAATCATGCAATGGGTCCAAGTAATGAAGGTAATTTTTTAGTTCATAGATTTTTTTGGTTGGTACATGATACTAACATTACAAAATATGAGGATTGTTGTACACTAATAGGATTGAGTGAGCTACACTCTTTAGAAGCTCCAATGTAGGTACATGGACTATCCATATGCGAAAGATGGCATGCTTTTGTTCTACATGTACACTTCAAGCATGGAATGATTGCGACTCAAAAGAGTGGTTTAATGATTGGCTTGTAAGAAATCTAACCCCACTTGACACGTATCATCTCCTGATGGCTCTATAAATCATGAAGATGCAATCATCCATTGACTTTGATCATGTATCAGATCTACTAGAACTAGGTAATATATCTTCTTGCATAGTTAATACAAATTCCTACTTTTGTCTTACTTTGTTATTTTATTGTGATGTTCATTAAATACATTTGACTAGATGAAAATATCAATGCAGGGCATGCTTATGCATTTATTGTAGATGAAAATTAAGATGGAATAGAATATTATTTGTTGAACCATAAATTTTTGGGGATAGGTACTCTCTTACACTTCTAGAGTTTTGCACCTAAAAGGAGAAAGGTATCCCACAAAAAACTTAGGGGGTTCACTCAAGAATAATGCAAGTATGATTGAAATATGCTTAAATAGAATGCCCTAGATGCAAAGAACTGATAAAAGAGATTAATTATTAATACAAAACTAAAGAAACACAAGATGTTTGAAAACACGATGTGATATGAAAAATGAACTAAATATGCAAACTGTAATAGAAATAAATGAGGCTAGAGAGGTGCACCTGGAAACTAGAATGTGATACGGAGAGGCTCTGGAATCCTACATAAATTATTGTTGAAGCCAATTGGGACACTTATGCCAAGCTGGGTGACTTAGTCCTATTTCAGGGAGATTATGCCAAAAGAGGTTTCAGCCAAAAGGGTATCCAGAACTATAGAAAACACTTTTCAGGCTTGTCAATGGGACTAATTCACCACTGATGGCCACTTAGTCCACCCTTATATTTCAAGAAATTTGGGACAGGAATATGTAGTCTTCAATCTGCACTTCTGTTCCTGACAAGTCTCCATATTCAAATTTGTAGAATCTGGTCTAGAGGTGATCTCCAAGCTTCTTTAGGGTTTTGTTGACTTTGAAATACTTTGGTGAATTGATGACACCTTTTAACACCTTTCTCTTTGACAAATCTGCATACAAGACTTGCAAAACACACATGCAAAGAGGGGAAAAAAGGGTTAAGGGTTAGTGAATAGGGGTTTGCCTTGGTCAAACCCCAGTTTGGTAATCAAACCTTTGAAAATGAAATGAAATGAAAAGAGAATGATAAATGAACAACATGCAATGCTACAACTCACCAAACCCTTGAAGTAGAAATATGAAGATATGCAAGTAGATGCTCCAATGGATGTAGACTTAATAATGCCAAAGTGCTTGATAATTTCTTGAATGATTAAGTGTATGAATTAATGAGTGAATGAATGAATCAAGGTCAAAATGAGAGGAAAACCATTTATTTATACATGATTATACAAAATTTCTTGAAAATACCACATCACAGGCCAACCTCAAGGTCTAGAAAATAATATCCCGCTAGAATTTTGAAATAATTTTGATTTTTGTGCCAAGTGGGACTAAGTCACCCCTAGTGGTGACTTGGTCCCACCAAGGCAATTTTAATGGATTTCTAGAATTAAAGTGTATTAAATGATGTTTAATGGGATTATTCTCTGAAATACAGTTAAGAAGGGCCTGCAAGTATATTAAGGGGCCATTTAAACATAAGAAAGGGTTAAATTATTGATGACAAGCCTAGAAAAGCATAAAATTTTGTTACAACTCTTTACATCACTTTAAAATAAGGCTTGGTAATTGACAAAAAGAGGTTATTTAAGTGAATTATAATAAAAAGGTCCTAGAAAAGTGTGAAAGTGGGTTACAAGACATCATAGAATTATTATTGATTTACCAGGGTCCAAGACCTAATGTGAATGTGTTGACCACATTACAACATTAAATCTAGGAAAAAATAGGCCAACATCCATATGGAAGACCCAAATGAGCTTGAAAATGTCTAAGGATACATTTTTTTGTGCTACATTTATCCCCCACTTTAGCGAGAGGACGAACTTGCTTCAAAATCACACTAAAGTAGTCAAACATGCATATTGAGAGGGATCCAAATTCACTCATGCTGGAAAGATGAGACAACAACAATCAAGAGGGGTGATCAAGCCCCCAGGATCAAGATCCCATGGTAAACCAAACATTAGCACAAAGCAACACACATGAGAATGATGTAAAAAAATGAAAGGGAGAGAAGGAGAAGGAAAAAGGAGAGTTAGATCAAGCTTTCATAATTTTTCCATCCTATTGTGGATCAGATCTAGGCTATTTGTCCACAAAACACATACTCACTCTGAGGTGATAGAACTCATGGCTGTCCATCGGGTGAGAAGGCCCGAAAGGTGAGAAACATACACACATGGTTGGTATTCACTCTCACACACGTAGGTGGCTATGGGGAAAACTTTCATGCCTCAGAATGGGATTCCCACTCAACCATACCAAAGTTATACCTCCTGATAACATTAATAAGGCTCCACAAAAGAAGAATGGTCTTTTCAAGCTTCACGAGACAAGCAAAGCTTTGTATGCTTGGAGCTCATGAACAAACGTGACAGAACCACAAGAATGCAAGTTGTGTTATGCAAGGTGGCCATCTAACAAATGTAAAATGCAACATGAAAAGGATGTTCAAAGGAGTCTTGCTTAGTTCATGCGAGGTCTTTAACTTAGGGAACATTATGTCTAATGTCTCCAAGAGAGGACCAATAAAAGGATAAAAAATTCACAACTTAGGAGATGCAGTGTGTCGCATCAAGCCACCAAGAGGAATGAAATATGCTAAGATAGATCATTTTCATTAAGGACATCATACCAATTTCATCCACAAAGTGACAAAACACATTGTATGAAGTAACAAGGTTGCACTAAGAACCAAGAAAAAGGAAAAATGCAAATGAATAATGCCAATGTATGCTCCCACTTTAAAGGAATTTCTACACAACGTACTATGAGAAATTACTTTAAAGTAGCAAATGAAAAATTCAATCAAGAAGAAAGAAGACGTGAGAGCCAACTTGGAAAGCCCTATGCCAAGCTATATGTTTCTAAGTAAGGTTGTGTGATACAAATAAAAAAGGAAAGGAAGGGGGTTGTCCCCAAAAGGAGAACAACAAACACATAAGGGATCTATAGATCTAGGGTCAATATGTTCTTTTCTACAATGTTTTGTTAGAGAGCTCATAACTGTTATCATTCCCCAAATACATAGAACTAGAAGAATGACACAAAGAGAGTGAAAACAAAGAAAAATAAAGAAAGAACCTTTTGGGTAAATATGGAAGAGACATAGGGTGTCTCAATGCTTTGTGTCATCCCCAAAAGGAAAACACAAACCAAATGAAAAAGAAAAGGCAAAAGAAAAAGGAAAAGGAAAAGATTTTGGGTCAACATGAAGGAGACATGAATGTCTCAATGCCTTGTGTCATCCCCAAAAGGAAAACACAAGAGAAAGACAAAATAAAAGGAAAAGAAAAAGAAAATCCTTTTGGGTCAACATGAAAGGTACATGAATATCTCAATTCCTTGCGTCATCCCCAAAAGGAAAACACAAGAAAAAGACAAAAGAAAAGGAAAAGAAAAAGAAAAGCCTTTTGGGTCAACATGAAAGAGACATGAATATCTCAATGCCTTGTCATCCCCAAAAGGAAAACACAAGAAAAAGAAAAAAGAAAAAGAAAAGAAAAAGAAAAATCCTTTTGGTTTAAACATGAAAGAGACATGAATGTCTAAATTCCTTGCATCACCCCCAAAAGGAAAACACAAAAAAAAGACAAAAGAAAAGACAAAAGAGATGTGTGACATAGAGAAGAATGAAGGTACAAATAGAGGAATGTAACAAAGAGAGAGAAAATCACAGGAAATCACATTACACACACAAAAACACACAAAATAAAAAGAAAAAAGAAAATGAAAAAGATTAGTAAGGAAAATGCAAGTCACCCATTGAGCAAGTCATTCGCCTCCCAATCTTAGTCGATATAAGTGAAAGATGAATAACATGGCTAAGGGACAATGACAGATGCATTACTAAAACAAGGCTAGCAACTTCTTTCCCCCACTGGGTGTAAGGAAAGAATGAGCTGAGGTAGGTGATGGGAAAGGAAATGTAATAGTGAGAAGGGAATTTTCTACAACTATTACATGACAAGGAATTTGAGGGTGGTTTATGGAATTATTGGATAGCAATTATTGCCATCGAAATGATACTTGCTTAGTATTTCTTTCAATTGACGAAACTCATCACTTCGATGTCCAAGAATGCGATGATATACACAATGTGGAACGTTAGCATCTTTAGGATATATTACCAACCTATTCATAGGTGGTAATAGTATGAGTCCTTTGTTTAAAAGTATTTTCAATTTCCTTTCACATTTAGGTGGTGGACGAATAGGAAAATTTAGTTTTTGTAACTTGTAAGGCCTTTTGTGTTTGCTAGATTCACCCTTTTCTCAAGTGGAAGGAGGAGGACCCAAAGTGACCCTCTCATCCTTGTCCTTGTTATTAGGTAAGGTTTGCTCTAGAGGAAGGAGGACATTCAGATCGGGGGGGGGAATCAAAGATCACCGTGCCATCATCAAAAAGTCTCTAATATTCTCTGGGAGGCTTGCTGTTATGAGAGGGATCTTGATATCCTAACCCTATTGTGTTTTCATCTTTTGGATTTTGTTCTAAGAGTTGTTGAATGTCATGTTCAGTCGTGTCACATCCTTGTTTTCTCAAGATGGTAAACCCTTTTCCATAGGTTTCTTCAAGGTTGATTGGAGTATTGGTAACTTTTTTATCATAAAATAGTTGAGGGGTTGTTTGTTTAGAAGAACTAGGTTCACCTTGTGTAGGGAGCTTAGGTTCTACGTTTTTTTTAGGATGTAAGTAACCAAACATATCAGGAGGTGGTACTGTAGGAAGGTCATGTTGTTTCATGGAAAGATAAAAGGATGCATTAGCTTCAAGGTTGTCATTCATTTAGGAACTTATTCATGTTGCCATAATATTCTCCAATGATGTCAACATCATGAGGAGGACATTCATGAGGAGTTGAAGGAGCATGAGGAAGTTCAATGTCATTAGGATTAGTTCCAAAGGCACAACTTGACATATCAACTAAGGATTTTAATGACATCCAAATCTTATTAAAACATAGATCCATGATGCAAAGGAGTGAATGAAAACTAAGTGCAAGAAACAACAAATCTGGAAATTTTAACAGAAATGTAATAACAAAAAACAAAAATGTAGAAAATGATCTAGAAATGACAGAAATTACAGTGTAGAATGTGCAACTGCACTAAGTTGCCTAGTGTGGCAATTAGTTTAGGTAGTGATTTTTTTGAAATTTTTTAGAATTTTTGAAGTGGTTCTTATACTTTTTATATTTTTAGATGCAGATACAGTATGAAAATGAAAATTTTTGTTAATTTTGTAATGAAATGAAGTGCAAAAATGCAAGCTAGATGAGCTTTTCACTAATGCAAATTTTAAAACCCTAGGATGCAATTTAAACAATGCAAAATGAAATTCAATTTAATTCTAGGATGTAAATGCATTGGAAATCAGAAATAGAATGTTCAAAATGCAGGTTCACCAAAATGTATTGTAAATTTTTGGGGATAGGAACTCTCTTACACTTCTAGGGTTTTGCACCTAAAAGGAGAAAGGTATCCCAAAAAAACCTAGGGGGTTCACTCAAGACTAATGAAAATATGATTGAAATATGCCTAAATAGAATGCCCTAGATGCAAAGAATTGATAAAAGAGATGAATTATTAATACAAAACTAAAGAAATGCAAGATGTTTGAAAACACAATGTGATATGCAAAATGAACTAAATATGAAAACAAAATGTAATAGAAATAAATGATATTGGAGAGGTGTGCTTGAAACTAGAATGTGATGCAAAGAGGCTCTGGAAACCTGCAAAAATTACTATTGAAGCCAATTGGGACACTTACACCAAGCTAGACGACTTAGTCCTATTTCGAGGAGATTCTGCCAGAATAGGTTTCAGCCAAAAGGGTATCTAGAACCACAAGAAACACTTTTCAGGCCTAGAAGTGGGACTAATTCACCACTGATGGTGACTTAGTCCACCTTCATATTTTGGGAAATTTAGGACATGAATCTGTAGTCTTCAATCTGCACTTTTGTTCCTAACAAGTCTTCGGATCCAAAACTATAGAATGTAGTCTATAGGTGATATTCAAGCTTCTTTTATGGTTTTTTTGACTTTGAAAGACTTTGATGAATTGATGACACCTTTTAACACCTTTCTCTTTCAAAAATTTGCATACAAGACCTGCAAAACACACATGCAAAGATGGGGAAAAAAGGGCTAAGGGTTAGTGAATAGGGGTTTGCCTTGCTCAAACCTCTGTTTGGTAATCAAACCTTTGAAAATGAAATGAAATGAAAAGAGAATGATGAATGAACAACATGAAATTCCACAAATCACTAAACCCTTGAAGTAGAAATTTGAAGATATGCAAGTAGATGCTCCAATGGATGTAGACTTAATAATGCCAAAGTGCTTGATAATTGCTTGAATGATTAAGTGTATGAATTAATGAGTGAATGAATGAATCGGGGTCAAAATGAGAGGAAAACCATTTATTTATACATGATTATACAAAATTTCCCAAAAATACCACATCACAGGCCAACCTCAAGGTCTACAAAATAATATCCTGCTGGAATTTTGAAATAATTTTATTTTTGTGTAAAGTGGGACTAAGTTGCCCCTAGTTGTGACTTGGTCCCACTAGGGAAATTTTAATGAGTGTCTAGAATTAAAGTGTATTAAATGATGTTTAACGAGATTATTCTCCGAAACACACTTAAGTAGGGCCTGCAAGTGTATTAAGGGGTCATTTAAACATAAGAAAGGGTTAAATTATTGATGAAAAGCCTAAAAAAGCATGAAATTTTGTTACAACTCTTTACAACACTTTAAAATAAGGCTTGGTAAGTGAAAAAAGAGGTTATTTCAGTGAATTATAATAAAAAGGTCCTAGAAAAGTGTGAAAGTGGGTTACAATACTTCACAACACTTTTACAAGACATCATCTAGAATTGTTATTGATTTACTAGGGTCCAAGACCTAATGTGAATGTGTTGACCACATTACAACATTAAATATAAGTAAAACTAGGCCAACATCCATAAGAAAGACCCAAATGAGCATGAAAATGTCTAAGGATACATTTTTTTTTCACTACAGTTGTCTTAATGTATTGAGGCCAAAAGTAAATTGGAGGATCCATTTATAGATGGAGAAAACATAGAATATCCTATAGGTTCGGTGGTTGCTACTATAACATGTCTTACAAGGTACCTAGTTAAGAATGCTCTAGTTTGGCTGTTTGAGGACTTCAACATGCATCAAAAGATTCTTCACTACTCCAACCTTGTCATTGTAACCAACATTCATTTGATCAAGTACGGGGGTAGACCTACAAATAAGAACTTGTGTAAGGTGCATGAGTTTGACTATGAGGCAATACTTGACACAATAAAGAGTAGAGAAAATCTGAATGGTTCATTGGATTGATTTGTAGGTATTCACATTGAATTTGTAAAGTCATGTTATTGATCACTATTTTCTTTCATATTTTGTTAATTTTAGTGTATAAGGGTTTCATATAAACATTGGTGAATGATAGTATCTTTATCCATAAAAAATCGGTTATGAATTAATTATCATATTTGATATATTTGATACATAAAATTTAGATTTTCTATTTATGTAGCATTTGGTGATGTATACTTGCATTATGAGGGTTCAAATTTGATATTTGGAAGTGTAAGTTTGATTGTACAAGGGTTTTCAATATTTCATTATTGTTAATTAACTAGGGTTTGACATCTATATTGGTCTTCGATTATTGTTAATATTCTCTTGTTTCCTTTCAATGCATTATGCATAATGTTTATAGTTTCATGCATAATTTTCATGGTTTCAATGCATAATGTTCATAGTTCATAGTTCCATTTGTTTGATTGATTTGTTGTGATGTATATGTATAAGGGTTTAGTTGTTGCTTTGCTTATGACTATCAATGCATTGAGTGCTTACTTCCCCTATAGAGGATAGTGGCATTTGATAGTTTCATGCACAATGTTCATAGTTCATAGTTTCATGCATAATTTTTATAGTTTCAATGCATAATGTTCATAGTTCATAGTTTCATGCATAATGTTCATAGTTTCAATGCATAATATTCATAGTTCATAGTTTCATATATAATGTCCACTTTAATGAATGATATTTATCGTCTTGATCAATTGGCGTTGAGATTGTGCATCATGTTGTTGATGGAAGAAAACATTCAATACAACAATCATGCTAAAGATGCCCCATATTGTTGTCTTATATGAAGAATTAGCATTCATAATAATGTCTTAAATAGGTGGCAAAAAAGGTAAATGCTTCAAAAGGATAATGGCCTAAATGAAATTCATGCTCTTTTGTTATGTTGCTAATGATTGTCCCTTAAGAGGGTTTCTCTTTTAAAGATATGTAGAGGTCAACATGGATTGTGGATGCATTGATGTTGAATGCTCTAACACCAATTGGAACAAGCAACAATAGTGGTGATTAGGATGGAGGAGTGACTTTATAGAGTGCATGCCTTATTTTGTCAATAAGTATTGAGTTTTCAGTGTGAGTTGCCCTTATAAGATCACTCATAATATAAATGTAGTGTTAAAATTCACTCAAAAAGTTGTAATTATGAATAAACACACTAAGCACACCATAATGAACACTAGTTATGATGTATTCTTAACACAAAATTAAAAATTTGTTCGAATTTGTCATGTATGATATTCAACCTAATGCATATGTCATACTCCTTTCAAACAATCAAATTTAAGATTCAATCTCATTCAATAATGATGCATAAATAATTGCATTGGGCATGAAATAAAAGTTTGATGTATAATGGAAATATAATCTACACTATTTAACCATAATACATAAGTGAACTAAGACTCGCCATGAAAGTTGAAAAGGGGTGTAACTTTCATTTTGCAACTCATGCGACCAAAATAATAGTTCCAACACATTTAGATGGGTACATTTAGGTTAGGCATGGTCCTCTTTCATACCCAAACATGGTGAAACGTTCTGAGCTACATTGCGCCGACAATATTCCTTAAGAGTCCAAACTACAAAAAGGTAGAAATATTTGACTAGCAGTTACTTGGAAACCATGTCACTTATAATTTTTTTTTCTAAGGCTACAAGATCACATTGGGCCCCTCTATAATAACCTCTCTTAGTTTTTGATATCTCGAAGGCATTTTCCTGTGGTGTCCAATTTTTAGTTGATGGAAAAAGTGTCAAATGCAAGCAGTGTAAAGTTGCAAAGGCATTTAATTTTTTTTTTGAAACTCATGCAACCAAAATGAAAATTCTAACACATCTAGATGGGTACGTTTAATCTATTCATGGTCCTCTTTCACACCCAAATACGCTGAAACAATCTGAGCTACATTGAACTGGCGATATCCCTTAAGAGTCCAAAATGCAAAAGGGTAGAAATATTTGATGAGTAATTACTCAAAAATCATGTCACTTAGAAAAATTCCATCTGAGGCTATAGGATCATGTTGGTCCCCTCTATAATAACCTCTCCAGGTTTTTGATATCTCTAAGGCATTTTCCCATGGGTTGACTTTTTTAGTTGACGAAAAAAGTGTCAAATGCAAGCAGTGTAAAGTTGCAAAGGGGTGTAAATTTTATTCTACAACTTGTGCGACCAAAATGGTAGTTCTAACAAATTTGTATGGGTAAATTTAGGCTAGGAATAGTCCTCTTTTGTACCCAAACACACCAAAAAAGTTTGAGCTACATTGAATCGACAAAATCCCTTAAGAGTCCAAAGTGCAAAAGGGCAGCAATATTTAATGAGTAGTTACTCGAACACCGTGTCACTTAGAAACATTTTTTCTAATGTTTTGGGATCAAATTGGGATCTTCTACAATAACCTCTCTCTGTTTTTGATATCTCTGAGGTATTTTCCTGTGGTGTCAACTTTTTAGTTGATGGAAAAAGTGTCAAATGCAAGCAGTGTAAAGTTGCAAAGGGGTGTAACTTTCATTCTGCAACTCGTGCAACAAAACCGATAGTTCCAACACATTTGTATGGGTATTTTTAGGCTATGCATGGTCCTCTTTTGCACCCAAATACGCTAAAGCAATCTGAGCTACATTGAACCGGTGAAATCCCTTAAGAGTCCAAAGTGCAAAAGGGAAGAAATCTTTGACGAGCAGTTACCTGGAAACCATGTCACTTAAAAACATTTTGTCTATGGCTATGAGATCATGTTAGGTCCCTCTAGAATAAACTCTCTTGGTTTTTGATATCTCTGAGGCATTTTCCTGTGGTGTCAACTTTGCAGTTGATGGAAAAGGTGTGAAATGCAAGCAATGTAAAGTTACAAAGGGGTGTAACTTTTGTTCTGTAACTCGTGAAACCAAACCAATAGTTCCAAAACACCTGGATGGGTATTTTTAGGCTAGGAATGGTCCTATTTCACACCCAAACATGTCGAAATAGTCTGACCTACATTGCACTGACGATATCCCTTAAGAGTCCAAAGTGCAAAAAGGTAGCAATCTTTGATGAGCAGTTACATAGAAACCATGTCACTTAGAAACATTTAATATGAGGCTATGGGATAATGTTGGGCCCCTCTATAATAACCTCTCTAATTTTTTTTATATCTTTGAGGCTTTTTCTCGTGGTGTCAAATTTTCAGTTGATGAATAAAGTGTCAAATGCAAGTAGTGTAAAGTTGCAAAGGGGTGTAACTTTCATTCTACAATTCATAAAACCAAATCGACAGTTACAAAATGTATGAATGGGTACATTTAGGCTAGGAATGGTCCTGTTTCACACCTAAACATGCCAAAGTGGTTCGAGCTACATTTCACTAGTGATATCCCTTAAGATTCCAAAGTGCAAAAAGGAAACAATCTTTGATGAGCAGTTACTCAGACACCGTGCTACTTAGAAACATTTCATCTAAGGCTATAGATCATGTGGGTCTCCTCTACAATAACCCATCTCTATTTTTGATATATTTGAGGCATTTTCCTGTGGTGTTGACTTTTTAGTTGATGGAAAAAGGGTCAAATGCAAGCAGTGTAAAGCTAGAAAGTGTATGTTTAGGCTAGGAATGGTCTTGTTTCACACCCAAATGTGTCAGAGTGGTCTAAGCTACATTGCATCAGAAGCATGAAGAATACACACGAACACATGAAGTATACTTAGGAAGCATGATGCATACACATGAATACACATAATACATGTAGTATACATATTAAGCATGAAGCCTACACATGAATACACGTAATGCATTAAGTATACACAAAAATACTAAAGCATACATGTGAACACATGAAGTATATGTATGAATCATGAATCATACACGTCAATACACATAATATGTGAAGTACACAAGAAGCATGAATCTTACACTTGAATACATGAAGTATACACATGAATCATGAAGAATACACGCGAACACATGAATTATACATTAGAAGAATGAAGCATACACATGAATACATGTAATACGTAAGGTATACATAAGAAGCATGAAGCATACATGTGAATACATGATGTATACACATGAATCATGAAGAATACACATGAAAAAATGATTATACATCAGAAGCATGAAGTATACATGTGAATACAAATGAATAAGTGAAGCATACATGTGAATAAGTCAAGAAAAAGTACTCAAATACATGTAAGACATGAAGTATACACATGAATACAAAGTATACGCATGAAAACATGTCAGTCACAAAGTATACACGTAAGTTGTAAAGTATACACTTGAATGCATGTAACTCATAAGTTGCAAGTCATAAATTATACATACAAATACACGTTACAAGTCACAAAGTATTCAAAAATTATTCACATGTATACACATAATTCACAAAGTATGAATATACATATGTCACCAATATACACATGAAATGAACACTCATATAGAAATGCATTATTGGCCTACTTAAGAAGAAGGATAAATAGTTTATTTAAGAAGCTAACAGGTTTAAGCATCAACTCTAAATATCAATTTACACAATATGCATGATAACACGATTCAAGAATAGCAGTGGTAAAATAAGATTTACATTAATAAAAAATTCGTAAGGCTATACAATGATATATGTTGATAAAAGTATACAATATATCCAATAAATTCATACAGGCTTACTACAAAAGATCCATATGGACATAAAATGTCACATATATCAATAGTACAAAACATATGTTTAAAAATTCCATGTAGGTATACAAAAAATGAGACTAATACATATTCATTTCCCTAAGGGAAGGAAATAGATCACATGTTTCCTTCGACAATCAGCTGGATGGAGTTTTTGTTGGTTCTTTTGTCTTTCAAATGCACTTACTAGTTCTCCTCTCTTCACTCATCTGGAGCTTCAACTAATATAATAAGAAGTATATATGTTAATATATAGAAATTGAATTGTGGAATTTCATATAACAAAATAATTTCACTTACCACATACAAATAATCATCACACTCATTTACAACATTAGCACATTGATGATTTGGTGTGACAACCACCTATATCAACCATCAAGATAGCAATTAAACTACATACAATTATCATGAAAATTTTCAATAATAGACCATATAAGAGAAAATATAATGTCAAATTGACTAATCTATCACATACCTCTCTCAATGGATCAGAATTGGCTATTGCTGCAACAACTCCATGGTCCATTATGCCAGCAACATCGCCAGGGCTGTTTGATGTCAACATCTAAAAATGAAACAACAAATATGAATTGTCTTATCACTTTCATTAGTTTCTCTATTTAATTAAAAGCATAGACAAGGCAATGAACTGTTTGAAAAAATGCCTCAAAGTAATGTGGTCTCATGGTGATGGTAAGAAATGATGAATTCCATACCAAGAAAATTTCTATGGATTGTCTTGATGTCTATTTTTGGATTGCTTATAAGGTAGTTATCAGGGTCTTTTTGAAGGTATATAACCATAAATTTCCCATGGAAGCCATAAAGACTAGAGAACTTGTTGATATTCATTGAATGTTACTAAAAGGCTTATTGAGAGAGCTCATGATGACAAATATATTTCACCTAATTTATACAAACTTGTAGTAGATAAGAACCTTTGGTCTCAATATGGACTTTTCGTAGATAAGGAAATTACAGAAAATGGAGGTACGAGTTACCAATGTTACCAAATTTGGAGAGTTTCAAGGAGGTAATCTTCATATCCCCACAATACAAACCTTGCATGTAATATCATTATGACAGATATGCAATAAGTTTGTTTCAAGTGTGAAAGCTATAATGAGAGCATTTAGGTATCTTTCATATCCTTTGAATTCTTTAGGAAATAAAATAAATTCAATGATGAGTGGTATTATGCATAAAATATATACAATTAATGATAGCTACATTAGCTATGAAGAGTTCATAACAATGTTTAAAAACCTAGAACAAACTAGAACAAACACTACAATGATTCTTGCAAATAGTTTTTGAAGGAAAACATGTGAAAAAAGATAGGGGTTTTGAAGCTTGTTGAATCCATGGCATAATGGTCGCACATCATTATAAGTATAAAGCTTATTAGAAAATATTAGTTTAGATAAGAAATGGTCTCTTTTATTTTGAGGGTTATACAACCACATTGGAAACTTTTTGTTGATAATTAGGACCACCTTAAAGCATTGATACACATGTATGAATCCCATTGTGGGCCACTTTCTTAGTGCATAATAAAACACATGAATTATATTGAACATAATTGTAATAAAGGTATTGGTGTCGATATCATGGTTGAAGTTTCATTTGAGATATACTTTCAAATATCATGCTTCATACAGGGCATCCAACTCAATATACATAAACATGCACCCTTACACCCCAATGTTAAAAAAAATGGATACAAGGAAAATGTTCATGACCATAAGGGGTAGAGGCATAAGGGTAACTCATGAGTAAGATGAAAACAAAGGTTGTAGTCACCATGATAGCATAAGTATGACAGTGAGGGTAACTATAAAGGGAAGTTGCCTCTTAAATGCTTTTAATGCAATAAGATAGGTCATTTTGCCTCAAGATGTCTAGAAAGAGTTCCTAATCCAAAACCTAACAAGCCTAGATTCAAAAGAAAGTGTTATTATGCTACTAATGAAGGTGTGAGAGATGATGAATCTAATAAAGGGAATGTAAGTGAAGATGAATGGATATTTATTTCTATTAAGGAAAATGATCCAGTACCCACTGAATCTGGTAGTTGCATAAATGTGGAGAAATCTCTAGCTACTAGAGTTGAAGAAAAAGATGAATGGGTGATTGAAAATGGATTCTCTCATCACATGATAGGTGATAAAAGTAAATTTGTGATCTTGGAAAAGTATGATGACAGTGTTGTAAGATTTGGTGATGACAAAGCTAGTGTAATCCATGGTAGAGGATCCATTTCTCTTGATGGTAAGAATAATACTGATGATGTTCTATATGTGGAAGGTTTGAAGCATAATCTCTTAAGTGTTAGATAGATGGTTGAAAAGGGATACAATCTTCAATTCAAGGATGGAAAGTGTAGAATATTGGGGAGTTCTATAAATATGATTGCATCTGGTATAAAAACAAAAGGTAATATCTTTCACCTAAGTGCTGCTAGTAAAAGTTGTTTGATTGCTCAAGTTGATGAAAGTTGGTTGTGGCATAGGAGATTGTGTCATGTAAACTTTGATAATATTATCAAGATAAGATCTACTCAGGCAGTGAGAGATCTTCCTAAGTTGATAAAACCTATTAATACTATATGCAAGGAATGTTAGTTAGGGAAGCAAACTAGAGTTTCATTCTAGAGCAAACAACATTTTATTCAAATGAATTGTTGGAGCTTGTGCATACTGATTTGTGTGGTCATTTTAGAATCATAAGTTTACAAGGAGATAGGTATTTCATGTTACTCATTGATGATTATTCTAGATTGATGTGGGTTTCTTTCTTAAGGTAAAAATCTGAAGCTCTAGAGAAATTCAAGATTTTTAAGGCTATGGTGGGGACAAAGATAGGTTTGAAGATTAAATGTTTGAGATTAGATAGAGGTGGTGAATTCATTTCCAGTGAGTTTAATTATTTTTGTGAAGAGCATGGGATAAAGAGACAATTATTTTCCCCACGGACCCCTCAGCAAAATGGAGTTGTGGAAAGGAAGAACAAGATAGTTCAAGATGTTGCTAGGAATATGATGCTGGAAGGAAATTTCCCACATATCTATTGGAGAGAAGCTATGAGTACTGGTGTTTACACTCTCAATCAAGTACATCTCAAAGGTGATACCAATAAGACTCATTATGAGCTATGGTTTGGTCATAAGCCTATTGTTAGATACTTCAAAATCTTTGGGAGTAAATGCTATATCAAAAGAGATGAAGATATAGGAAAGTTTGATGCTAGAAATGATGAAGGAATCTTTCTTGGTTATTCTACTAAAAGTAAAGCCTACCAATGCTACAACAAGAGATTGAGGAAAGTAAAACTGCTAATGTCAAGGTTGGTGAAGACACAGTTAGACCATCCAGAACCTGTGGATATGATTCAGATGGTCAAAATGATAGTTCAAATAAAGGAAAGAAAGTTGAGATTCAAAATCAAGTTCAGATCATTCCGGTGAATCAAGAAAATCAAGAGGAAGGAACTAGTGAAAGTGCATAAGTGAGATCACAAGAGCTTGAAGTTCAAGAACATCCTAAGACTCCAAGGTATGTAAGACTAAATGATTTAGAAGATCAGATTATAGGTGATAAGAACAAAGGTGTTCAAACTAGGAGAAGAATTGCAGAAGAATATTGTTTGATATCAAAGACTGAGCCTAATAGTGTATATGAAGCATGCAAAGATGAACATTGGGCAGAAGCAATGAAAGAAGAGCTACTACAAATTGAGAAGAATCATACATGTATTCTTGTTCCTAGACCTAAGGACAAAAATGTAATTGGAACTAAATGGGTCTTTTGGAACAAACTGAATGAGCAAGGTGAAGTTGTTAGAAACAAAGCAAGACTAGTGTGTAAAGGATATTCTTAGATGGAAGGAATTGACTTTGAAGAAACTTTTTCCACTGTTGCTAGGATTGAAGCTGTGAGACTATTTCTTGCTTTTGCTGCTTACAAAAACTTCAAGGTTTATTAGATGGATGCCAAGTCAACATTTCTAAATGGTGAACTAGAAGAAGAAATGTATTTTGAGCAACCTGATGGATTTTAATTGACTGATCAGGGAGATGTGGTTTATCGGTTGAAAAAAGCATTGTATGGACATAAGAAAGCCCCAAGATCATGGCATGCCAGATTGGAAAAATATTTGTTGAAGCTTGGATTTAAGGATAATCTTGAGTATCTCAGAGGGAAGCTAGGGGTGATTACCCCTCCTAATCAGAATTAAGATGCATTGACTTGCATTAGTCCATTCATTTCATAGTCATATCTTGATCCATATTGATGTTGTGGTGGCATTTAATTAAATATTTATTATTTAATTAATTTCTCTAAAGTCTTCTACATATGATTAAATTTAATCATTTAATTATATTGTTCATTCAATTTATTCTTCTATCATGATTAAATAAATCAATTTTTTATTTAATTATTTCACATTCATATGTCCCCTTGACTAATTAAATAAATACACTTTATTTATTTTAATTAATTATCACTTTTGAATTTAATTGTCTTTTTTATTTAATTAAATTTAAATATAACTTTTCAAATATTTCTTCTAATTAATTAAATGTTTTATAACTTTTCAAATATTTCTTCTAATTAATTAAATGTTTTATTTAATTAATTTCATTTTACAAGTTTAATTAAATATCTTTATTTAATTAATTATCTTCCATATCTTTTCACAATCATAATTAAATATTTTATTTAATTATGAAATATTCCATTATTCTTCAAATCTGGGGTAAATATTCTATTTTAAGAAAAATCTCCATGTCACCTATAAATGAATAATTGAATTTAATAATTCATTATTTATCTTCTTCAAAATCTTTTCATAATCTTACAAAAAAATGATTTTTTTTACAATTCATGTTTATCATTTTATCTTACCTCTTTTACAGAAAAGAAAACAAATCTTGCTTTCTGTTTTCTTCTATTTTTCTTCAGTCTTATCCATCTTCAACCTTTCGATCTGCCAAGAATTTTCACAATCGTTGATCATATCAGCCAATCAAAAGCTTTTGAAAAACTCTATAAATAGCACTGCCAATCCAAGCAAGGGTTACAACACACAACACATGAATTAGAGATTAATTGCATTCTAGCATTATAGCATTCTAGCATTATCATTATAGTTTTATTATTCATAGAATCATCATAACATTTCATTTTAGCAATCATTTTTAGCATTAGAGCAATCATGTCTTAGCATTACATGCATTTCATATTCAATCTTGTTCTTTGGGAAGACTGTTCGTTGAGCCTAGCACACAATCTAAGAGCCAGCTGGAATTAATGAAAACACTGGAGATAGAGGACGATAGGATGACATCGATAACATGATACTGAGTTTGCAATCTTTATTATTTTAATATTCTATTTTTGATATAATGTATTATTGGTGTGTTTGATTCATTTTTTTTTACATATTTAACATGCATAAAATCGACCGTGCACACATTTCTGGCACCCACCATGGGATCTTGCCCCGTTTTTAATATTTATCTACAAGTTTTTTGATAGGATTTCGCGTTTTGGAATTTGGATTTTTGGCAAAAAAAATTTGTGTTAGTGCATTCGAGGATTTCTGAAGCGCATATACAACTTTCTAAAGTGCATTCGTAATTTATTTTAGTGCTTTTACAAGTACTTCGGCGCATCCAGGAACTGTTTTAGCGCATTTACGGGACAAAATGGGGCATATACCTGACTTGGTTTGTTAAATTTTTTTGAAAAACAAAAAAAATAAAAAAATTTAGTTGCATTTTGTTTTAGTGCATTTAGGAGTTTTTGTAGCGCATTTGGAACTTTCTGTAGTGCATTTAGGATCTATTTTGGCACATTAACTTGTTATTGTTGTGCATACATGTGATCTTTTGGTGCATACAAGTTGTAACTAAATAGGTTTATGAGTCTGACGCCTTCCATAGACAAAACCTTTTTCCAGCTTAAAAAGAACCAATCTAGGATAGTCACAGCTAGTTTTAAAAAAAAGCAACCCTAGGATAGACATGGATTAAAAAGAAGCAATCTAGGATAGTCACTACACATTGGTTTTGTGGTTAAATTGAATCCCATGCTTTTTTTGAAGCAACATCTTCATGTAGTTTAGATCATTGAGATTTGGGTTTTAAAATGAATAGTGCCTATTGTGTTTGTGGCAATAGGTCTATGCTCTCCCCTTAACTGGGTGACTAGAATACTAGACTTTCCTTTTACATTCATGTAATTTTATTGCTTTATTACATCTATAGAGGGCCTTCTCTTGTGGGAAAAAGTACTCACCCAATAGGAATGACTTAAGTGGGTTCAAGCCAAAGCCAGGCTATTCCGCCCCACTATAAAATTTAAAGAAAATTAGGGGAAATCCTCTTTTGCCGGCAGTGTGCAAGATAACCATCCCCAAAGCCTTTGTTCTAAAGGTTGGGAGGTCTCCTGAGGGATTTTATTATTGCCACACCGAACGAAAACCCTTACTACGAACCTAGTGTAGTATCCAGCTGAAGTCAGTTTTTGAACATCAAATAATCACAGTGTAGGGGGAGGGAATAATTTGCCCCCAAGATACTCACCATATAACTGCCAAGGACCGTTTGCTTAGGGGATCTATTATCCACTTCCGTCACTCTGAGTACGTGCCTGGAAAAGACAAAAACATGGGTGCCCCTTCGGGGGTGACACGGTTGTGTGAGTCAACGCAGTTCTAAGATGTGGGCTGTTGATTATTAGGACGACCTACCTGAGTACTAAGAGTGAGTATGTTTGAACTATCTGTCATGTATAAAACCTATGAAAACACTTTTTGAATTTTTTTTTTGAAACATAGAATTGATGTTTAGTATAAGACTTAAAAACAACTATTTTCAGAGTGTTTGTTGTGTTTTCAATCACACTAATTCAGATAAAAGATCATCCGAAATGAACATGTCAAATTTTAGCTGAAACTGCTCACAAACGGTTCAAAAAAGTTACCTTGGAAAAACTGTTTTAGGGAATATAGGGTATATTCTAGTGCATAGGAGGCCTGTTGTAGCACATTCATTGGTTAATTCAACGCTTTTAGGGTCTGTTTTAGCACATTAAGTCTTTTGGTGCATATGCTGGCTATTCTAAAAAAAAACTTTTCGATCACTGTCACAACATTTTTCCTGCAATGCATATAGGATACAAAGTAGCGCATCTGGGACATATTGAAGTGCATGTGACCATTTCTCTGGTGCATATCCCTATTTATGAAGTGCATATAGGCAACAAAAAAGCGCATCTGTCCCTTTTCCCGAATCATTGTTTTTTGACAGGTCTAAGTTTCTAGCATCCTCTGTCCAGTAACATATCAACATTTTTTTCTCATGCTTAGGGAGTGGAAATCTACCAAGTTCATCAAGAAGTCAATTTCCAATACAATAAAGAAACCCAAGAAACCTCTAGGTTACAAGAAAACCTTACAATGAAGGAAGTTTTTATACAAGAGTCGAAATGTCTTGCTCCTTTATCGCAAATTTCTCCATAGATACCAAGATTTTGTTAGGGTATTTACTGACGAATACGTTGTAGACCCTCTAGATTCGTGAGCCTATTTTCAAAGAAGAGCCCTCTCACAATGACACAATCACATTCAGCCTCTTGATTTCAACTATATACCACAATCTTCTATCGAATATTCAACATGTCCTAGTCAAATACTTCAGTGAATTGGAATAGGCTATTTAATATATCGATCATTCTTCGAAAACAAGGATCAAATCTTACAAGTGCACCATTCATCACAAACTTCTAAAATTATTAGTTCAACTTCTCCCAACAGGATTCTAACATCCTTTATCATTGGAAGCGACAACCACGAATTAGGAAACATATTTTTGATTATATCATAAGATTTTCATCTTATCAGATTAAAACATCATCATTGATCGCACTCATCAAACTATGATCTAATTTTAGGAGAACATCTTGAAATCATATGCTTGTTTTTACATGATCACAATATAGTAAATTGAAGGAAGATATTCAACAAGAAGATCATACCTCAACAACTCAAAAGGAAGGTGAAAATAGTGATCCCCTTTATAGTGTGAGTCGAAATAATATTTTTGAAGACAACATGGCCGAAGGAGCAAAAGATCCGTTTACTTCCAACAGTGATCTGAGAAAAACCCTTGAGGATAGTGATGATGAACAAGAAGAAGAGCATCACCTTAGAGAAGCCGAACAAGATCCTAAATTTCTCAAAGTAGTAGAAAATATTTAGCACATGACAAACAAATTTTTTTTCTATATCTGGCTGACAAAGGAGCTAAATTGCCTCATGATTTTAATACTGAGAACATAAAGAGTAATCCTGATGAAACACCCTTATCTAATCTTAGTGCCTTGACTCAACATGGTAAAACATTAGAAGGACAAATTAAAGATCTACAAGGGGGAGCCACAACAAAGACATACGCTCTTGATGATATTTGTCCATATCCTTTTGATCGACGCCTCAACATGATCCTGTTTCCTAAGCATTGGGAAATTCCAAAGTTTGATCATTATAACAGGAAATCGGATCCCATTGACCATATTAGAGACTTCTGAAACATGACTTTAGAATTCGCTCATGAGGATACATACTTAATGCGTTTGTTCCCACGAAGTCTTGGAGGCCAATCTATGGAATGGTTATAAAAAATCACACTGCCTATCAAAACATTTGAGGAATTGATCAACAAGTTCATCTCACAATATTCCTATAACATACAACACCAAATAACCATGATTTACCTATGCAAGGCTAAACAAAAACCTGGTGAACCATTTATCACATTTCTTCAGAGATGGAGAAGATTTTTTGCTAGATATCCATGTCATGTTCTTGAAAAGGAAAAGATCACTACCTTCATAAACAACTTGGATCAAGAGATGAGTTATCATCTAAATCTTCATTTTCCTCCCTCTTTTTAGAAAATGATTGAAAATGAAATCACAATTGAAAGTGCTTTAGTCTAGAGGGGAATAATCAAACTTGATAGAGACAATCCTAGCTCCTCAAATCACCACAATGACAAATCTAAGTTTTGGACTCGCAACAAGAATGTGGTGAATGATGGTGTTGTAGATGCACATCATGTCTCACCTAAGCCAGTTGTTCTTAGTGTCCCTCGCAACAACAACTACAACAATTTCAACTTAGTTACAAATCAGGGAAACGATCCTCCTCCTCCGAGGAATAACCAAAATCCAACTTTTGTTCCAAATCAAAGTAATACCAACAACCAAGGGTATCATGGAAACAAAAATTCCTTAGGAAATACATCAAACACGAATCCACAACGATCTTCATTTTTTTCCAACAGAAGAACTTTTACTCTATTGGGACAATCTCTAGAATCTTCCCTTAAAGACTTGATGGAAAATAATGTTATTACCCTACCGCCTCAACGTAACTTTGAACCTAGTGTGAAGCCACCATCGTGGAATGATACATACTATTTTGAATATCATAGATGTAAAGGCCATTGTACAAATAATTGCCAAGCCTTAAAGAATGCTATTCAAGATTTAATCGACAAAGATATTGTCACAATAGAAGGGAACCAACAATCAAACGAAGACCACCAAGTATTTCAAAATCCTTTTCCCAACTATCAAAAGGGTGAGTCTTCTGGAAAACATGTGAATCATATCAATGAGCATATAATCAATCATATCTACACCAATGACGAGAGGGTTAATGTTATAAAAGTCAAAGAGAAAGTGGAATATGGATAAGTTAACGTAAGAACAAGGGCACAGGCTAAAGTTTTCCTAAAAGGTGCTCCTTCAAAATCCATTGTGCCACCGCCTCAACATCGATATGATTTAATCAATCAACTTGGAAAAAATTCTACTCAGATCTCTATTTTGGAACTTCTGAAGATTTCCCCTGTGCATAAGGAAATTCTAGACAAAGCCCTCATTGAAACAATTGTATCCGATGATCTGAATGTGGATCAATTTCAAGCCATGGTGGGACATTTGTCCTCACCCACATGCCTTTCATTTTTTGAAAAAGATGATGTTTCCATGACACATCCCCATAATTCATCATTATACTTGAAGTCATGATCCACAAGTTTCGTGTTAGACGTGTACAAATAGATGGAGGTGCTGGTTTGAACATATGTACCATGAAATTAATTTAGGCTTTAGGATTTTCTGAGGATTCCATTGATCCCAAAAGAAAGATTACTATTAAAGTGTATGATGATGAGGAAAGAGCATCCAAGGATTTAATCATGTTATCAATCAGAGTGTGGCCGGTTATCAAAAATAATTTTTGTCAAGTATTAGACCGCGATCTCACATACAACATCTTGTTGGGTCATCCTTGGATCC
The DNA here is from genome assembly GCA_007258455.2 of Sequoia sempervirens. NCBI lineage: Eukaryota > Viridiplantae > Streptophyta > Pinopsida > Cupressales > Cupressaceae > Sequoia > Sequoia sempervirens. The sequence goes on along the minus strand of VDFB02000013.1, from coordinate 254,110,427 downwards.
ACGAAATGAAAGTTGTACGATCCACATATCATCAATGTCTTAAATTTCCTTATGACGGACAGGAGATCACGATACCAAGCAATAATTCTCACAGTCAAACTTGTGCTGACATCAAAGCTAGTCAAGACACTTTGGTTCCCAACAATCGAGAAATGCCTGCTAGTACTTCTCCAATAGTTGATACACAAATCAGATAGCTAACCAAAAGCTTTGACAAGCAATTACGGTTCAAGGATAATGGAGTAGGAGAATATTCTGTCTATCTGGATAATCTTCCTACATCACCTCGGTCACATGGACAACCTTCTTTTGTGCAACATTAGATATCTATAGCATCAACATCCACACAATCATTGGTAGAACCAATCACAAAGTTCAATGGACAATGTATCAAGGAGAAATTCCCGATGGAAGATCTTGAGGATAGAAAAATGCTAAAATGGCTCTATAAAGATGAAGATGAAGATGACACAGTTCTAAATGTCAAGCTACCGACAGATAAATATGGCAAGGGATATTCAATCATGCAAAAGATGGGCTATGAGGGAAATGGTCCTATCAGAAAGAGAAAAGGAGTAGTTGAGCCTATTGACCCTCTAGGACTTGCTGAAAAAGATAAAATAGGACTAGGCTATGATAGTAGCTCAAAATAAACAACATCCAAACAATTGAATGATACTGTACTCACATTGCAAGAAAGTTCTGATCCAAAGGAAGCATGCTTGACAACAATTCAGAATTTCATCGATAATAACTCTGACACAGACTTTGGAGAATATGAATGGGATACCATCCATAATGATGAATTTTGGAGGGACAAATAGGTTGACGTGATATACAAGTATATGCCTACTCTAATCAAAGGAGAAGTGTCAGGGACCCAACCACAAGAATCTGAACTACAATGCAACTATGATTCTAGTGATACCGAATCAGATTTAATCGAACAAGACTATCGCGAGGACAATACCATCATTGATCTACCTCATACCTCAGATCCTATAGACACCTTCGTTATGACCATAACCATATCCTATTTCAAACAACCTACTGACCCGCTACCGCTAATACATCTCAATCTCACTGACTGGGATCTATGTTCCCAACCAACGAGTCTATCGTAAACTTCCTTTCCATAGATGATGTAAATGATTGTTCCACTAGCAATTTTTGGCATGAGATCCTTAGTCAAGAGAGTGTCAAGTTTCCTAGTTGCAAAAAAAAAGAAAAAGAAAGATCTAATGGTGAAAACTAGAATCTGGTAGTATTAGATCAAACAAAAGATAAAACAAAGAGCGTATTAGATGGTGAAAACCTTTTTAAGGCACCAAATGATGGGATGCTTGACACTCTCCCAGAGCACTATCATGAGAGATCACCTATCTTGATTGAGCCTACAAAAGTTAATCTTGAAAATACAGAGAAACCAAGGATTCTATAGTTATCTGCATCAATGACAGATAAATAAGTACTTGAGTTCATGGAATTTCTTAGAGCCAATCAAGTCAACTTTTCCTGGTCTCATGCAGACATGCTAGGTCTTGATCCTGGTCTTATAATGCATCACTTGTCCATTAAACCAGGAGTAAAACCTGTGAAACAAAAACTTAGAAAGATGCATCCTCATGTGGCACTCCTAGTTAAAGAAGAACTTAAGAAATTCCTCGATGTAGGATTTATAAGATCAATTGACTATGCAGAATGGATCTCCAACATTGTTCTTGTATTGAAACCTAACAAAAGTGTTAGAGTGTGCACATATTTCAGAGATCTTAATAAGGCATGTCCTAAGGATTCTTTTCCTCTTCCAAGCATTGATACTATAGTTGATCTGATGGTTGGCCATTCCATGTATTCACTAATGGATGGTTTTTCTGGTTATAACCAAATCAAGATTGCACCTGAAGACCAGGACAAAACAACTTTCACAGGTCCCTGGGGGACTTACTGTTGGAACGTCATGCCTTTCAGATTAAAGAATGCTGGGGCTACATATCAAAGAGCTATGATTACAATTTTTCATGATATGATGCACACATTCATGGAAGATTATGTTGATGACATACTAGCAAAATCCTACACCAGAGAAGGACATCTCGAGATATTATCCAAAATATTTGCAAGGTTGGAAAAGTTCAAAGTTCATCTCAACCCTAAGAAATGTGTTTTCGGAGTCACATTTGGAAAACTCTTGGGATATATAGTTTCAACAAAAGGAATTGAAGTAGATCTCGCCAAGGTACAAGCAATCATGGAAATTCCTCTACCAAAGAATATCAGTTAATTGAGATCACTACAGGGACAACTTCAATCTATACGAAGATTCATTGCACAACTAGGAGATAAATTCCCACCTTTCACACATCTACTACATAAGAATGTTCCTTTCAAATGGGATGATAAGTGTGAAATGGCCTTTCAACAAATCAAGCAGTATTTAATGAACCCACTAGTTCTAATACCACCAAATTCGAAAAAACCACTCATCTTATATATTGCTACTACAGAGATGTCTTTGGGGGCATTGTTAGCACAAGAAGACTCTAGAGGAAAAGAACATGCAATCTATTATATCAGCTGAACATTAATAGGTCATGAAATCAACTACACTTTCATTGAGAAGGCTTGTCTAGCAGTGGTTTTTTCTTCACAAAAGTTTTGACACTACATGTTAACTCATGCAATCAATGTTGTTGCAAAGATTGATCCACTCAAATATCTATTAAGAAAAGCCACATTAACATGAAGATTAGCAAAATGGGTCATGATCTCAAGCGAGTTCGATATCCATTATATTGATCGCAAAGCAATCAAAGGACAAGTTATTGCTGACGAACTGGTTGAAGCACCCCTACAAGCAAAGCATCCTATGCACATTGAATTTCTAGATGTTGATGTCTTCATGGCAGAATCAAAGCAACCTTGGTCATTATATTTTGATGGCTCATTTACTCGGATTGGGGGCAGGCATACTCTTTGTCACCCCTCAAGGAAATACCATTCCTCGGTTGTATCGGCTAATGTTTCCATGCACTAATAACATAGCCAAATATGAAGCTTTAATCACTAGACTCAAAATAGCATTGGAATGGAGAATCACAGAATTACAAGTCTATAGTGACTCACAATTAGTCATTAACTAGATCAATGATGACTATCAAACCAAAGATGACAATTTTTTTCCATACAAGAAAATGGTTGATGATTTCAAGAAATACTTTTTTGTAATCAGGTTCATACAAATTCCAAGGCTTTATAACAAGGCAACTAACACTATGGCCACAATCGCTTCATTGTTACAACTCCCAGAAACTTAGGCTAGCTAAGAATTTCTAGTGGAACAATCATTTATGCCTGCTTGTGACACCTCTAAAAGACAAATCATTTGCCACTTAGTAGGATCTAATTCACCTTGGTATGGGAAGATTTATGCCTACCTAAAAGATGACATCTTACCACTTGAGTTATCCCATAACCAAAAGCACAACTTTATCTACCAATCTTCTTGCTATACCCTTATTGCTGACACTCTTTATCACCATGGTCTTGATGGTATGGTGCAGGAGCACCCAGGGCCTTCAAGGATCATGTCAAGAACCAGGAGAGAGCAGGGGTTAGGAGGACCTTCCAAGCATGTCAAAGCATTAATTATAATGTGTTGAAGCCTATAATGGCATTTGAATTGAATGAGTGTGCTAAAGGTGTTAAAGGTTTTAAGATTCCTGATAAGGAATCCAGTCAAAAATGCAATGTAAGGGGCAAAGTATGTTTTAAGGGATTTGATTAAATGTTCTTAGGCTTTAGATAGGTTAAATAAGCTTGGATATTAAATATCCAATGGTCTTTAGGTGATGCCTATTAATAAATTTCAAGATTGTAAAATTCAGATTTTTGAATTTCACTTTGGGCGGGAAAGTAGTTTTTTGAGTTTTAATCACTTTTATGCAACTTAATCAATACCAAACGGTTGGATCAGTTGGGGAAAGGATATACAAAGCCAAAATAATCATTTTTACGGAGGTTGGGTGTTTGGAGCAAGTATTGTACGGACTTTTTTTTCTGGAAATAGTGAAAAAACACAGTTTTTGGCACTTTTATGGTGTTTTTTTGTTAAATACTTGATCTCTATTGAATCTATGTCCAGTAGGATGCTTTAGGAGTTTGTGTTTACATATTTTAACACCATTGAAGGCTCTGAAAGCAGTGATAATTACTTTCTTTGCATTTTATATTGACTGTCCTAAAAAAGAACACATATTTTTCACTAATTCTGAGGTTTTTCATGGATGATTGATCCATTTCAAGGTAGAATGCTACTGTGACCTATGAAATGTATCATTCCTAATATGTATCATACAGATTTAACCAAATAATGTGCAGGAAGGAAGAATATCAAGGTGTACACCAAGTTGTCAAAGGGAAAAGTGCTTGAAGATGGAGGCTAGGGTGTAGCAGCAGAAGATATGCCTTAATGAGGGGCATGTTTTTGAGTTTGGATCAACTAAATATGTTTTCCTAATGGTTTAGAGTCAATGAGAAAGTTCTGGAAGTGATTGGAGGGTTAGTTTTCAAGAAGCCCTAGTTTTTGAGGCAAGCTGAGGAGGGGTTTGTGCTGGAGCATGATAGATGTGTCATAGAGGGATAAAAACTTGGATTCCTTGGTTTTGAGTCATTTTAGGAGACTGCTGAAAGTTTCATGGTCAGGGGACAAATTTAAAGAGGGGTTGCTTTGTAAAAGTGGGCTAATTAGGCCTAGTTTTTGAGGAGACAGTAGATTTTGGAAGGGTTTGTCTAAAACAAGTGATACCAAGGTTTGGATATGTTGTTTGTAATCACAAAAAACACTTGAAACAGTCATTAGATTTGGGGTTCCTTTGGAAAGTTTGAGTGCAAAGTCAAAAAATCACTGCAGGAGGCCTAGTTGGGCTAGTAGCCTAGTTAAGGTGAAAAAATTGGTTTTGTGTCTAAGTCAGAGGGTTGGGCTTTGAAATCATTCAAAACAAGTTTGTTTGGATCTCTTAAGAGTTTTCCTAGGGTTTGGGTCCATAAGGAGGCAAATAAGTCATGAATGCAAAGTTGAGGCTTTATCTTCAAGTTGGTGTCTAGAGGAAAGGTTGTAGATGAACCATTGAAGTTTGATAATTTGGTGAGTTTCTTGCAAAGATCCCTGACCCTCTGCATCAGAGTGGTATTAGAGCAGTGAGTAGGTCCTTTAGGGATTGGAGAAGTAGCAATGGCACCAAAAAACCAATTGGCAAGAGAGTTGGAAGAGTTGAAGGAGATCTTGGAGAGGGAGAGAAGAGAAAGAAGGGAACAAGAAGCAGCAAGAGCAAGAGATGAAAGAAAATGGAGAAGAGAGAGAGACACTATGCAGGCAAGGATCAATAACCTTGAGAGGAGTAGGAGGAGAGAAGACCAAGAAGACCAAGAAAACAATGAAGAGGATGAAGAGCATGTGAGGGCAAACCAGGAACATCAAGCTGATGATACAAAGGACCCTGAAGAAAGGAGGTTAGTGAGGTTATTGAAGGCAGTACAGGGTCATGGAGGGAAGAGTCACATAGACTTACCTATCTATCAAGGGAAGATGGATAGTGAAGAGGTATTGGGATGGCTTGATGCCATGGAAAACTACTTTGAATTTGAGGAGATGGATGAAGAAAGGAAATTCAAGTTTGCTAAAACCAAGTTGAGAGGCACAGCATTGAGATGGTGGACAAGTTTCTAGAATGATAGGATGGCTAGAGGATTGGCAAAGGTCTCTACATGGTCAAGGATGAAGAGTTTGGTCAAGGAGCAATTTTTACCATCTGATTCTACCATTCATGTGAAAAGAATGAGGTAGAATTTAAAGCAAAAGGACTTGGATGTGATGTCCTATACTGAGCAATTTCACAAGCTTAGTATTAGAGGAGGATATGAGGAAGAAGATGAGAAGATAGCCAGGTACATTAATGGCTTAAGGTACAATCTGCAAGATGAGATTGGTTTGCAATTGCCAAGAACATTGGGAGAATGTTTTCAGTTGGCCATTAGAGCAGAAGAAAAGGTGAAAAGGAAGCAAGAAAGATCAAACAATGGTGGAAGAGGAGGTAGTTCAAACAGGGGCAGAGGTAATAGAGAGCAAGGACAAGGCAGTAATGATAAAAGCAGCAATGACAAGGGTAAAGAGATATTTTCTGATCAAAGAGGTGGGTACACTCCAAGAGGAGGAGGCAGATTTGGACAAGGTAGAGGACCATTCACAGGTAGATGTTTTAATTGCAATGAACCAGGGCATCCTTCCTTCAAGTGTCCTAAGTGGGAACAAGCTGATAAAGGTAGAGAAAGGAGAGCTACCTTGGTGCAAGAAGAAGAAGATAACAAGGAGGAACCAAAAACATTTATGGCAGACCCTGTGACTGATGGTGAGTTTCTCATGATCAAGCAAGGAGAAAGGCTTCATCAAGAACCAAAGGTAACCATTTTCAAAACAAATTGTCTCAGTCATGGTAAGATATGCAGATTGCTTATAGATTCAGGGTCACATAGCAATTTAGTTTCAGTTGATATGGTAACCAAGCTAGGGATTGAAACTTTTGATCATCCTACTCCCTACAAGGCCACTTGGGTAACTCAAGGACAGCATGTAGAGATTGGTAAGAGAGCTTTTGTTGATTTCTCAATTGGTTCATATCAGGATAGAGTGCTTTGTGATGTTATTCCAATGACTTGTGGTCATATTATCTTGGGAAGGCCATGGCAGTATGTTAGAAGGACATTGCATGATGGTTTTCTTAACACCTATTTGGTTCACAAAGGAGATGTTAAATATCAGTTGGTTCCTTTGCCTTTGGAGCAGTCAAATGAAAGTTTTATGATCTGTTTTGAGAAGCATTTGCAGGTAAATGAGCAGGGTAAAACAGGGGAAGACATTGGTAGGTTGAAAAAAGACAAGTTGCAGCAGGGTTGTGAAGAAGACAGTCCTAAAAATCAGAATTTGTGGGATTTGGATAGTATCAAGGTTGGAGGCATTGAATGCCCTATAATTGAGCATGATAGTGATGGTATCTTTTCACAAGGAAATCAGGGGAATAGAGGCAGAAACAGGGCACAAAATCAGACTGAGTTCAAGCAGCAAAAAGGACAAAGAAAACAGATTTTTGGCTCTCACATGATGATGGTCAAGAATGCAGATTGGCATAAGAGAAAGACAGTGACTTTGGGGGACTACATACCTGCTCATTGGAAGATGAAAACACATGAGAGCAATAGGTCTTTTGGTGGCAACACATGGGACACTTCTTGGGGCAAGAGTTCTTTCTTTCCCGGGGAGAATGGTGCAGGAGCACCCAGGGCCTTCAAGGATCACGTCAAGAACCAGGAGAGAGCAGGGGTCAGGAGGACCTTCCAAGCATGTCAAAGCATTAATTATAATGTGTTGAAGCCTATAATGGCATTTGAATTGAATGAGTGTGCTAAAGGTGTTAAAGGTTTTAAGATTCCTGATAAGGAATCCAGTCAAAAATGCAATGTAAGGGGCAAATTATGTTTTAAGGGATTTGATTAAATGTTCTTAGGCTTTAGATAGGTTAAATAAGCTTGGATATTAAATATCCAATGGTCTTTAGGTGATGCCTATTAATAAATTTCAAGATTGTAAAATTCAGATTTTTGAATTTCACTTTGGGCGGGAAAGTAGTTTTTTGAGTTTTAATCACTTTTATGCAACTTAATCAATACCAAACGGTTGGATCAGTTGGGGAAAGGATATACAAAGCCAAAATAATCATTTTTACGGAGGTTGGGCGTTTAGAGCAAGTACTGTACGGACTTTTTTCTGGAAATAGTGAAAAAACACAGTTTTTGGCACTTTTATGGTGTTTTTTTGTTAAATACTTGATCTCTATTGAATCTATGTCCAGTAGGATGCTTTAGGAGTTTGTGTTTACATATTTTAACACCATTGAAGGCTCTGAAAGCAGTGATAATTACTTTCTTTGTATTTTATATTGACTGTCCTAAAAAAGAACACATATTTTTCACTAATTCTGAGGTTTTTCATGGATGATTGATCCATTTCAAGGTAGAATGCTGCTGTGACCTATGAAATGGATCATTCATAACATGTATCATACATATTTAACCAAATAATGTGCAGGAAGGAAGAATATCAAGGTGTACACCAAGTTGTCAAAGGGAAAAGTGCTTGAAGATGGAGGCTAGGGTGTAGCAGCAGAAGATATGCCTTAATGAGGGGCATGTTTTTGAGTTTGGATCAACTAAATATGTTGTAATAATGGTTTAGAATCAATGAGAAAGTTCTGGAAGTGATTGGAGGGTTAGTTTTCAAGAAGCCCTAGTTTTTGAGGCAAGCTAAGGAGGGGTTTGTGTTGGAGCATGATAGAGGTGTCATAGAGGGCTAAAAACTTGGATTCCTTGGTTTTGAGTCATTTTAGGAGACTTATGAAAGTTTCATGGTCAGGGGAAAAATTTAAAGAGGGGTTTCTTTGTAAAAGTGGGCTAATTAGGCCTAGTTTTTGAGGAGACAACAGATTTTGGAAGGGTTTGTCTAAAAAAAGTGATACCAAGGTTTGGATATGTTGTTTTTAATCAAAAAACACACTTGAAACAGTCATTAGATTTGGGGTTCCTTTGGAAAGTTTGAGTGCAAAGTCAAAAAATCACTGCAGGAGGCCTAGTTGGGCTAGTAGCCTAGTTAAGGTGAAAAAATTGGTTTTGTGTCTAAGTCAGAGGGTTGGGCTTTGAAATCATTCAAAACAAGTTTGTTTGGGTCTCTTAAGAGTTTTCCTAGGGTTTGGGTCCATAAGGAGGCAAATAAGTCATGAATGCAAAGTTGAGGCTTTATCTTCAAGTTGGTGTCTAGAGGAAAGGTTGTAGATGAACCATTGAAGTTTGATAATTTGGTGAGTTTCTTGCAAAGATCCCTGACCCTCTGCATCATGGTACTTTACTTTAATGTCTTGAACGTGATGAATCTGATAAGGCTTTACAAGAAGTTCATGGTGGCATTTTTGGTACTCATTCAAGTGGACTAACCTTATCCAATAAATTGATTAGAATGGGTTACTATTGGCCTACAATGGAGAGGGAATCATTCAATTTTGTAACAAAGTGCTCTAAATGTCAAATACATGGAAATCTCATTCATGCACCAACACAAGAACTACAACTGTTTGTACCAACCTAGCCATTCTCTCAATGGGGGTTGGATTTAGTTGGTAAGATTCATCCTTCATCCTCAAACGAACACAAGTTCATCATCACAGTGATAGATTATTTTACCAAGTGGATTGAGGCAATCCCTCTCACTAAGGTCACTGGAAAACAAGTATCATGATTCATACTCAATTATCTCATTTTTTGGTATGGCATTCCAAAATCCATCATCACAGATAATGAATGGCCTTTCAAGAATTAGGATGTTGACAATCTTTGTGAGAGATTTCATATTCAACTCAAATACTCAACACCTTATTATCCACAAGGGAATGGCCAAGTAGAGGCCTCAAATAAAACAATATTGAAAATATTGAAGAAGATTGTGAATGATGCAGGGAAAGACTGGCACATTCAACTCAATCCCGCATTATGGGCCTACCAAACTAGTATCTAAACACCAACAGGAGCAACACCATTTTCTCTTGTCTATGGAGCAGAAGCCATTTTCCCACTAGAAGTTGAGATCCCATCACTTAGAGTATCACTAAAAGGTCTCATAACAGATGATGAATACAGAGTTTCCTGACTCCAAGAACTGGAACTTATTGATGAAAAGAGACAACGAGCCGCTGATCATTTGAAAGCATATCAACAAATGATGTCTTGCAGCTATAATGATAGAGTCAAACCACGTACTTTTTAGGTTGGTGATCTTGTTCTAAAAGAGAACCCACACAATCAGCAGGACAAAGAGAAGAAAGAAAAGTTTGAACCTAATTGGTTGGGTCCGTATGTGGTCATAGCAGTATATGGTTCAGAAGCATACAATTTTTTGACACCAGAAGGGGACTTGTTTGAAGAACCCATCAACAAAATGCACCTGAAAAAGTATTATGTCTGAAACAATCATCATCATCCATAAAAGTCCTGAAGAAATACAAAAACATCAGAAAAAGTCCTGAAGAAATACAAAAACATCAAAAAAAGTCCTGAAAAAATACAAAAACATCAGAAAAAGTCCTGAAGAAACAGAAAAACAAACAGAAAAAGTCTTGAAAAAATGGTTACCCTGGTGAAAACCTGGCAAATAGGCATCTTGGTAGTGGCAAAAAAAAAAAATCAAATAGAAAAATGCAATAAAAACAAATAGTGAAAATCTGGCAAACATATGCTATTTGTAGCTCTCCATATATTAGTTCATGTTCTGCACTTGGCTTCTTAGCCTTCATTTCATGCATCTTTCCATCATCTTCAGCTCGTACCAGCATCATGTTGCCATCATTTTCCTAGAGTGATAACGTCTTACCATGGCTTGACCATCATACATATTCATTTCAGCAAGTTGTGTCAAAAACTGGGGGCAAACGTTGACATACTTTAGGGGCAATCAAATTTTAGGTTCTACCAAAACAACTACATAATAACATCAAATCCAACCATGTGAACAAACAATCAAATCCCATGAACAACTATCCAACCATTGATCCATATCACACCGGTTTTTCAGCAAAATACCATATCATGACTCATATCTAGATGATCTAAAATTTGAATAATGATTGGAATATCAGTTTTACATTTTGAACAATGGTTGTTTGATTTTTTGATATCATCTCTCTGGAGCACACTCAATGATGTACAGAACTAGAGTGGCAAGGAAGGAGGATGATTTTTCTTTGTCTACTGTCTTGAGGTTAACTATCGATTTGGTGCAAATATGTCATGAGACATGATTTCCAAAGCATATCATTGATGACAGTTCCAAATTTACATCAGAAGGTGGTTATTCTTTGTCTATTTATGCAAGAAATGCTCAAGTCATCTCAGTTCAGTTATACCTCGATGCTTATGTTTGCTTGCTATATCAAAAATCATGAAAGTTGTACTCAGGTCATCATTGGTGCTAATCTCCCCTCTGATGCTTGTACATACTTCCAAAATTTTATAAGGCTCTATGATGATTCAAGAAAGCTACCCGAAGGCTCAACAAATAGTTGGTTTTATTTAGTTGCATATCATTTAGATCAATGTATATATTTGCATACTCGATTCGCATGAGAGTTTTAAACAAAAATGAATAGATAAATCAATGGTTGTCATGTATCTTTAGACTATATGTGGAGGACATTTGGACATTTTTTTCATCCTCATTCCATTATCATTTCATCTAGGTCTTGTGCATATCATATAGTTTAACATTCATCATTTAGATCCTTTCTAATTCATTTATCCTTCATGATGCATTATCATTTCATATTTCATATCATTTCATTGCATATCATGGGACATTCTCATTTTCATCATCTTTTTTTTATTCTCATATCATTTTGATCCTTTATCATTTCGTATCATTCATTTATTCATTAACCATTTTTCATTATTATCTTATCCATCATTTTCATGTCCATGTCATTTTCCTTTTACATTGTTGTTTTCCATTTTTTATCTCCATTATGTTTTCATCTTATCATTGCATTTTACATATCATCTCATTTTATTACATTACATTGCATATCATTTCATTACATTTTATCATCTTGTTTCATTGCATTTCATCTTCATATCATTCAATTTCATTTCATTTTATCATTCCATCTCATTACATTTTATATCATATCATTATTTAATCATTTTCTCATCATTATCATTTTCATATCCTTATTATTCATATAATTATCATTTATCATCTCATCAGATCATATCATTTTCATTTTCATGTCCATGTCCATTTCATTTTCATCTTATCATTACATTTTACATTACATCTCATCTCATTTCATTTCATTTCATCATTTCATATCATTACATTTCCTTTCATATCATACATTTCATCATTATTAATCCTATCACATCATTTATCATTCACATCTTTTGTCATTTTCAATACCATTTTGTTTATCATTTTTTATACAACATTTGATTCATATTACATATCAAATTAAAAATTCATGATGCATTTCATAAACATAACATCCATCACATCATCATCATTTATAACATTTTGAAAAATCAAAACACAAGAATTTCATACAAACATTGCATTTCCACATCATTTGCAAAACATACATTGCCATTACATATATCACATCCTTTCCACATATTGCATTTTTTTATCATCATCCACCTACATGAGATCATTAGTACACATCATATTGCACATCATCATATCATAATCATATCACATAATCCTACAAATCATGTTATTCAGTATATCATCCAAACTATATATCAAAATCCATATCACATAAACAAGGAAATAAATGCATATCCATCTCATATCATCATATCAAATGCAACATATCATCAAAACTCATTGCCACTACATATCATCGCTCATCAAAAACACATACAAATGTCCAACAGTCCAATGACATAGAAAAGTATAGAAAGATACATGAGATATGATCAAAAATAAATATACATGCTCCAAGAATATGAGATACATCACATAAAGCCTGCATACATCAATCAAGGCTGGCTGGTGGAACCCCCTAGTGGAGCTAGTCTCAAGGATGGTGGCCTACCACTAGTCCTTGCATCCAGATCCCATCAAGGCCTGGTAACCCCCATGCTTTGTGTAGCTATCTATGTCCTGCTCCTGGTCCTACTATGGGATCGTGGGAAAGGCCCTCTACACTCAGGAGGAAGCAACTCCTCATATAGAACTCAATAATACTTCGCCTCTCTGGCCATCTCAAAGCCCTCTGTAATGGCCTCTCACAATGATGCACTCTCTACAATGCCCATGAGTCTTTGGGAAACACCCTCTACCTCCACTGCCCTCCGTCTAAATGCATCTTTCTCTATAATCAACTGGGCTACCTATGGGTCTGAGGTCGGAGGATGTGCCTGTGCTTGTGCCTATAGCTGTGTGACCACACCCTACACCTGAACCAACTAGCTCTACAACTACACCTGCTGTCCCTGCAGTGTCTACACCTGGGCCTGTAGAGTATCTATTTGTCCTTGCTGAGAGGTGGAGGAAACCTTGATCATTGTCCACCGCCCAATCCTAGTCCTCGGCCTCTACATAATTTGAACACTGCCTAAAATGTCCGGCCTCGGTCTCACTGGCACCTGTCCCTCATCTTCGCCATCATCCCCACCTTAACTCTTCTCCTCTCCACTCTCCTCATTGTCTCCCCAAACCACTACCTACTCACCACCTACCACATCCTCATGTCTCCCTGCCCCTAGCTGTGGTACCACCAAAATGGGTGTCGGCTCATCAGGACCTATAAACCATGGAAATAGATGTGTATGATAATACACAAAGTACTTATCAGACATCCCAACATCAACAATATCCCACCTATCATCCCATGCCTCGGGCATTAAAGCAACATACTCTGTATAGGCTATCTGATATGAAATGCCAGGTCCCCATCTTGCCTCATCCTTGCTCCGCGCATAGTGAGAAACACGCTGAGGCATACCCTATGTGAATCTGAATTGTCATTGTACCCGTAATTCCAAAAACCTCTCAAGGATGAATGGGGTCCTCCCTATCAAAAAATGGGGCATACATATGAACAAAATATCTAAATGATCTGTATCCCATGGCTCATAATCTAGGTATGGCTGCCATATCACTGCATCGATATCATCCAGACATTGTCTTCAGTAATCCAACTTGCCCAGCTTAGGCTGCACAAGGAACATGGCATACACATACACATATGATTAGGCTAGCAGCCTCAATCTGGGATAGGATGGTCTCCTCACAACAATATGCTCCCACGCCCAAATCTGGAGCAATATTACACCACATGATATACTCAATGAACCTTTGTAAACCACCTAATGAAGGTCATGATAAAAATGTGCCAACATGCAACTCCCCACGGCATACCTCCATGGCTGTACCAGCATCTACTAAAGGATCCTCCCCCATCCCATTGATAGTCCTTTTGACCAATGATTAAGACAAAGGAAACCTCCAATGAATGCACCTAAAACTATAGGTATGGCCGGATACCCCCTGAAATCAGCCCATGGCACCCAGTACCCTACTATCTGCGCATCACCATATACTCTCCTTAGAGTATTTGTACCACCAAGCTCCTTGTGATCATAGAACACAAGGGAACCTACCACTGGAATACCCAATATCCTGTACACATCCTCAAGAGTCACAGTCACCTCACCAGTCAGCAAATGAAAGATGTTGTGCTCCGAATGCCACCTCTCTGTAGCGCGGTCAATAGTCCCTTGTTGACCTGAATCAGAGGCATGGATAACAATGATCTCAATCCACATGCCCCTATCAACGCTATATCATCTGGTGTTAGCTCAGGTATCCTATCCCACCCTGCCAAGTGATGTTCCCTAATCTAGAGGTTTTTGAAAACCTCCTATTTTTGGTTAACACAAGAACAATCAATCAACATCATATCAATGATTCAATCTCAATCAAGCAAAATCAATCTGACTCATGTCTATCTATCAATGACCCATATTAGTGACTCATATCAGTGACTCGTATCAAGTGTTCTATCTAGGTAACTCATATCATGCAATCAATACTCAATCTATCTATCTAGATATCACATCAAACTACTCTACCCTCAATTACTATTTATTTTCTTTTTCAAGAATGCAAATTTATCAACAATCAACATCATCTTATTTGTATTTCAGTCATGAATGCAAATATAAATCTTTCATCTACTATTTTTTTTCTATCACCGAATTTTTTTTATCAGAAGTCCTATCAATCATCTACTCTTTGTTTTTCGTACAGGGGAGACAAAGTTATCAACTATTTATGCTTTGATTTCTATTTTGGATACAAAGTTATCAATTATTTATCAACTTTTCTCTCCCTATCAACATGATGATAAGACATTTTCCCTATCTATTGACCAAGGAAGCAATATACATCATCATTCTTTCATCACTTTCATCAAATCACACATTCTATCTCTTTTTTCTAGATGCGCTAAAACTCATATGCGCTATTTTTTATCTTGGATGCGCTAAAACTTACATGCGCTGTTTTTAGCCTTGGAAGCACTCAATCATTTCCTCTATGTGCTATTTCCCTATAAGCACTAAAACTCTAATCAAAAGCGCCACTCTATTCATTGGATGCGCCACAACCCTAAATGCGCTAATGTTTTTCCTAGATGTGCTAAAGCCTTAATTTTCCTACAGCATCCTATAAGCGCTACTCTTTCTATTGAATGCGCTAAACTGGTTTCTACAAAAACCATGCGAAAATAATCCTATAAGCGCTAAAAAAAACATCGAAAGCGCTAAAACGACCTGCTTACGCATAAATCCGCAAGAAAAACATAAAAATTTTGCTTCAAAACAGAAAATTTCAACGCAAAAGTGGTTGGATCTACTCACCAGTGGTCAATACATAGCTAGTCTCTAGTATCGGCGGGCCCGTTCGAATCTATGTCTGTGGTAAGAAATCTCCATCTCGCCAGGTCACTATCAGAGCAACAGGATTCTAAAAGTCAAAAAGTGCAAATGACTTGTCCTTTTCTCCCTTTTTACCTTTTAAAGGTCAACCAAAAGTGGGTTTTTGTGGCATGTTATTTTCTTTTTATCTTTTATCTCACTTTGACCTTATTTTCAAACTGGGAAATCCTTATAGATCATTTTTTTGAGAGCTAAATCACTGACATTATATCAAAATCAAAATTCCCTCATCAAATCAACCTTTTCAAACATTATCCAAAAATCATATACTCATTAGTGATTTACCTCCTGAGGGGGCATCATTAACACCAGCACATCTTCCAATTGGAAACATATCAAAATCAAGTTAGGGCCATATCTTTCAAAAAGGGGCAAAGTTAAACACAACAAATTTTGAAAGTAGGATTATTTTCTTTGAAGCAAAGCATTTCACACATCACTTCAAAGAGGGGAAAAATGTATATGCATAAAATTGGTCATGTTTGATTAATCCTGACATTTAATTAAATATTTATTATTTAATTAATTTCTCTAAAGTCTTCTACATATGATTAAATTTAATCAATTTAATTATATTGTTCATTCAATTTATTCTTCTATCATGATTAAATAAATCAATTTTTATTTAATTATTTCACATTCATATGTCCACTTGACTAATTAAATAAATACACTTTATTTATTTTAATTAATTATCACTTTTGAATTTAATTAAGTCTTTTTGATTTAATTAAATTTAAATATTTCTTTTCAAATCTT
Source organism: Sequoia sempervirens (assembly GCA_007258455.2). Lineage (NCBI taxonomy): Eukaryota > Viridiplantae > Streptophyta > Pinopsida > Cupressales > Cupressaceae > Sequoia > Sequoia sempervirens. The sequence goes on along the minus strand of VDFB02000013.1, from coordinate 254,094,074 downwards.
TCTTCTAATTAATTAAATATTTTATTTAATTAATTTCATTTTACAAGTTTAATTAAATATCTTTATTTAATTTCCGGTATTGGCATGGTGTGATGGTTTAACAGTGGCATTGTTGTTCTTGCCACCAAGGTTCAAACCCCGTTGGGGTGGTACTGTTGAATGGTTGTATTCTGGTTCATAGTTCTAGTTCAAAAGCGTTTACCCCTTGAATAAAAAAATATATTTTATTTAATTATGAAATCTTCCATTATTCTTCAAATCTAGGGTAAATATTCTATTTTAAGAAAAATCTCCATGTCACCTATAAATGAATAATTGAATTTAATAATTCATTATTTATCTTCTTCAAAATATTTCCATAATCTCACAAAAAGATGATTTTTTTTACAATTCATCTTTATCATCTTATCTTACCTCTTTTACAGAAAAGAAAACAAATCTTGCTTTCTGTTTTCTTCTATTTTTCTACAGTCTTATCCATCTTCAACCGTTCGATCTGCCAGGAATTTTCACAATCGTTGATCATATCAGCCAATCAAAATCTTTTGAAAAACTCTATAAATAGCACTACCAATCCAAGCAAGGGTTACAACACACAACATATGAATTAGAGATTAATTGCATTCTAGCATTATAGCATTCTAGCATTATCATTATAGTTTTATTATTCAAAGCATCATCATAATCTTTCATTTTAGCGATCATGTTTAGCATTAGAGCAATCATGTCTTAGCATTACATGCATTTCATATTCAATCTCGTTCTCTAGGAAGACTGTTTGTTGAGCCTAGCACACAATCTGAGAGCCAACTGGAATCAATGAAAACATTGGAGATAGAGGACGATAGGACGACATCAATAACAGGATATTGAGTTTGCAATCTTTATTATTTTAATATTTTGTTTTTGATATAATGTCTTATTGGTGTGCTTGATTCAATTTATTTTACATATTTAACACGCATAAAATTGACCACACAACCCTCATGTTGTTGTTTGGACTTGTTATTTTTCTATGGTTTTGCTTGATACTTTGAGACTTTGATAGTTACTGTCTATCGGTTGGTTGGTGGATTGGATAGTTTAGATTGCTTGATGATTATGCTATGTTATTTGATGACATGGATATTATTATATGACATTATGGTTACATTGGTTTGGTGATGTTTAATTTGATTTCAGTAGTATATTGTGATGCAGTGGATTAGTAATCATTTTATGATGATATGATGTGATCAATTAGTTTAGCAATGTTATTTTATACTTGATGTTGTAATTGTAATTATAGCTTTGGTGAGGGGACAGTGTAACACCACTCGTTTGTGAGTGCCTTGTGATGCTGCGATTCCTTCTCATGATGTGATGTTTTGATTATATATATACATGTTGTACACAACCTTGTTTGTATGTAGGAATTGCAGGAACAAAGTCTCGATTCCACCTGCTTCAGCAGGACAGGGTGAGCATCAATTTAACCCAACGGGCATGAAGTTGAAACAGAGATGACAAGGAAGTCACCCCGTCCCAAGTTTGTCAACCCGTCTTATGTTTATGGTATTGTGCATCTTTGACCTTGGTCATTTTTGCATTTTATTATAGTGGTTTTGTGTTAGTGTACTTTTGGATATTTATTTTACGTTGGTGTGTAGTATGATGTCATTTAAATAATTAAATAATTTTAATAAATGTTAATAATAGTATTGGAATAGTTTACATTAAAATATAAAAGTCTTATATTAAAAATCAATGTAATTTATTGAAAGGTGTAAATTAAATTATTTAAAATTGGTGTTTAGATATATTAATTAAAATAACATGTTGAGGATAATTAACGAAAAAAAATAATTAAATGAGTAAAAATTATGTGAATTGCAAGTATAATTTGCAAAAATCAAAATTAAAACAAAAAGTGTTGTTTAAATAGAAAAAAATCAAGAAAAGAAAGAAAAGAAAAAAAAGGACCAATGAATGTTGAGTTTTTGGCTAAAAAGCTGGTGAGGAAATTAGAAAACTTCTTTTAATTATGATTTATGGAGTTTTCAAAAAATAAGAAAATATCTTTTTATTTAATAGCAAAATTGAGAGGTTTTCAGGGACTGGAAGATTGACAGAAGCTTCAAAGAAATATCGAGTTCTAGAAATTGGATCCTTTCTTGTTTTCTGTGTAGAATTTATTTATTTTTCATTGTTTTGGAAGAGAGGTTTTTTCTAGATTAAAATTATGGATTAGAGAATTTAGCAAGGAAATTTGGTGGAGAAGTTCTGAAGGAAGAAAGGGGAGCTCTTCGAAAAGGCTGTTTAGAATCAAGAAAATCTTCATCAATTCTTCAGCAAGCGTAGGACTCCAGGTTCCATTCTTTTCTTTTGATTTCTCTGAATCAGTAAAAATAAATAAATATGTGCTCTGTAAAAGAAATATATTTTGGTCTCTAAAAATGTCCAATATTTTTAAGATTTATTATAAAAAAAAAATTATTTCCCTCTAAAATAAAAGGATTTTTGGATATAGATATATATATACACACTTTTGAAAAGATGTATATACATATATATATATATATATCATAAATATATTTGCATAGTGATTTATTGCAGAAAAGATTTTACTCTATTTGACATATATATATATATATAAATATACATATATATATATATAAATATACATATATATATATATAAATATACATATATATATATATATATGTATATATATATGTATATATATATGTACATGTATATATATATGTATGTATTTATATATATGTATATGTATATATATATATTTACACCTATTATTTTATTTAATTCAAAATTCGTTATGGGGACAAACATGTCTGTCGGCATTTTTGTTGCATCCTTTTTTATTTAATTATTTTTTATGTTTATGGAGGGGGACGGCTGAGCTGTACCCTCCCCCTCTACCTTGTGGCAGGTGGTACTGCCACAATAGTTCACGGACTATTGTGTACAGTAGTCCTACGGACTGTTGTGTACAGTCCCTACGCCTGGCTACGGCCGACCAGAGTTTATGCGATTTGTTTTTAAAAAAAAAATTATATTTATATATATATATATTTGAGTACTATATATATATATTTATATTTATATATATACCTATATATATATATTTATATATAGCAGGGCACTTGCAAATGAGTGGTGCTACACTTTCCCCTCACCAAAGCTATAATTAAAATTACAACATCAAGTATAAAATAATATTGCTAAACTAACTCATCATATCATATCATCATAAAATGATTACTAATCCACTGCATCGCAATATACTACTGAAATAAAATTAAACATCACCAAACCAATGTAACCATAATGTCATATCATAATATCCATGTCATCAAATAACATAGCATAATCATCAAGTAGTCTAAACTATCCAATCCACCAACCAACCAATAGACAGTACCTATCAAAGTCTCAAAGTATCAAGCAAAACCATAGAAAAATAACAAGTCCAAACAACAACATGAGGGGTATTACAAGTTCAGTATAGCCACCATGTTGATGGCTAGCTTAGTATATTGATGATATGAGGTTGTGGATTAAAGGTTTTGTTGTCAAGTATATCTAGTTTATCCACATGAATTTTCAGAGGTTCGCATGAAGATTTGATCGAGTTATGAGTATTTGTGTTTTGTCAGTTGTTCAGTTGTTGTAGTTGGTGTTCCTAAAAGAAGGTGATGTGATTCTAGTAAGTTGAGTTGTTGCAGATGCTTCTATGGTGATTCATGATGCTTGTGGATGTTTCTAGATCATGCTCTATCTGTGTTGTACGTTTGCATTGATCGGTGTTCTCGTGATTTGTGATTTTCTTTTGTGAGTTCATATTTTTCATGTTCATCACCGACAGGGTGATTATAGTATGTTGTGGATCTTTGAGGCATAATTGTTTAAGGTGTTTTGTGTTCAAGGATGTTGTTTTGTATCCTTACTATGTTGTGGCTGACATTGTTTGGTTCACATTAATAATTGCTTATGGATTGGGCTGACAGTTTGTACACATTTTATATTTTGTTGAAGCCGACTTGTAGTTGATGTTATTCTTGGTTGTGGATATATATGATCTATTTTTTATACCATTTGATACAAAGTGGCGTGAGAAGTGTGCGAGTGCTATGTGCAAATAATGTTCCAATCTTTCGAGAGCAAAAGTAAAGTGTGAAGAAGAGTGAACAGATGTTTATGTGCTTAACCAAAACTATAATAAGGCATTAGTAGATGCTATTCTATTAATTAAAATTTTCTAGATGTAATCCGAATGTTTATGTAAGACAATGATTCTTCCTTTGGGCAGTAATACTTTTTGTATTTGAGCAGTGAGCTCTAAGTAGTGTGCCTGAATGCATGTGCATTCCCCATTTACAATACTTTTAACATAATATAATCTTGTGGACTAACCTCCATCATGATTTTTTCCCTAACAGGGTTTCCACGTAAAAAATCTTGGTGTTATGTGTGTTTCTAATGTGGTGATGGTTTATGCTTTCATGTTTATTTATTAGATCTGAGAATAAGTTTAATAAGTATAATTTATGTGACAACTAATTCATGCCCCCTCTCAGTTGTCTGCCCTTGTGTTGCCAAAAATTATTGGATGTTGCTGATATGTAGTTGTCATTGATGTCAACACTATTGGAATTAATGTCTTTAAGGCTGTATATGTCGAGGATATTGAGAAAATTGTAATAAAATAAGTTGCAGGTTGTCGGTGATCCGGTTAAGTTCATATTGATGGCTAGCTCAGTATATTGATGATGAGAGGTTGTGGATTAAAGGGTTTGTTGTCAAGTATATCTAGTTTATCCACATGAAGTTTTAGAGGTTCGCATGAAGATTTGATCGAGTTATGAGTATCTGCATTTTTTCAGTTCTTCAGTTGTTCTAGTTGGTGTTCCTGAAAGAAGGTGATGTAATTCTAGTAATTTGAGTTGTTGTGGATGCTTCTATGGTGATTCATGATGGTTTTGGATGTTTCTAGCTCCTTCCCTATCTATGTTGTACGTCCACATTGATCAATGTGCTCATGATTAGTGATTTTATTCTGTGAGTTCATATTTTTCATGTTCATGGCCAACAGTGTGATTGTAGCAGGTTGTGGATCTTTGAGGCATAATTATTTAAGGTGTTTCATGTTTGAGGATTTTGTTTTGGATCCTTACTATGTTGTGGCCAACATTGTTTGGTTCACATTGATAATTTCTTATGGATTGGGCCAATAGTTTGTACACATTTTATATTTTGTTGAAGCTGACTTGTAGCTGATGTTATTCTTGGTTGTGGATATATATGATCAATTTTTTATACCATTTGATATAAGTGGTGTGCGAAGTGTGCGAGTGCTATGTGCGAATAATGTTCTAATCTTTCGAGAGCAGAAGTAAAGTGTGAAGAAGAGTGAGAAAATGTTTATGTGCTTAATCAGAACTATAATGAGGCATTAGTAGATGCTATTCTCTTAGTTCAAATCTTCTGGATGTAATCCATTTTTTTCTGTAAGACAGTGAGTCTTCCTTTGGGCAGTAAGACTTTTTGTATTTTAGTAGTGAGCTCTAGGTAGTGTGCCTGAATGCATGTGCATTCCCCATTTATAATAATTTTAACAAAGTATAATCTTGTGGACTAACCTCTACTGTGTTTTTTCCCCTAACAGGGTTTCCATGTAAAAAAAATCTATGTTATGTGTGTTTCTAATGTGGTGATGGTTTATGCTTTCATGTTTATTTATTAGATCTGAGAATAAATTTATTAAGTATAATTTCTGTGAAAACTGATTCAGCCCCCCCTCTCAGTTGTCTACCCTTGTGTTTCCAGCAATTGGTATCAGAGTAGGTTCCTTGGAAGAAGTTTAATAGCTTGAGGTGATTCGAGATGGCGACATATAAGAAGGATAGTCCAAGATTTGATGGAACAAATTATTCTTTGTGGAAGACTTGAATGGAGTGTCATCTAAGATGAATTGGTGAACTTTACTGGAACATTACAAAGAATAGGTATATCATCCCACATTATGGTCTTTCTATTACAGGTGAGATTAAGGAATTTGAATACAATATCAGGGCTAAGGAAGCATTGTTGAGCGCTTTGACTGATTCCAAGATGACAAATGTAATGGAGCTAAAGACTGGTTATGATATCTAGAAAAAGTTGGAAACTTTGTATGAAGGTGATGCTCATGTGAAGATTGCTAAGCTACAAAGTTTGAAAGGGAAATATGAAACGTTGAAAATGGGTGAAGATGAGAACATCAATTCTTTTAAGTAGAGAGTGAATGAACTTGTGTGTAATATCAGATGTGTCGGTGGAACATTGGAAGAATCAAAGATTGTTGCTGAAGTGCTCAGATCCTTGCCTACTACATACAAACACAAAGTTGTTGCTATTGAGGAAATCTAGACTGTGACAAATGTAACCAGAGACATGTTGATTGGTAAGGTTGTTGCTTTTGAGTTAAGTGAGTTTGGTGATTCTCTTCCTAAGACATAATCTACATTCAAAGCTACTAGTATCAATGGGAATTTTCCTAGTTTGAGCAATGATTAGATGATAAACATAAAACCCAAAGAAAGTAATGAAGTGCAAAGGAAAATAAATAAAAACACAAAATGGAACAAGCTCACCAAGTGTCTTCAATCTCCATGGCTGATCTCCATTACACCTTCTAACTTGCTGGAAAGATGTGTTGCCCTCAGATTCAATGTACGAGCAATTTAACGACAAAGATAATGAAAAAGTCCTAAGCAAGATTTTGAAGGATTTAAAATGACTATAATGCTATCATGCAAATGATAAACATTGAACTAATGTCTAAACTATGCCAAAATAAAGTCTATAACAAGAATGTAAGATTGCCTAAGATTCAACAATTATGCCAAATGAAATATCAAGAAATTGTCAGCCTACGAAGTGTCAGTATAAAATGTGAGAAAAATTGGAATTTTATAGAAAATACAATTTTGGATGGATGAGCAAGATTAAAAGTTGACAGAAGCCTAAAATCAAAGGTCAAGATTGTGTGTGACAATCCCTAATTAGGGTTAGGGAAAAATTATTAAATGAGTGGCCAAGATGCCATTTGAGAAAATCGCATCGATGATTGAGAATAAATGTGACAAGAGGATAAAGATTAGCCATAAAGATAAAGATTTTCAAAAAATCAAGAAGATAAAGATTGCTTGATTTGTAAGATTTGAAAATGAAGAAGATAAAGACTGGACAAGAAAGAAGATTAAAAAAAACAAGAAGATAAAGACTGGACAGAAAAAGTAGATTTGGAAAATCAAGAATTTTCTCAATTACTTGATTTATGGAAGAAGATTACCATTTTTGAATTAAATTAATTCAAAAATATGGATTTGTGTGATAGTAAATAATTTATTTTCAGATTATTTACTAAAAGAAGTGACAGTTAATAATGTGAAGCCATTTTAAATAATTTCACTTATTTAAAATGAGAGAAATGTTAAATTAGGTAATTATAATTATTTAATTTAGAGGATTATGACCGATAATTAAATAAATTAATAAATTCATTTAATTATGAGAATTAGTGACATATTAAATAAATAAATAAAATTCATTTATTTAATAATCCAGAAGACATAAATGAATAAAGGTAATTAAATAAATTAAGAAATTTATTTATTTGTAAGAGGACAATAGACCCTTAGTGATGTATTGAATAAATAAATATAATTTATTTATTTAATAATCATGAAGAATATAAGAGACATGAATTAATTAAACAATTATAAATTATTTAATTAATATTCAAATGTGGACCAAGGACATAATTAAATGTCCTAATTATGCTAGGATGAAAGTGGTAAAAATAGAGCTTGCAGGCCTAGGTCATTTTTATGTGTCTACATTACTATCTCCGGAAAAGATAATTATAGATATGATCCGAGAGAAAATTCTTCTAGAAACTTGTCCAAGTATGAGTAGGAAATGAGAGGGATTGAAGAAGAAGAGAGAAAACTAGATGAGCTTGAAGCACTTCTTATCAAGAGGGTACCCAGAGGAGAAGGTAAGTATAAAGGGAAGTTGCCTCTTAAATGTTTTTCATGTAATAAGATAGGTTATTTTGCCTCAAGATGTCCAGAAAGAGTTCCTAAGCCAAGACCTAAAAAGCCTAGATTCCAAAGAAAGTGTTATGTTGTTGATGAAGGTGTGACAAATGATGAATTTGATAAAGGGAGTAAGTGAAGATGAATGGGTATTTATTGCTATCAAGGAAAATGATCCAGTACCTACTGAATCTGGTAGTTACATAATTGTGGAGAAATCTCTAGCTACCAAAGTTGAAGAAAAAGATGAATGGGTGATTGATAGTGGATGCTCTCATCACATGACAGGTGATAAAAGTAAATTTGTGAGCTTGGAAAAGTATGATGAAGGTGCTATAAGATTTGGTGATGACAAATCTGGTGTAATCCATGGTAGAGGATCCATTTCTATTGATGGTAAGAGTAATATTGGTGATGTTCTATATGTGGAAGGTTTGAAGCATAATATTTAAGTGTTGGACAGATGGTTGACAAGGGATACAATCTTCAATTCAAGGATGGAAAGTGTAGAATATTGGGGAGTTTTGGAAATGTGATTGCATCTGGTATAAAAAGAAAGGTAATATCTTTCACCTGAGTGATGCTAGTAAAAATTGTCTGATTGCTTAAGTTGATGAAAGGTGGTTGTGGCATAGGAGATTGTGTGATGTAAACTTTTACAATATTATCAAGATAAGTTCTACTCACACAGTGAGAGATATTCCTAAGTTGATAAAACCTACTAATACTATATGCAAGGAATGTTAGTTAGGGAAGCAAACTAGAGTTTCATTCAGGGTCAAACAACATTTTTCAAATGAAGTGTTGGAGCTTGTGCATACTGACTTGTGTGGTACTTCTAGAGTTAGAATTTTACAAGGATACAGGTATTTCATGTTACTCATTGATGATTATTCTAGATTGATGTGGGTTGCTCTCTTAAGGTAAAAAAATGAAGCTCTAGAGAAATTCAATATTTTTAAGGCTATGGTGGAGACATAGATAGGTTTGAAGATTAAATGTTTGAGATCAGATAGAGGTGGTGAATTCATTTCTAGTGAGTTTAATTCTTGTTGTGAAGAGCATAGGATAAAGAGACAATTATCTACCCCACAGACCCCTCAGGAAAATGGAGTTGTGGAAAGGAAGAATAGGATAGTTCAAGATGCTACTAGGACTATGATGTTGGAAGGAAATGTCCTGCATATCTACTGGAGAGAAGTTGTGAGTATTGTTGTTTACACTCTCAATCAAGGACATGTCAAAGGTGATACCGGTAAGACTCCTTATGAGCTATGGTTTGGTCATAAGCCTACTGTTAGATACTTCAAAGTCTTTGGGAGTAAATGTTGTATCAAAAGAGGTGAAGATATAGGAAAGCTTGATGCTAGAAGTGATGAAGGAATATTTCTTAGTTATTCTACTAAAAGTAAAGCCTATCGATGCTACAACAAGAGATTGAGGAAAGTAGTTAAAAGTGCTAATGTCAAGGATGAAAGAGACACAATTAGATCATCTAGAACCTATGGATATAATTTAGACAGTTAGAATGACAGTTCAGATAAAGGAAGGAAAGTTCAAACTCAAAATCAAGTTTGGATCATTCTGGTGAATCAAGAAAATCAAGAGGAAGGAACTAGTGAAAGTGCAGAAGTTATATCACAAGAGCCTGAAGTTCAAGAACATCCTAAGACTCTGAGGTATGTAAGACTAAATCATTTATAAAATTAGATTATAGGTGATAAGAAAAAAAGGTGTTCAAACTAAGAGACAAATTGCAGAAGAATAGTGTTTGATATCAAAGATTGAGCCTAATCGTGTCAATGAAGCATGCAAAGATGAAAATTGGGTGGAAGAAATGAAAGAAGAGCTATTGCAAATTGAGAAGAATGATACATGGATTCTTGTTCCTAGACCTAAGGAAAAAAATATAATTGGACCTAAATGGGTCTTTCAGAATAAACTGAATGAGCAAGGTGAAGTTGTTAGAAACGAAGCAAGATTGGTGTGTAAAGGATACTCTCAGATAGAAGGAATTGACTTTGAAGAAACTTTTTCCCTATTGCTAGGATTGAAGTTGTGATAATATTTCTTGCTTATGCTACTTACAAAAACTTCAAGGTTTATCAGATGGATGTCAAGTCAACATTTCTAAATGTTGAACTGGAAGAAGATGTGTATATTGAGCAACCTAATGTATTTCAATTGATTGATCAGGGAGATATGATTTGTCAGTTAAAAAAAGCATTGTATAAACTTAAGCAAGCCCCAAGAGCATGGCATGCCAAATTGGATAAGTATTTGTTGAAGCTTGGATTTAAGGATACTTTTGAGTATCTCAGAGGGAATCTAGGGGTGATTACCCCTCCTAATCAAAATTAAGATTCATTGACTTGCATCAGTCTGTGAATTTCATAGTCATATCTTGATCCAGATTGATGTTGTGGTGGCTGCTACTTAGGGGGAGTAGTCAGATATTCAGATATGTGGTTCAGAGCTTGTGTGGAGAAAGATAATGTGTATCTTTGTCATTGATGTCAAAGGGGGAGAAGATTCATGTGAAATTTTTTGAAAAGAGTCAAAATCTAAGGCCGAGAAAGTGCTAAGAGAAAGTTGTGTTGATGGTGTTTTTCACATCATGTGTTGCCATCAATGCCAAAGGGGGAGATTGTTGGATGTTGCTGATATGTGGTTGTCATTGATGTCAACACTATTGGCATTAATGTCTTTAAGGATGTATATGTCGAGGATATTGAGAAAATTGTAATAAAATAAGTTGTAGTTTGTCGATGATGCAGTGAAGTTCATACTAATGGCTAGCTCAGTATGTTCATGATAAGAGGTTGTGGATTAAAGGGTTTTTTTTCAAGTATATCTAGTTTATCCACATGAAGTTTCAGAGGTTTGCATGAATATTTGATCAAGTTATGCGTATCTGTGTTTTGTCAGTTGTTCAGTTGTTCTAGTTGGTGTTCCTAAAAGAAGGTGATGTGATTTTAGTAAGTTGAGTTGTTGCGAATGCTTATGTGGTGATTCATGATGGTTGTGGATGTTTTTAGATCGTGCCCTATCTATGTTGTACATTTGCATTAATCAGTGTGCTCACGATTGTTGATTTTCTTCTCTGAGTTCATGTTTTTCATGTTCATGGTTGATAGGGTGATTATAGTGTGTTGTGGATCTTCAAGGAATAATTGTTTAAGGTTTTTCATGTTCAAGGATGTTGTTTTGGATCCTTACTATGTTGTGACTGACATTGTTTGGTTCACATAGATAATTGCTTATGGATTGGGCCGAAAGTTTGTACACATTTTATATTTTATTGAAGTTGACTTGTAGCTAATGTTATTCTTCGTTGTGGATATATATGATCAATTGTTTATACCATTTGATGCAAGTGGTGTGCGAAGTGTGTGAGTGCTATGTGTGAATAATGTTCTAATCTTTTGAGAGTAGAAGTAAAGTGTGAAGAAGAGTGAGCAAATGTTTATGTGCTTAACTAGAGCTATAGTTAGGCATTAGTAGATGCTATTTTCTTAGTTCAAATCTTTCAGATGTAATTCGAATGTTTCTGTTGGACAACAAGTCTTCCTTTGGGCAGTAAGCCTTTTTGTATTTGAGTAGTGAGCTCTAGGCAGTGTGCCTGAATGCATGTGCATTCCCCATTTACAATACTTTTAACAAAGTATAATCTTGTGGACTAAGCTCCACCATGGTTTTTCCCCTAACAGGGTTTCCACATAAAAATAATCTTGGTGTTAGGTGTTTTTCTGATGTGGTGATGGTTTATGCTTTCATGTTTATTTATCATATCTGAGAATAAGTTTAATGAGTATAATTTATGTGACAATTGATTCACCCCCCTCTCAGTTGTCTACCCTTGTGTTGCCAACAATGGTTGAAGTTTCATTTGAGACACACTTTCAAATATCATGCTTCTTACAGGGCATCCAAATCAATATACATAAACATGCACCCTTACACTCCAATGTTAAAAAAAATTGGATACAAGGACAATTTTCATGATCATAAGGGGTAGAGGCATAAGGGTAACTCATGAGTAAGAGGAAAACAAAGGTTGCATTCACCATGATAGCATAAGTATGATAATGAGAAGCTATATTTGCAAACTTCAAGTGAACTCATTATTCTTGATTACAAGAATAGTCCAAATCATACATCATCATGCAAGATCAATAATAGTGGTTATTGGCACAATACCCAAGATGGGAAATCATATTTTTCTTGTCTGGAAATACATAATAGTGGATTTAAGTTCCATCCTATCTTTAAGGGAGATGATGTCAACAATTGTGAAGATGTAGATGAGTGCAAAGAAAAGAAGGATTATCAATTCTTAGAATGTAGTTGTAAATATGACCTCCTATATAGACCATGATACTTGCATAAGAAAGAAAACAAGAAAAGGTTGGTTGGGCTACAATGTGGGTGTTTCTATTTGGCTTGGAAACTATTGTTATTGGAGGTTGTGTATTTTTTAAATATACACTTAGATTGTATATGGAATTATAAATTAGAGCCATCTTGGCCCAGTACAAGCCTCTTAATAGTTAAGGAGAGACTCCCAATAATGTTCATAAAGAATGGTTTATGGACACTACATGAGGTTTTCTGGTGGTAATGGTAAATGGAATATGAGATATGATGGTGGAAAGTCATAAATTTGTATAAAATACTATCATAACATGGACAGAGGGTAGTAATTCCACAAATGGATGAAGATAGTGAGAAGTCACCTCTAGGATAGAGTAGGAAAGATAGTCAAAACGAGACATCTTCAAGGTTTTTAGAACATATTACACTCAAAAGAGGGTGAAATGATTTTGTTTGCTAAGAAGTAGTATGCATCCACAACCACTAAAGATAGAGAAAAAAGAATTGAAAAGGAAATTGGAATAGGAATAAGAAGAAGTTAAACTAATTGAGAATGAAGATTGAAGAAATGAAAAGAATGAAGAAGATAGAGGCTCAAATGCAACTCAAGAGTGAAGATAACATCAGGTTATTAAGAGATGAATTCAAATAGAAGTTTGAAGAGTATGAATGTAAGGAAATTGAGTTTATGGATCTTGGGAATGTGAGGATGAAGAAAATTCCTTCTACAACACAAATAGGAGGTTGAAAATCTAGGAAAAAAACTAGAGAAAAATGAATCTAAAGTTCAAAATCTCAGAAGCAATCTCCTGACAGAATCTAAGGAGGATAGAATTGAGAATGTTGGTAAATAATTCAAGATTATCCTTGAAACGTGCTTCGTAAAGTAAAATGAAGAGGTTGCAACCATGTCAATGGTATTATAGAATGTGCAATGTTATGACATGCCCTTGAGATCTGAAAACACAATTACATAATACAATGAATTATAATGTCTTTGCAGATAGATGCTAGTTGAATGAACTACATGGATTGATCTCAAACAATGAAAATGACTATTTTCAATTGTAAAGAAGCCACTATCATCAAAGAAAAGGCTATAAGATAGAAAAATTACTATGTGAAAGGGATTAATATTGAAAGGAAAGTGAAAAAGACAAGTTCAAAGCCAAAACATATGATGCATTATTTAAAAGACTAATAAATTATCCTACACCCATCACTTTAAAGAAATTATTTATCTAAGTTCATGTAGTTTCAAGCATTATTTTAGATTTGTACATGAAAAATTACCAAAACTTATAGCTAACATTGTTTTACAACACCATTAATTAATAAAGGTTACTTGAGTGAAAGTTGTTTGAGGAAATGAATAGTGAGGTTTGGAGCTCGAAGGTCCACTAGTGTAAATTTTTTGACATCCAAAGCGTGTTATGAGATAATCATTCAAATAACATTCAACTATTCACATGCAATAATTATTTCTTTAATGCTAGTTTCATACCTATGGACTCAACGTTGAAAACATATAAGGGTTTGCAAGAATGGTGCACGTACCATGAACACTTCGACCTTGAATTTTCATCATATTGATTTTACTAATTTAGTTATTCTTACATTTCAAAATAGAATTTAATAAAAAAAAAATTAAATGAACCTACTAAATTTTACCTAAGTATCAATGTCAAATATTTCATTCAACAATGCATCTATCATAACCATCTTCTCTATAGCTGATGTAGGCTATGTAGTTGCGTCCTGAGCACTCTGATAATCATATGTGCAAACAACACCACAAAAAGGAAAATGTTATGGTGGAACTCCAGGCCTTGAATTCTCTTCCACATCAGGCTCTACTAGAGGCCTCACACACTGTATAATGCTCTGAGTGAGTGAGCTAATTGACTCTAGTGTGTCCTCCTCAACACTGTCCTTCACAATGAAAGGAATGATGACATGCTCCACCATGGGTTTGGCCAAGGGTCTCGGTTCCAACTATGGATTACATCATACAATTGGTCTATCATGTGTGGATCCCCCACCTCTACCTTGAAAGTCTAAAATGTCAAAATAATTTGGAACCTTATTGAGGAAAAAATCACAATAGTGTTTCCTCAAAAAATATTTTGGTACCTTGTAGTTATTATATGGAGGTTGGTCAAAAACCATCCACCACCGCTCCCAAAAATTATTTTTTATTAATTCATGGTGGCACCAATGGATGGGGAGCCTCCTGCATGCATGTGATAAAGGTGTGTTGGTTCTTGGGTCTATAAAAAGGGCACACAAGTTAGCTTTGCTAATTTTTTCATTTTTCACATTTGCATATGAGAGACCACTAACATAAAATATTTTAGTTCATCCCTCTTATTTGACAAAAAAAATAATTTTCTCTCATTTCTCCTACATGTGATACAATCGACTCCAGTGATTCAACAATCCCTCTCTTATAAGGGTGGGTTTTAGCATGCTTAGTTAATATTCCAATCAATTGTTCAATCTCTCTTTTGTTGTTTTCAATATGATTTAAGATATTTTATTGGGTTCCTTGTGGATGCCTATGAAATAAGGAAGGGATTTGAGGTTGTTCTTGTTTAGGACCTGCTCTTCATGAGGGGGTGATTGTGAATTGTCAATGTTTGGAGGTGGAGATTGATTTCCTGGAAATTAAAAAAAAATTAAAAAAAAAACTATTTCAATCTACATTCTAATTCAAATTCAAAATTAAAACAATAGAAATACATACCTCTTCAATCTCTTTGACCCATTTAATGTCTTGGTGGCATCCCCGTAAAGAATTACAAGGAAAATTCAATATCCTTTTGGTGAGCATGAGCTGGAAGAGTAGAAAATAGGATCTATGGTTGTGGGTTGTAGAAAAAATGAGATGAAAACTAACTATTTTTTTTAAAGTAACTTTGCATTTGGAAAAAACCAAATTTATTGCTTTCAAAATGGTTAAGTTGTTTGGTGAGTGCAAAATGGTTAATTTCACATTTTTTCAACAATTTCGCACCTTTTTTGTGTCAAATATTGGTGCACACACCCTAAAAACAAACTATTGAATGAAAAAATAAATTGGGACACTAATGCATTGAAAAAATGTTCATGTAGTGCTAGTTTTTGAACAATTTGAGCTTCAGAAAGGATGAAACATAAGAAAAATAGAAGGCTTACACAATTGGAAACACAAGCTTCACAAAAAACCACAAGAAACTAGGCCTTTGCACCATGGCAGGGGAAATGGATAATGCAATGTATGAAATGAGCCTAGAAACACACTAAGGAAATGAAAATCAAAGTGATTATAAAAAATAGCATGAAATTGCAAGGGTATGCATTTTTTAATGCTACATTTCCCCCTTACTTTAGCAGTCTTAGAAACTACATGAATATGCACATTAAAGTATAGAAATTAAAATATAGGAAAGTAAATAAAAATAGGGAGCCATTGTAAATGATGTAGAAATATATTCAAGTAGAGTAACTATGCACCCAAGCTAGTAGCCTACAAAATAGACACATTAGACAAAAAAATTTAAATAAGATAAGTAATGTTAGAAAACATAAACTTGCAAAATCATTGTGCTAGAATATCACAAACACACACACACATGTGAAAACATAAATAAAAAATACACAATGGAAATATCACATAATAAAAAAACAAAGGAAGTTTTTTGGGTTATTAAAATAAAAAAGGCCTTGTTGTATAAGTTTTCAATAATTTCCATCATCCCAAAAATGTAACAAAAAGTTAAAAGAGACAACAAAATAGATGAAGTATTACATAGAGAGAAGAATGTAATGAATCAATCAATTGATTCAAGGAGAGAATACATATAGGGAGATAGATAAGAAATAAATACAAATTAGAGTATATGCCTTAGGAACTAGCTTTCTATGTTGCTATGGGTCATGAAAATTACACAATGACTTCATGGACCACAAGCGTTATACATTAGGTTGTAAGGTGACTGTGAGAGGTGTAAAAATAGTAGTTTATATTAGGTGCATAGGCTAGAAAGGTATTTTTGTTGGGTGAGTTATATGAGCTACTAAAGTATACCATGTGAAGTACACAAGCTATAAATTTGTGTTATGAGCTAGGTGATTCATAGGTTAACAAGGTAGAAAATGTGAAGGAGACATTGGCCTAACAAGTTTTACTATGTTATGTGGCTCACATTATACCAAAAATTAGTTGATATGAATCATATAGGCTATAAAATACCACTTCTAGGTGACTCATAAGCTACCAATGTTGGAGGGATCATATCAATAATGTATGGTGCATATAGGGTGCATGTATGAGTTCCCATGTGACTAGAATATATGCGCCCATTAGCATGTATGGTATGTGAATATTTTAAGGTAATGAAAATGGGAGAACAAGAGGGGGATCCTTACAAATAATTTAATACCTTGGAATAATTTGTTTGTGAACCTAGAATATAGGCAAGGACAAGAATGATAAATAAGGTTGTTTTGTTACTAATAGAGAAAATGGTTGCACATGATATTTTACTACCATAAATGGAAATAGGAAAATAAATGAATTTGTGTACCACATAATGGAGAAAAAAATAATATAAAAAGAAATGTGTTAGGAATTGAGAAAATAAAAGATAGTAATATAGAGATTAACTTTATACCATGTGAAAGTGATACAAATTCTATTTTTATTGCAATGTGTTGATAGAGGTTCCCTAATACCATTACAAAGGAAAATCAACATAACATTGTCAATATTTTCTCATATTATGAAAGAGGTAATCTCAATGTCATCATAGAAGAAGAATAAAGAACCAACCAAAGGTAATCCTTGACATCATATATAATTTAAAAAGAGATAGCTCCATCAAAAAGAGGAAGATTAGTGAAACCTATGCTAAGAAGGTGTTTTATTTGATCATAAAGGCTCAAAATGTGTTGATATAATGGATGAGCACTTGATGATATACATAGGAATAAATTTTTGGCTGAATTTATTTAGGAAATTTCTTGCATGTTAGAGGAGGAAGAGTGATCAAGTAATATTTTAGAAGCGTCTACAATATGTGCTCTTGTTTAGGTGGAGGGGTATAAGAGTTAACTCTATGAATGAGTTTTTAAGAATTAAATGGAATAGGAAGTAATCATTGTTTTTGTGAAGAAAGGTGAAATTTCAAAAAAGAAAAAAATATAGATAATAGATAATGGATGGGATATGGATAGAGGAGAAGGATAGTAACCTAGATCTACTATAAAAATATATTGTGTAGGATCCATAGGTACCTTAGCTCCTTTTTCCATGTGCCCTATACCATTTCCATGATATCCATGTTTAGAAATAATTTTAAATCTAGGCCCATAATGTGCCTCTAAATCACAAAGAGAAGAAGGCTTGGAATTTCTAGCCTTGCTGAAATTATATGAATATCCACATGTGGAAGAAGTACTAGAATTTACAAAAGAAGAAGGTTTAATTATAGCATGAGAATGTGAATCCCTATTTAATGTAGGAATGCCTAAGTTAGAAATGTCAACCACATATTCATTATGACCATGAGGGGTGAAGTATAAGGAGCCTCTATCATTACCAAGACGTGAACTTGGAGTAGAATAAAGAATAAAATCATTAATATATGTCAATGATGGTGTTTTAAAAATTGATGTAGAAAATATATGAAGTTACAAAAATAAAAAGAAGGCTTCATGTGATCTAATTTATCCTATTGGCAATATTGAAATGGGTCAATATTAGTGTTGATTGTATAACCTTTACCATTGTGAATGAATTTAATAGACTAATGTAGGGTAGATATAATTGTGCAATGGAATGTATCCATAGTAGGACAAGAAAAATGATATATGATAAATCTCCAATAATCATATATACAATAAGGGACAATGTAATAGGGACCAACTCAATAGGAAATTTTATCATGAAAAACTTTTGCCTACCTATATTTTTAAAGCCATGGATAGAGATATTTGAAGGTGAAATGTAGGATGTATTGAGGAAATTCAATAGGTCTACATAAAATATGTTGAGATTGAAATCATTTTCAATAATAGTATACTTGATACCATGGAATTACTGCCAACAATAATGAAGATAGGTTCATGTTTCTTCTAGACCTCAAGAGAAAAAAAATCTTGTTACTAAAAGGTAATATTGCTAGTATTTGTGTGAATATAATTAATCAAAGAAACTATCTCATTTGGAATATTAGAATATGATACAAGGATATTTTGTAAAGCTTCCTAGAGCATACCATGATATGTAGGAGAAGTGTTAATGAGCTCCTTGAGAGATATATTAGTTTGTGTGTTCTAGAGTTGCTTAAAAAGATCACACAATTTGGTACTCTCCATAAAAAGATAAGGAGGTGGTGGAAGAAAATGATTTAATAGAGGAAGGGAAAGGAGTTGTTTCATTGAGTTCTATATGTGTGTGCTACTATTTCCCTTTAATAGAGCTTCCAAAAAATATATTTATTGCAATCTCCCAGCAATAGGGAAATAACAGGATGTTTAAGAAAGGTGTAGATGAAGTTTGTTGAAGGATGTATTTATCCTTTAGGATTATGGAATGAGGTTCAAGGTAGCACCTTAATTTTTTTAAGAAAATATATTTTTTTTAAAGAATTTTTTTTCTCAAGGAAGGTTTTAAGGGTAGAAAGGTGGGTTCACCAAAATGTATGTACACAATTTGACTTCATAAAAGGAAAATCTACCCCCCTTATCAAGCAATATTGCAAGCACTACACTCAAATCAACTATCTCTTTTCTATTAAGGATCCTAATATAATACAAATCAAATTAGATTATGCTAATTAATCAAATGTGTTTTAACTATGAAATATTATAGTTACCTAAGTTAAAAAACTACAAAATAAACTGAACTATTGTTGTTTTATAGAAAATAAATTATATAATTGACAAGAAAAAAGTAAAAATAGAAATTAGCAAAAGAGAGAACTTTGTAGAGAAATACAGAAGTCTTTGGCCTAGATGCCAACATGAATCATGTACATCTACATGATGTGGTATATTCCACTATGGAAAATGTGTCTACGACCAAATTTTCTTCATAATACATGCCTAGTCCTATATCTAGAAATAGAACTAGAAAATACCAAATAGATCACTCATGGAATAATAATATACAAAGATAAAAATAATGTATTGCAATGAAAATGGTAAGAATCATGAAGAAATAGAGGGAAAGATATTGAAAAAATCTCAAAATTTTAAATATCTTCTCCTAGATGAAAACCTATAACTAAAGATAAAAAATATGTTGGGATTTTTTGGGAGCTTTCCTTTAGACCAAGAACCTATTTTAGTCTTTATACCTCCATGGTGTAGGAGCACCTGGGAAAATACTAGGTTTCCTAGAAGTTTTGTTTGAAGTTATATTTTGGTTGTGTTGTTTTTAGGTCATGTTGACCATTTTGTTAGCATTTGGTGGAGTAGGAATAAAACTTGATCTGTTAAGATCAATGGATTGGGAGGTGGAAAGCATGGATTGGTTTTGAAGCTCTAACTTGTCTTGGTTGCCAACCTTGTCAAAGGTTAGAAAACACAATGGGTTTTATAAATTGCATCATTAGGTCATCTATGGGTTTCACAAGAAGAACTTAGTTGTTTTGGGGGCCTATTTAAGACATGGATCGACCATGAAGTAGGGTTGGAGGTATTGTTGTTGAAGTGACATTTTGAGAAGTTGAGGGAAACAACATTCTAAAAGATAATTTTCTGAGTTTTGCATTCATATTGAGCTTTAATGGAGTAAATTTACTATTACTTTGTTTGTAGAATGTAGTGTGAACATTGTGCAAGCCTAGTGTGCCAATATTTTTTTCTTTGTAAATCATTTTCATCTTGTATTTGTAAATAGTATGTTTCCTATCTTTTTCTGGCCTGTATCAGGCAGTTTTGAGAAAATGGAGTCCTAGAGCACTTTCCCACCGTACAAATTGTACAACCCTTTGGGAATAGTGTCTAGGCTCCCTTAGTGTAAATATGGTAGTTTGTAGGGCTTGTGGGAGTTCAGGAGATGCTAGCAAAATCATGCCCTAGGCAAGCCAGGCTGGGTCCGGCTAGCAAAGATAGTGAGAAAAAGACTCATATCTTACAGGGGAATTGAGATCTTGGAGAAATTATTTTTGGAGAATTTTGTTGGAGGTCTTGGAAATGCATGGTGATCAGGGGGAGGCTCCACCAATTCATTTGGAGTGAGAACTTTTTAACAGTCTGAAAACAACATTGAAAAGCTTAAAAACCCTAGGGTTTTGACCATTTTTGTTTGTGGACAGTGCACGGTTGTGCAGGCTTAAAACCCTAAAAATCCTTGAGGTGTAGGCATGAGAAATACAAACTCTAAACAAAGAACCTAGGTCCTTTGGTGGGTTTAGAAGAAAATTGCATTTTATCTCTATTCAGAGGCCTAATTGGGGCTCTAGGCTTGTAGCCTTTTCAAACCCTAGGAGGGAATTTTGTGAAAGCAATGGTTAGTTGGAGTCTTGTGATGGAACAAGAAACCTAGTTTGATCATCTTGAAGATCTTACAACGCCTACACACCCCTGCAAGAATAAAATTGAATATTGAGAGGATTTGGCCTTTAGGGAAGAGTGAGGGTCAAGGGTGAGATTGAGACAAAGCACCAGGAATGGCTTGGTAGTATGGAGTAACATTGATAGAGGGGTTGGCCAGTAAATACTAGGGGTGCCTATACCTGTGATAGGACCTATAGGTTATGGTGAAGGAGTCACCTAGAAGTTCTTGAGAGCAAGGACCTGAGCATGGGACTGTGAGAGTCTCATCCAACCCTACCCTATCACTCCATGCATAGCTAATATGATGAAGATACTAAAAATAGTGTGTACTCTTACTCTATGTATATCTAAAAAATAAACATAGCGATAATGTAATAATATAAAAAAATGAGAGATTACATGATGTGAGTACCCTAATCTGCTCATGGCACAATAAAATAAAGTTGCAATAACAATGAGGAAATAGAGAAAGAAAGAGAAAATCAATCAGAACAATATCACCTTTATAATCTCAAGGAAGATAAGGAGATAAAGATTATCTTAATAAGAATTTTGTGGGAGTGTTGGTGTATCCATGTGAAGAAACCAATGCTAAAGAAAGCTTATAGAAATATGGAGAGTGCAAGAGAGTGTCCAAAAATGAAAGATTCAAAAATGAGAGGAAGCTCGGTAAAGGAGCAGAGGTTTGTGAACTATACAAATCCAACTAGAGAAGTTATCATCGACCTAGGTAGGTAAAAAGTGGTAAAACACTCATAAATGAATGTTGAATGATAAATTTTATTTTTTTAATCAAAAGGTGGAGACCACCTATAATTAGATTATAAATTATAAAAGCAACAAAATTGCATATAGAAATTAGATAATAGTAGGTGAACCAACTGTGAAATGAGGGAATGAACAAGCTAGTAGTGTCAAAAAACAATAAAATTTAGCATCATATTAGTTATTGTCTTGATCACTCAAAATTGAAGGTTTTGCACTCTAAAGATTGGGAGCCTTGATAATCTTTGCATTTTTTATTGGGTGTGGAGGATGAATCAAAAGCCGACATACAAATTAGAAAGAATATTTTGCACTTTGGAGTAGCTTATGATCAAGCAAGTGACCATGAGATGTTACAAAGTTTTTTAAAAATAGAGAACAATATTTTTAAAGACCTAGGGTCATAGCATTATGAATAAATTTTGCATCTGAAGAAGTGTTGAGCAGAGAGTTGGAGAAAATTTTACCAATGAAGAAGGTAACTTTAGCTATATTATATTTTTCAATGGCTTCCAATAACTGGGTATCATGAAAATCAGACTCCCACACATAGTTCTCATAGAGGAGATAGGGTAGGTAAGGAAAACCCAACAAATCCATAACATTTGAGAGAAATGTTGAAGATATTTCTAAATAAGAATAAAAGCATAAGGTATCCATTAATAAATTAAAATTTATAACCTATAAAATCACTTGTTGAACAACATTGCAATATAACTTGAATAATTTCCTCAAATTTTTGTGTGTTGTAGGCACTAACAGACATAGGAACACCTCCAATTGGTTGAGATGAATCATGTTGTTGAATATAGTTTTTATTCTAATGAAAGAAAGAACCAGAGATAGAGAGCATGGAATGTTGGAAAATACAACAAAATTTTTAGCCAAAGGGAGGTGAAGTAGGACAAAGAATATTTATTGTTGGATATTGCCTTTGATTTTGGATTTGTAACACCAATAAGGAGGAAAAAGCACATGCACCAGTGATCAAATTGACACGTGATACTAATGCACCATGTAGAAGTCTACACATAGCACTAGTGTAGACTAACAAAATGGAAACCAAAATAAGTGCAAAACATAGTGAATTGGAAGTGTGTGCATTTTTTATGTTACATTATGATGAATTATGTGACAATGGTAATTGTTGAAGACTTGGGTTGTTGGAAACATGAGCATGATGATGTATAGATGGTGTTGATGTATGGTGTGGGAAGGTTATTGAAGATTGATGAGCATGAAATTGTATGGTGTTGTCATTGATGGAAACCCATTATAAAGATACAATAGTGCTGGTCAAGAAAATACCAAGTATTTTGCAAATTTTCCTAAGTCCCATTGTACAGTTTTCAGTGTTTAGTGAACCAGTTTTGTGGTCAACATTGCTTCACTATGAAGAATCTAGTCACATGGTTTTGAAGTAATGTTGGTGCATGTTGGAGGTGTCTAAATCCAAATATTCAAAATTGTATATCTTCTGCAGCCAAAGATAATGTTGATAGAGTAGATCGGTTTTGGAAATGACAGAGTTGCAATGATAGAGTGTATGTTGGAATGCTCTACATTCCACCACAAATGAATATTTTTCTATGCGGTCTTGAGGAAGTGTTTTTGGATGCCAAAAGTGTGTATGCTCGAAGTGGCAAGTGATTTGGTGGTTTATGTGTCAAGTTGTGAGTGAATAGTTGGTTCATTCTGTTGTTTCTTCACCAATAGTGCCAACCTCATGGTTTTGGGACCATGCGGAGTTGATTGTGAATGAAGCAGAATCATGGGAGTGATTATAGGTCATGCTGACCTATATTGGTGGTTTACACATTTTGGTTCTTTTTGCAAGGCATATGTGTTGGTGTTTTGGGCTTATAGATTATGAGGATGCACGTTACATCTATTTAGGATGACCTAATTGATGTTTTTGTTGGTTGTGGTATATATATACAAGGTCAATTCCTTGTGTTAAAATATGGAATGAGGAAATAGTGTGTGTGAGAGAGATTTGGTGCAGAAAGAAGTGTGAATTATAGTTGTGGTAAAGTATGAAGTGCGTTAATTCAATTTTTTAAGCTTTAGTGGAACTATATCTTCAACATATGTCAAATGCATTGTTAGCATTTCATCGTTGGAAGTGAGCCACCCTTTCTTCTAGCTCTTTCTATTATAGGTAGTGATCCCTCTGGTAGTGAGCCACTGGCAGTGAGCCATTCTCTTTTTGGATAGTGAGTCCACTATTCTATATCAAACATTGTAACCGGTTATAATATATTGTGAGCTAATCCTCACCATGCTTTTTCTCTTTCAAGGATTTTCCACTTAAATTATGTGTTCTTATGTTATTTGTTGTTTTCATTCTTTATATGTCCCTTTCCATTATTGTAAGTTTAATATGATGCATTGAATGAATTTTTAAGTCGATAAAGTGAATGAATTTCAGTGAATGTACTAATTCATCCCCTTCTCACTATTCTAGTTGTTCAACAAGTAATTATGGGTATGAAATTATTGTGTAAATATATGTTATTGTAACTTCTATATATAGTGGGGTGTTCAAAATATTATGTATGAATTCCTTGCAATATAAATTTCTTAGCAATAATTGATGTCATGTGTTATCATTGATCATTCCATTGGCTTATTTGGTTATCTCCTTGAAGTGGATATTGATAGTTATATAGTATATATATTAAATTCTAGATGAGTATGTTAAAATCATTTCTTCAAGAAAGTAATTTCCTATAAAATGATGTCTTACATATGTAATATGATATTATTCAAGGATCTTGATCCTATATGATCATCACTAGGTATTAACCTAATAATTTGTATCATTATTGTAATTAGAGAAATTCATTTAGTTTATGCAAAGTGATGAAGTCATGAATTGATCTTATATTCTATATTTTGTGAAATATATGCTATTCTTTGAAGAATTTGGAATTACTACTTATTATTAAAAACATCGTCACTTAGAAATGAATTGTATTATCTATTGTGCTAGATCCTTAAGATGTAAATAATCATTTATTTTTTTACTTGACTAGTTAAGATTACTTGGTAGGGTTGTTATTATTTGAGTGCATTATAAATGAAATGGATAGAGATTTATGGTGCAAAACACAGATCCTCTAATTCCCTTAAAGGAATACATAGGTAGGGCCATTTCAAATGCACCCCAATGGAATAGTTTTGGGTCTATGGAAATCATGATCTAGGAAGTTTTGTCCTATTTGATGCAAGAATGTGAGTGATGGAAAAGAGTTACTAACATAGCCATGGCTTGGTTAGGTTACTAGGCCAACACTTCTAAATTGGAATAGATCATTAAGATAGAAATAATTGGTGCCATAAATTTTAGTAGAAAAATGTGAATAGGAAATTCTTAAAGAACTAGAACTTATTAATTAATTTGGTCATTTTATTCACATTAAATGTGGTACATAATTTACAAAGATATGTGATGTGTTACACTTAATAATATAACTATACTTTGTATAAAAAAATGGTAGTAACTAAGGGTGGTTATTATAGGGTTGTGTTTGGATATTATAATTTTATCTCGATATTTTGTATGAATATGATTAGAGGATCATTTTTATGTTATTTGTGAGACTAATTGTGATTAGTACATTAATTTATGACATAACCCTTATTGCATAAGATGTTGATAATATGATTGATTATCATACTCCATATTATTACTATGTTCATTGAGTAAAATATTTTTTGATGTTACAAATTCTTTTGTTTTTATGTTTATGATCATAAGAATATTTTAATCCAATTTTTTTGTGCTTTGACTATGAATTTCAAGTTAAGATTCGATGTGCACATTGATTGTGTAGGACTTAACAAGTGAATTATCCAATAGGAGGTATTTAGAGAAGATATAGTCATTTACTCTTCTCATTCCACCTCATGAGGTAATGATGCATCTACTCATGTTTAAAATGGTATTCCTTGTCACTTTGGTCATTGTGAAGTAATTTTTACCTTAATCTTCTTTTGATTTTTGGCTTTTATATGTTTTAGCTTTGGGATGAGTTTGAACTTAAAGAAAAAGTGTTCCAAAAGGCATGCAATACACCATGTGGTGGCTGCATGACTTTCATTTATCATCTTCCTTTCAGGAGAAATTCAAGGACATGTGTCAGCTCAGCAGGGATTTCCTCTAAAGCTATTTTCATAAATATGAGAATCCCTTCTTGCTCAACACATTATCTCTTCGCCGCCGGAAGCTCGCGCTTTTAAGGAGCACTCTCTTTTGGAGTTTTTCGGAGCATGTTGGGTCTTTCTTGTTTTCAGGTTGGAAACTTTGAGTCGGTGTTGTCGATCTACATGATTGGTCAACTAGATTTTTTCTAGTCTATTTTCTAGGATCTGATCATTTACAGATAGCAATCTTTGCTAAATATCTAAATGACATAAATGCGATAGTTGAGAATTAATGAGAAAATATTGTCGCGACCTAATTAAATATCTACGATTAGATTGTGAGCTATCAGATGTTGGCATCTAGTAGTATTTACTTCTGAGATGTCAGCGGTGGTTCTCCCTTTTTAGCTATAAATGGGAGGTGGCAATAAAAAGAACATGTTTCCTTTAAGTACCCTTTTTCAAAGAAAAATAAGTTCTTTTAGTTTTCATTAGAAATAGAGATATTTTCAGAATTAAATTGGTAGAACACTACTTTTTTCTGGCATGTTATATTGTTTTAACTCAAACTATTATCGGATTGGCATCTGACCTTTTTTTTAAAGTTCATTTGATATTAAAGCACGAATTGTTTGGAAGAAATCTTTGAAACTATGCATTTTGTGGCCTTTGTCAAATTTCTTCTTTATGCTTTCATTCAGAATAAAACACTGTGTTAATCTTAATTCAAATAGTTTGAATAGTTGGTTTCCATGTTGTAGGCTTACATGATATAGTAATAACCTGTGGAAATTGGATTATGTCCATTGAAATTCTCTAGCTTCTTTAAGGGTTATTGTTTCTTCATATTATGTTTTAAAAATAGGAAGAGTTTATGTAATTTTGAATTTTTTTTGTTAACTTTGGGAACTTTTATGCTTGATTAGACCTTAATGAACACTTCCTGTGAGGAGATTTGAAAGACTACATTGTGCTTGTATTTAGCCTTTAATGTTTGTTCTCTTGCCAAAAATGATGGGTTGTGGTGTTCTGTGTCTAATATATCATTCATAGAAAAAGAATTGGGTTTGAAATGTTGTAAAAGCTTAGGTGCATCGCCATTTCATGTTTTGTATTTACATTTCCTTCTACCCTTTTCTCCAAACTTAAAGAAGAGCCAACTTTCTATAAAAATCCCAGAGGTATTCAATGAGGTGCAAATTGGTTCCCCACTCGCTGAATTTCCTATAAGGCTATCAGAGAGGCGCAAGATTTGATGATCAACAACTCTTTTTCTGGCACGCCCGGTGGGAATCAAATTTTTCCAAATGCCTAATTAGAAGTCAAAAATATTTCTTAAATCAGGCCAAGGAAAGAAGCTAGAAATTTCATGCCCAGAATCCAAACAAGAGCATCCTCAAGAGGCCATTTCTAGTACTCCCAGTTACCCATGTCGGTAACTAGGAGAAGAAGACTTATAGGTTTTGTATCACCTATAAGGAGTGATAGAGAGAGAAGTGAGAGCCCAAGATCTAGAGCTTATCTACTCCACCTAGAGGCTAAACTTTCCAAATCAGAATACCAATATACTCGATTCATAGGAATCTATTCTCCATGGCTCACTTAGCTACCCCTGCTCCTAGAAATTTTGTAACCTAGGATAGTGGTAGTCTACTACAACTACCCATGCCCCCAGATGTATGGCATGCCATACCTACTAACACCCTCAAGGCTATCCCAAATTTTTTTGAAGAAGACTTGAAAACCCCCTCTGACCACCTCCAAGATATAGCTGAGGTATGTAGGGTACATAACATAGTAGAGGAAAATATTGCTCTTAGGTTGTTGGTCTCTTCATTCAAAAGAAAATCTCAAGATTGGTATCGATCTTTGGCTTCTGGTTCTATCCACTCTTGGGATTAGCTCAGAGAAAGTTTATTCAAACACTTCTTAGAGAAGGGAGATCACTCATTACTCCATCAAATAATCACTATCAAAAGAGCTCCACAAGAGGACATGAGCGACTTCAACACCAGGTTTTAAAAATCCCGGCAAAGAATGCCTATGACTACTCAACCCCCAGTTACAATGGTGTTTATGTTCTACTTGAAGTCTTTCAATTCATACATCATGGTTATGATAACCTCTATCAGAGGGGATGTCTTACTCATTGCATACAAGTTGGCTATGCATGC
Organism: Sequoia sempervirens; assembly: GCA_007258455.2. Classification (NCBI taxonomy): domain Eukaryota; kingdom Viridiplantae; phylum Streptophyta; class Pinopsida; order Cupressales; family Cupressaceae; genus Sequoia; species Sequoia sempervirens. The sequence goes on along the minus strand of VDFB02000013.1, from coordinate 254,065,981 downwards.
GGAGAACAATTTGATCGATGTTGGAAAGCTTCCACCATGACCTCCAATGCCTATATTTGCAAAAAATTATGGTGGTCCTCAAGAAGAAGCTACGCCAAGCTCTTCTGCTACACAAGTGATGACTTCATCCACACCACAATCCATTTATGTGTACCTAGCCACACAACTGAGTAAGTCAAAATATTCCACTCTAGCAATGGACATTAATGATACGAAGAGTCTCATGCGATATTTTGTTAAAGAGTGAGTTCTCATCAAATGACAACAAGTAGCACCTCTAAAGCAAGCCACTCAGACCTATTAGGGGGAAGGCCATCCTATAAAAAAAACACATACCAAGGACCCTCAAGAGGAGGTCAATAAACGACATCTGCAAACTAGATAGTTTCAGTCACTATGCCGCTAGAGATAGTCAAGGATAGACAAAGTAAAGAGTTAGTCCTAGGCTAGAACAACTTGGTGGAAGATGAGAATGTATGGTGCTTCCCATGTAGTGATAGTCACATTCTCTGAAATTGTCTAAGGGGAAATATGCAATAGAAGATAGAAGAACAAACAATCAAGGGCATGCTCCTGAATGCAAAAGAATGAGTCCCCTAAAATGGAAAATGCTTGCTTTAGAGAAAAAATGCAAGGAATGTCTTTAGAGAAAGAGCTAGCTATTACACTTGACCAAGTGCTATTTTCATGGATGGAGGAAGAAGATGTGGTATTCATGAATGAAGCTCTGATGACTAGCGCTTCACAAGTAAAATTGGAACACAACACAAGATCCAAGAGAAGGCTCATAGGAGAATACGTACAACAAGCTCTATCGTGGCCTCCACCACGTCAACCACTGCTTCAAGAAAAGAAAGCTCCCCAGGCCACTGGCCAGCCTACTCAACAGCTGCAAACTCCATTGTTGCTAGTCAAGGAGTTGGATAATATGCTGAGTGCATTCATGGATAATAGTTTTCCTCCAAAGATGAGAGAGATACCACTATTTAGGCCCAAGGTCCAACCAGTTAGAATGGTCAATGTGGTGGAACAACTAAAGAAGGTTCCTACTAATGTGTCTTTATGGGATGTTATATCCATCCTCAAACAAAATAAATTGCTTCAAGAAGCATTGAAGAAGGAAGAACAAGTACCACGGATGGATGTGACTCTGCCGTGTGATCAAGATAAAGATAAAGAACCCATGTCAGACCCTCAAGCTTCAAAAGCCACAACTTATGTGAATGACACAGACAATACAAAAGAGAAAGAGGTAAGCAAGTCAAATCCTATGTCTTTATTTTTAACACTTATTGTGGGAGATAAGCTTTTGCAAAATAACATGATTGATTTAGAAGCTAGTACAACGGTCATGCCAAAGCAAGTGGTTGATGCCCTGAAACTTAAGTATGAGCCCATTGAGTAGGGAATCATGCAATTGGATGGGAAGAAGGTTTCTACCATTAGTCACATTAAAGATCTATCTTTAACCCTCTTCTCATGTCCAAGCCAAATGGTCTCACAAGAAATATTGGTGATAGACATTCCCTCGATCTTTGGGATGTTTCTTTCAATATATTTCACCACAAAGCTTGGCAGATATTTTGCACTTGATTGGTCCCACCTAATATTGAGGACCAGCATGGGGAAAAGATGAAAATCCTATCCAAATATTTGCACCTAAAACATATAGTAGACAATGCAGTCCTATGTTTTCAAGCAACACATACCTCTTTCTCACAAAGGGAGAGATATTGTGTAGTGATTTTGGAATACGAAGAAGAAACGAGTGATCAGAATCCCAAAGAAGAGGTGCTCCTCAACCAATTCATTGACTGATCCATTCAGAAACTTTCATGTGATAGGATAAGGCACCTATGTGATCTTCGATGATGATCAAGTCTTTCCAAAATTGATAAAGGACCAGGAGGAATATGATGATCCGAGTGACAACCGTCTATGGACCTTACATTTTGATGGCACCAAATCCAAAGTTGATTCTAGAGCGAGTGTCTGATTAGTGTCCTTGATAGGATCATAAACCCTCAAGGCTTTTCAATTTTAGTTCTCTTGCTCAAACAATGATGCAGAATATGAAGCCTTGGTTCATGGTATGATCCTTGCAAAAAAAATGGGTGTAAAGAGAATGCAAGCATTTGAAGATTTAGAGGTAGTTGTGGGCCAGTTCCATGGGAAAGAAGTTGTGAAGAATATAAGAATGAAGTTGTACAAACATCAGATATGGGATCTGATTGAGATTTTTGAAGCTTTTAATATACAAGTCATTCCCTGATCTCAAAAAAGTGTCGCCCGGATGGCTTTAATTGGTTCCCAATTTGAACCAAATTTTGATTCAACAACAAAGTAGAATGTAGTATAGATCATTGTTTGACCAAAAATTCTTGAAAATGATCAGAACTAGCAAGTATTTGAGGATCATATTCAGATCACTACCTTTTATAGAAATCAGGAAGAGATTTTGACTATTCATAGCTAGGGGCAAAATATCTCAAAGGGCAGGTTATCCAGTTAAAAGGAAATAAGCTTCCTTGAGGTTTAATATACCATGCAAATATTTTTGACTATGAAGACATAAGAAATGGAAAACAAAGATTCACTGCAAATGTAAGGGATTATGAAGAGCTTGTTGTCGGAAGTGACATAAAGTTAAAGGTCAGAAGGCATGTTCCACATAAGGACAAGGAAAGACTAAAGGATCTATGTTCTAGATATGATGGGGTCATATCCTAGACCTATGATGATCTTAGGGGGTATGATCCAGGCATAATTCAACATAATATTAACTTGGCAGAGGGATCAAGCCCATTCAACAAAAACAAAGGCCAGTCAATCTAAAGGTTGAAACATTGATGGCACAAGAGAAACATTGATGGCACATGAGCTCACTAAATTGATTGAATCAAGGATCATATATTCAATTAAACATTCCACCTGGGTGTCTAATCTGGTACCAGTTCAGAAAAAGAATGGAAATATTAGGCTCTGTGTTGATTTTAGATATTTGAATAAAGCCTCACTAAAGGACCACCCTTTTCCATCAATGGAGAAGATCCTACAGACTGTGGCCAGATCAGAGATGTTTTCATTGCTTGATGTTTTCTCAGGTTATAACTAGGTATATGTAAAGGAAGGTGACCAACATAAAACAATGTTTACCACTAAGTGGGGAACATTTGGATATTCAAAAATGTCGTTCGGTCTCTCAAAAATGTTGGTGCAACTTTTCAGCAAGTAATGGATATTGCTTTCAGAGGATTAATTAATCTGATTATTTTAATATATCTGGATGACTTGACGGTCTTTTCAAAGTTAAAGGATGATAAATTTGATCATCTAGAAAAGGTTTTTTAGAAGTTTCAATAATTCAGGGTTTCCTTAAATCCCAAAAAATATGTTTTCAAAGTACCCCAAGGTAAGCTACTTGGTTTTGTAGTATCAAAGGAGGGAATAGTGATAGATCCTGAAAGGGGAATAGCGATAGATCCCGAAAGGGTGAGATCTATAATGGAGTTTCCCCTACCAATAAATTAGAAGGAACTACAGTCTTTTCTAGGGAAGATCAATTTTGTCAGCAGGTTCATTTAAGATTTCATAGGCATCGTGAGACCTATCACACTGATGCTAAAAAAAACCTAATGTTCAAATGGACCCTCGAAGGAAAAATAGCTTTAGAGAAAATAAAGGTAGTTATCTCTGCCGCTCTGGTGTTGGCCAACCCGGACTTTTCCAAATATTTTCTACTCTATGTATACAACAATCAACATAGCATAGCTTCAATACTCACTCAGAAGGATGACAGAAATAGCGGAGAACATCCGATCGCATTTCACTCAAGAAATCTTAAAGGATATGAAGCTAGGTATAACTTATTTGAAAAGTAGGCTTTTTCCATTGTTAAAAGATTGAAGAAGTTCTGACACTTGGTGTTGGCTAATAAAATCACCATTCTCGTCGTACATCCCAATGTGTGGGAGTATATAATAGAAGGAAAGATAACTTAAAAGAGGGCCAATTGGATCACCAAGATCCTAGAGTATGATGTCGAAATTAGACCAACCAAGCTAGTTTTGGGAGGAGGTTTGTACAAATATCTTGCATAGGAATCAAGTTTTGTAGCTAAGAAGGAGACTGATCAAGTTTACACAAACCAGTTCGAGTCTGACGAGTCTTGGGTGATGAATCAAATGCAGTATATGCAAAAGGGGGCAATACCAGACAAACCTTTTGTCTCACAAAAGGTGATACTACTAATTACAAGGAACTATGTATGCATTAATTGAAGGTATCTTATTTAAAAGGAATTATGATGGTGTCCTACTCCGATGCTTGGATAAGCCACAAGCGGAAAGAGTTTTCAATGAATTTCATAGTAGTCTTGAGGGTAGACATTTCTCTGCCAAAACTACTGCCTTAAAGATAATGTGAGTAGGGTATTATTGGCCCTCCATGTTTTCCAAAGGTCACCATCTAGTGTAAAAGTTTACTCAGTTCCAATATTTTGTTGGAAAGAGAAAGCATTTCGCCTTTCGTCTGAGCCTAATTGTAACTAAGGAACCCTTTGCTCAATGGAGTTTGGATTTATTTAGAATGATAATTCTTATTTCTAGTGTTGGCCATAAGTGGATCCTTACAATGATCGACTAATTCACAAGGTGGATAGAGGAAGTCACCCTAAAAAATGCTACAGAGGGCGAGAACGTCAACTTCCTTGAAGAGATGGTAACCAGATTTGGTTCACCAAAAACCATCATATCCGACAATGCAAGGTATTTTGTAGGTTTGGGGATGTCAGATTTCACTATCAAACATGGTGTTTATCTTAAAAATTTATCAAATTACTACCCACAAGGAAATGGGTTAGTGGGATCGACCAACAAAAACCTATTTAGGTTAATCAATCACATTGGGTCAGAGCGATAAAGGAATTGGAACAAGCACCTATGAACTACTTTGTGGGAAGAATGGATTATTCCCAAGTAGATCTTGAAGGCCTCTCCTTATGAACTAGTATATGGAAAAGAGGTAGTTCTACTTGTTTCCATAGAAATCCTTGCCTTGCAACTATTAAAGGCCCTGGAGATTGAAGAAAGTGGTGGGATGGAAGTAAGGTTGGCAGTACTCAAACTTGAGGAAGACAGAGAAAAAGATTATGGAGCCATGATTGGATTCCAACAAACAATAAAGCGATGGTTCAATAAAAAGACCTCCAACCCATATTTCTGGGAAGGGAACCTAGTACTAAAGTATGATGAGTGCACTACAAAACCAAGACAACATACAAAATTTGAAGCGCTATGGAAGGGACCCTTCCACATCATTGCATGAAAGGAAAAGAATGTGTATGAGCTTGAAGATATGGAAGGTAACACTTTGGATATACCGATGAACAATATTTATCTAAAATTGTTCCATTGAAATATGCAGTTCTAAATTTTTTAATAGTTATGTACCATATGTAATTTTTTTGTAAATACATTTTAGTTTTGAGAATAAGCCATGAGAAAAACACAAAGGAAGTAGAAAGGTATTATATTATATTATATTCATTGAAAATTTACAATGTAATACAAGGATGAGGCTCAGATTTAAACATGAAGCTCTCTCAAGCAAACCCAAAAAGAGTCACAGAGAAAAAGAAGCAAAAAGGAGGCAACATGCAAAAAATAGTAAAACGAAGCCTCCAACCATTGTAAAGTAGTGGAAGCGGCTTGTTGTCAGGTTTTATTCTTCTTCTTCTTCTTTTTCAAGGGAAAAAGGGGGTTTAACACACAACACATGTAGGCTCCACACAACAAGGATCTCATTTCTCATTACCATGGCTATACACTAGAAACTCAAAGTTGTTTCTTCCAATCGAGCCCATAAATGCATTCAACACCATACTGCCACAACAGGAAGGTGGCCATTGGTAGAGATGAAGAATGATGATTTTCAAGGTTCATGGTGTGGAAGTCAGTGAGGAAAGGAAACCACGCTACATCTATCCCATAATTGTCATGCCTATAGATTTCCATGGTGCTCAGAATTCCAACACTAGGGATATCCACTTGCATGATTTCTTCAAGCCCTTCTAGCAATACAAAGTCAAACATCTGGTGGAATAGCTCAATTATCATGGGCTTGGAAATGTTCAGGTCAAGTAGGGAGGTGAGAAAGTGAGAAACAACATTGTAGTTTCTTCTCAATTGGTTCTCATCTTCAATATAGTCAAAGTCGACTACCCACTGGAATGCAACGAGAATGCGGCGGTCACACTTCTTCACTAGACACTTAATTCTATCATTGGCGACCTCCCCCATGAAGGTGTATTGTGGCCTTCATGGTAGAAGCCAAATAGGAGTTCCTAGGCCAACCGGTATTATGCCAAAGCAACAGAAGCTAGCAGAATGGGAGATAGCAAGAAAATCTTGCTAAACTTAAAAAGCTATTTTTTGAATGAATGTTGAAAAAGGTGGCATAGCTATATATAGAAAGGATGTTCCAAAAAAACCCAACCAACAGGAAGTCCATTTTTGGTTGGATGGAAATGGAGAAATACCAAAGCAGTCAGAGGGCAAGAGATGAATCATACAAAAAATTTGACAAGAGGTCTTGAGAAATAAATTTGGGCATTGAGAGTAAATGATTTCATATGCTGATCATCAACATGTGTCCTTTTCCATCATCAGCACCAACCATCTTTCTTATATGAAAAGACATGGATTAATGCATTAAGTTCTAACAAATTAAATAGGTGCCTCTTTTCAAGATTACTTTGCACTACTTCAGCATTTTTCTCATAGCTAAAGGCACATTTTCTAATGCAATTAGCTTATTTATGAAAGACACAGTGGGGAGAATGTACTAATTCCATTCTCATGGCGTGTTTTGAATTCCTGAGGGATACAGATCCCAATTCCACACATATCACCTCGGTGGTAGCATTTAATGGACTAGAGGTAATGGCAGAGCCTTAACAACATGTATGTGCAAGGGAATTAACTATATCCAAAAGAATATTTTTCTAAGTAGCAAAAAGCAAGTGGCCATTTCATCAAAGAAACTCTCTACAACTTCTTGGCATAGCCATGGCATAAGCATCAACATCTAGTAGAAAGGCTGGAACCTCGTCTAAAAGGATGGTTTACACCAATATCTTTGGGAGGAATTCATTCGCCAACGCCCTAGCTCTAGAAGAATGCTAGTTTGATTATTCCAAATCAGTGCAATTGGATAATTGTTTCACAAGAGAGGCAGTGCAAGATTTCATCAACAATATTTTTGACTCAAAGCTGGCAAGTAACCCTAAAAGCCTTAGGGAGGGGGATTTCCAAAGAATGATGCAACATGGGTCATCTCAAAATTTCACGTCTCGGCTTGGGACTTGTGGTTTTCCACAGTTTATGTTGACCGTCGTACACCCATGCTCAGAGCTAGTAGATGCATGTGCTAAAATATTCAACAAGGAGAAAAGAACTATTGTGGATGATAAGATCAAGGTTACCATTTTTGTAGTGGCCATGTGGGATATGTTGTGTATCCCTACAACTTGGTGTGCCAAATGCTTTGATGAGGAAGAGATGAAAACTTTCTAGGAGCCCAGAACCAAGAAGGGAAGGTTTTATGAGGATGAGACGAAGGAAAGACCAGAGAGAGGTCAATTTTCTTTTCCTCTTGCTTGAAAAAAGTTCAAGAAAGACAATTTTTTTTCTCAATGTTGGCCTGGATTTATAGCCTTGATGATGGTGAATATTTCCATCCCTTTCAGATGGGCCTAGCTTTCATGCTTAAAAGTGAGAAAAGTTAGAAGTATTATGAATTTTTTGATGCAGTAGCCAAAGGGATGCTAGAGCAATTGAACACCTATGATACTGAGTAAAAATTCAGGTATTCTTCTTTCTTGGTTCACTTGATTTTGCATCAAAAGTTTGAGTTTCTCAATAAAATTTTACCAGTGTCTAGTTTCAATGTAAAGGGTTTATATAAGCCAGTTTCTGTATGGACTCATGTATTGTCAAGAACATGCGATTACTACTTGTTTGTCAATTATTTTATGAGGTCGGTACTTCAAGATTTGTTGCCATGACCTATGGGCCATTTCTCTCCTTATGTCTTGCAATGGATAAAGACTTCGCTGACCCCGACGGATTATTTCCTAGGTGAAGATTTTACATTTATCAGATTCCATGGCTTCATTGGGGACCCTTTTAGACTTTCCAAATTTGTAACAAATAGATTTTTTGCATTGGAGACATGCCCATCAGGAAACCCTTTCCAACAACACTTATGGCACCAATAAGCATAAGACAGGGCTTTATACGATCCCCTTTAGCATTTCCAATAGTCAGGTGACATTGGGGAAGCGGAAGGCGAAGGGTGAACTTATGAACCAACTGGTAATCCTAGGCTTGGTTCTCATTTGTGACACGTGGGACTACAATCTGATAAACCACCCCCCGACTTTGAAACATGAGAGACAAGAGTATTTTGAATCGAGGAACAATCCAACTTAGGAAAGGCTAGAAGTATACATCGACTTGGCTCGCATACCATTCAAACGAAAAAATGGTTGAACTTCTATGTAGTACAAGCAAAGTATCTGAGGAACCTCCCAATGGGTAAATCCATAAACACACAATTGAAATGCAAGGGGTGGTCAAAAAGGAAGAATGCAGATTTCTAGAGGTTCCGAAAAGAGATGAGAAGCTTCAATGCCCTGTTCAGAGAATTTCTTCCACATGATGAAATGTTTGACAAATTTTACGACACAAAGGAAGATACCAACAATAGAAATCTAGAGACAAGTCAGGAGATTGAGCAAGAGGAGCTTCTACGCTAAGCTTCCCAACCCCAAGAATCAGACAAAAGAAAAGTATTGAGGCAAAAGGACTCACAAGTCACATCCTCCACCAGTGCCTAAAGCAAAGGGAAAAGAACTTGATAGTCCCTAAGAAGGTCTATCGTGGTTATCGAAGGCCAACTTTCGATGGGATCAACTGCCAAAGGATCAGAATGTACTAGTTCCAATCATGTAAAGAGGAGATGAGTCTAAGATCTAAGCGGACCTGGTGCATCAAACAAAGGAGAAGAAGAAGTGGAGTTCATTCTGCAAATTGTTTTGACCGTCATAGTCTAGGTAAGTTTTACTCCCTCTCTTCTTTCTACCCCTACATCTCTGGTTACTCCCCTGCCCCCATCTATGAACAAGATTCCTCTAATTGTGGACCCTGATCTTTTGGTCCTTAAAGAACCTCCAGGCATTTTCCACAATGAACCTTGTGAAGTAATCCCGCACACCAAATGAGCAACATTCACTTCGGCCATTATTTATTCTTTGATCTCCCTGTCAAGGGCCCCCATTGAAATAGCTAAAAAATCCATGTTTCCCATTACTCCAGGTCCATCTGCTTTTGGGAAAACATCTCTCATTCTGCCCATTTCTCTTTTTATCCCAACTGGTTTCCCCTTTCCCAATCTCAATTTGGTATCCCACCATTTTCCATGATAACACTCCCATTTGCCTCCCCACTTGCTCATACGTTCGAGGTTTCTCCTTTCGTTACCATTTTTGGTCTCCCTCCAGGTGCTTTCATTGCAACATAAAGCATTAACACCCTACAAATTCTCCAAGAGCATTTTGATGCAACCAAGCATGCCTGATAGGTTAGAAAGTAGAAACAATATTTAAAGAACATCGCGCTGTCAACTACCAAGATGATTGAAGCTAACTTCGATGAAGAGAAAATTTCTCTGTTGATCACTACCATGAAGCCACTCATGTCCAAGCCCGAGGGAAAAATGTAGATGGAAGATTATGACATCAGATCCATGGGTCTAGATCTAAATGAAACTCACCCACGCAATAAGGTGGTCCTAGCTAAGGCTACCCAAAAGGTGGTATATGTGTACTATGAAAGGCTAGATAGGAAATTAAAGAAGTGTGAGGCTAAGTTGATAAATGTAAGGGAAGTGGTGAGTAGGCTACAGAAAGAGATCAAGGCCAGAGATGTCAAGATGGCTTGCATAAGGCAGATACAAAATCAACAAGGAGAAGCAACCAAGTTGCTCGAAGAAGCCCAAGGTGAACAAGTTCAACTGTATCTAAAATTGAAAAGCTAAGAGTTGAGCTTGCTACTAAGCACCAGAAAAATGCGAAGTATCGATGTACTCAAGAAAACATATAGAGAAAGTTGGACGATGTCCAATCTCAAGCTTCTGACAATCTATAAAAGGCCTAGGCAAAAGCAAAAAATTCAAGACAAGAGAAACAAGAGATCACGTTCGCTTTGTAGGCTAATGAACAAGAGATCAGAAGGTTGAATTTTAAACTAACAAATACCCTCCGAGAAAGGAATCTGATGGAGGAGAAAATAAGAGAAAGAGAAGCTCAGTTCCACCAGGATTTAACTACTGCACAAGGATTTGGGACCCTCCCGATATTGAAGAGTTTGATATCCACACACTGGGAATGGATCATAGTTACAGTTACTATCCTTGAGCTAGCCCTACAATTCTTAAGAGATTCTTAGGAATTAAACAGAAAGGTTGGCCTGTTGGCCAACCAAATTCTGTAGATATATGCCTCCCAAGTAATGCAATTACAAAATTTTATTTCCAAATTGTGTGTGGCCATTGATGATGCACTAAGAAGTGTAGGGATTCCAAATTGAAGGGCTGCCTCCAGCAAAGCAAGTGATTTTTCCAATTTTCACAAAGTCACAGTAAGGAGCAAGGAATGTTAGGTAGTGTTGAACAAAAGGGTTGACGAAATAAAGAAGGATTTCAATGTTCTGCTTAGCTTCAGTTTTCCTCCCCTTTTCTCACTAGATGGAGATGTGCTATCAGTTGAGAAAATCATAGATGCAATCAGACATGAGGTCTAGACTTCCACAGATCTCCCAGGTTCAAGCACAATTCCCACTGTTGATGAAATCGAGCACGAGAGCTTTCCTCTTTCTTGTCTCTATTTTCACCTTGGGGCTATTTCAACAAGATGGGGAGTTGTTTCTTTCAAAGAATTCCTTGAGTTGGACCAAGAATACAAGTTCATTTGTGCTCTCATCTATCTAATCAATTTGGATTGGGAGGTGTAGCATTCTTCTTTCCTAGAACTCCAAGAATTACCAGAGCTCTAGGTTCGTGCCTCCACAAGCGAAGGCCCTCTATGAGTCACCAGAACTATGAAGCAATTTCTGCCTTAATCTTCTTTTGATTTTTGGATTTTATATGTTTTTGGCTTCGGGATGAGTCCACGCTTAAAGAAAAAGTGTTCATAAAGGTGCACAATGTGCCACGTGCTGGTTGTGCGACTTTGATTTATTTTCTTCCTTTTGGGAGAAAGCAGAGGACACGTGTCAACTCAATAGGGATTTCTTCTAAAGCTATTGTGCTATAGAAAAATGGTCCCTTGTCATTTTCATAGCCTTTTAGGTCTTGTTTCATGGTGTTGGAACTATGTTTCCCTAATTTTATGTTGTAACATGGCTTGAACATGCTAATTTAGGTATTAAAATTCAAATAATGACATCTTGTGAAGGTGTTATGAAGTTTTGTAAGACATTTATACATTCTTATAGACTTTATTTAATGCATTTCACTTAAAAATCACCTTTCCATCACTAAAAAGTTCCTATTTTGAAGTGTTGTAAAGTCTTGTAACAAACTTTCAAGCTTTTCTAGGCATATTTTTACTATTTACACCTTTCTCATGCTTTATTTGGTCTCTTTATGCTCTCATATGCTTAATTAATTGTATTTTTGCATATTATCCTAACAAACAACATTAAATACAACATATTTCCTGACACATGTTTTTAGGTCCTAGGTGGGACCCATTCGCCATGGGTGGCAAATGAATCCCCCTTGGCCCCAAATTCAAAATATTTTAAATTTTCTTTTGGTATTTTATTCAAAAACACTTGATGTCAACCCGTGATGAGGTATGAACAGATACTAAGGCACAAGAATTGTATAAATATGTTATTTTCACCTCATTTTACATCTCATTCATTCATGCATTCCATTTCACATTTTGAGAATTCAAGCATCTTACATCATCTTTTCAAGCACTATGCAAGCACTTTGAAGCAGCCATTGACATTACTTCAGACTTGCATTATCAAGGGTTTGGTGAGTATTTACATTTACATGTTGTGTATTCATCATTCTCTTTCATTTCATTATCTTTTCAAGGGTTTAATTACCAAAGGTGGGGTTTGACCAAGGAAAATCCCTATTTACTAACCCTTAATCATTTTTCCCCTATTGCATGTTGGTTTGCAACTCTTTATGTGTAGATTTGATAGGTTATTAGGTGTTGAAGATTGATTTCCAATTCAACTTAATTCAAGTTCAAGCTTGGAGAGAGTTATTTGTTTGTTTTCTGCAAAACTGACTTCGTTAACCCGACAAGTAGATATTTCCAGATCTGGTGTTGCAAAGTTGTCTCATGATTTTCCATAAATTTGGGGGAGGACTGATTTTCCACTTGTGGTGAATGAGTCCCACCTTAGGAATGAAAATCTGAATTTTGTCAAATTTCAGATGTCGACAGACAAAAATCAGCTCCTGACACTTTTTCACCAGGAGGAGGACTGATTTTCCACCTTGGGTGAATGAGTCCCACTGTGAAAAATTAGTAATTTTCATCAGCATCCAAAACACTCCAGATTCATCACACTTCATCCAAGTGCACTCTGATTCATCCCTTCTCTTTTTGTTCTGCACATTTCATTCATTTTCTTCATTTTTTGCATATCACAATGTGTTTTCAAACATAGTTGTAATTGCACTTTTACATTAATTTTCATTCATCTAGATTAGTCAATTGCATTTAGTTAAGTTTATTTACATTTAAAAACATTGCATACATTCTAATTTGAGTGAATCATTAGCATTTTTGGCCCTATCTCTCTCCTTTTAGGTGAAAAACTCTAGAAGTGCAAGAGTAGCATTAGGGTCCCAAAAATCTATGTTTCATTTTGGTGAACTTGAATTTTGAACACTTTGGATTCCTAATTGCATTCATCTTAGTTTCCATTTGCATTAGCATTCAATTATGACATTGATTTGTTATTGCATTCTAGGACTTTTCATTTTGTATTAGTGAAAACTTCATTTAGATTTCATTTTTGCATTACATCTCATTGAAAAAAGTAAAAATCTGCATTCTGCATCTGTATTTGCATTCTATAGAGCATTTAAATCATTCTTAAATTTCTGAAAAACACTAAAAAATTGCATACTGGGAATCATTCGCCACCCAGGGTGAATCAGTCCCTCTGCACTTTTGCAACAACATTTTTGTAATCTTTTTGGCATTTTTATGCATTATAATTTCTTGTTCTTACATTTTTTTCATTTCCAAATTCTTTTTTTTTCCTCATTTATTTCATCTTAATTTATTTACATCATGGCATTTTCTTTTAATAAGTTTTGGAATTCCTTGAAATCATTGGTCGACATGTCCAATTGTGCTTTTGGATGTGACCCTAATGACCTTGAACAACCTCATGCTCCTTTAACTCCTCATGATTTTCCTCCTCGTGATGTAGAAATCATTGGAGAAGATGATTTTAGCATGAACAAGTTCTACAATGATTGCCTTGATAACCTAGAAGTAAATGCAAGCTTTTATCCATCTGTGAGATCACAAGACCTTCCCACTGTTGCACCTCCTGATCATTTTTCATATTTACATCTTGAAATCAATGATGGACCTACAGTTCCTCCCTCAAGAGGATATAGTTCCTTTAACCTAACACACTCAAACCCCTCTTATGATCACAAAGTCACCAACACTCCCATAAACCTTGAAGCAACATATGGTAATAGTTTCACTATCTTGAGTGAACAAGGTTGTGACATGAAACATGAACATGACATTCATCAATTTATGGAACAAAACCCAACCAAAGCAAAAGACTAAGATATCAAGATCCTTCTCATCCTAAGAGACATCCTCTTCAACCTAGGAGACTTCGGGATGGTAGTACAGTGATCTTAAATCCTCCTCCTAACTTGAACATTCTCCTTCCACATGAACAACCATTCTCTCCTTCTAATGATAAAGATGTTAGGATCCCCATGGGTCCTTCTCCTCCTTCTATTCATGAAAAAGGAGAACCTAGTAGATGAAAACGACCATTCAAATTGAAGAAAATCAAGTTTCCTACACATCCTCCACTTGAATGTGAAAGGAGACTTCAATTTCTTTTAAATAAAGGTCTTATACTCTTACCACTTTCAAGTAGGTTGGTCATTCATCCTGATGATTCCCACATACCATATTGCAAATATCATCATATTCTTGGACGACATCGAACGGAATCATGTTGCACATTGAACAAGATACTAGATAAGTATCACTTCACTAATACTGACTGCTTTCCTATTATCCCTTAAAACACCATGCCTTATCATGCCATAGTTGAATTATTTTTCATTCTCACTATTGCATGATAATTTCCATCATCACCCTTGGCTCATGCTTGTTTCCCTCTTGTGGACACAAGTAGTTGTTAGCCTTTTTCCTTGTAATGCACTTGTCTTTTTCTCTTAACTATGTTATTCATTTTCAGCTTACGATTGAGAAACCAATAACTTAGTTAATGGTTGACTTACACTTGCATTACTTGTTTCTTTTATTTTTATTTTCATGTGTGTATCGTGTTCCCCTGTATCACGCATTCGATGTTCTCTCTCTTTGTACACTTCTTCTATTTGTATCTCTATTCTTCTATTTTTTGTGCATCTTTGCTTGTTTGTTTTCTTTTGTTTTGTGTTTTCCATTTGGGGATGATACAAAGCATAGAGATGTCCTATGTCTCTTCCATGTTGACCCAACAAGGTCCTTGTCTTTTTCTCTTTTCTTTTGTTTTGTTTTTTCCATTTGGGGATGACGCAAAGTGTAGAGACATCCTATGTCTCTTCCATGTTGACCCAAAAGGTCTTTGTCTTTTTCACTTTTGTTTTGTTTTTTTCCTTTTGGGGATGATGCAAGGCATTGAGACCAAAATGTCTCCTTCATGTTGACCCAAAATATTTTCCCCTTTCGTTTCCATTTCGCTTGTGTTTCCCTTTTGGGGACAATGCAAGGTGTCGAGACCGTAATGTTTCTTCCATGTTGACTCAAAACAAACTTTATTTTTTTTCCCTTTTTTTTGCTCTCTTTGTGTCATCCTTTTAGTTCTATGTGCTTTGGGGAATGATGAAAGTTCTGATCTCTTTCATAAAAACATTGCAGTCATGAACATACTGACCCCAAATCCATAGATCCCTTATGTGTTTTGTGTGTTTTCTTTTCTGGGGGAAACTCCCTTTCTTTTTCTTTCATTTTCTCTTTCCTTGACATGACACAGCCTAACTTTGAAACATATGACTTGGCATAGGGCTTTCCAAGTTGGCTCTCATGTCTTGTTTTCTTTTTACATTTTATTTCCTTCTCTACTTTAAAGTAATTGCTCACAAAATGATGTGTAGCAATTCCTTTAAACTGGAGGGAATACATTACCATAATTCATTTGCATTCTTGGTTCCTAGTGTAGCCTTGTCATTTGCGTGATGCATTTGTCACTTTGTGGATGACATTGGTTGTGATGTCCTTCATAATTGTGATCTATCTCATCATATTGCATTCCTATTGGTAGCCTGATGTAATGCACTGCATCCC
This sequence comes from Sequoia sempervirens, assembly GCA_007258455.2. NCBI lineage: Eukaryota > Viridiplantae > Streptophyta > Pinopsida > Cupressales > Cupressaceae > Sequoia > Sequoia sempervirens. The sequence goes on along the minus strand of VDFB02000013.1, from coordinate 254,050,332 downwards.
CTAAGTTGTGAATATACTATTCTTTGATTGGTCCTCTCTTGGGGACACTAGGCACAATGTTCCCTAAGTGACTGACCTTGCATAAACTGAATAAGACTCCTTCAAATATTTGTACTTTTACACTTTACATTTTTGTAATTTACATTTTTGCCACCTTGCATAACGCAACTTCAATGTTTATGGTACCCTTTTCCTTTTTTTCATGAGAATTTTTCTTTGTGGCACCTTGTTAAAGTTATCAATGGGTATAAATCTGGCATGGTTGAGCGGGAAGCCCACCTAGTGGCATGACTTTTCCCCATAGCCACTTTTGTGTTTGTGTGCATACCAACTAGCGTATGTATCTTACCTTTTGGGCTTTCTCACCCCGCAAACAACTAGTTCAGTGGCCCCAGAGTGAGTACATTTGGGCCTTCTCACCCAACATACCGTCCTATTTTTTGTCGCCCCAAAGTGAGTACACATTCTCTTTTGGCCTAGATCTTATCCACAACTAGTTGGATTGATGATCAAAGCTTCATCTGATTCTCAACACTTGTGTGTTCCTTTGTTCTTATGCTTAGTTTGCCATGGGATCTTCATCCTGGGGGCTTGATCATCTCTCTTGATCATTGTCATTCTATCTTGCTAATGTAAGTATATTTGAACCCTCCCCTCAATGATCATGGCTACTTTAGTGTGAGTTTGAAATAGGTACACCCTCTCACTAAAGTGGGGGCTAAATGTGTTGTATAAAAATGGTCCCTTGTCATTTTAATGGCCTTTTAGGTATTGTTTCATGGTGTTGGAACTATCTTGCCCTGATTTTATGTTGTAACATGGCTTGAACATGCTTATTTAGGTATTAAAATTCAAAGAACAGTGTCTTGTGAAGGTGTTGTGAAGTGTTGTAAGACATTTCTACATTCTTCTAGACTTTATTTAATGCATTTCACTTAAAAATCACCTTTTCATCACTAAACAAGTCCTATTTTGAAGTCTTTTAAAGTCTTGTAACAAACTTTCAAGCTTTTCTAGGCATATTTTTACTATTTACACCTTTCTCATGCTTTACTTGGTCTCTTTATGCTCTCATATGCTTAATTAAGTGTATTTTTTCATATTATCCTAACAAACAACATTAAATACAACATACAGGATGATATTTGTCAAGACAGCTCAGTTGGGGTGCATGCTTTAGTCTAGTTGGTCGTGAAAATCCGCTAAAACAAAGGTCGATAAGACTTTCTAGGCTCTTACCGACTAGTGGCTCAGCTCTGACTGTTCAAAATCCAAAGAATCAGGGTACTCCCCACTGTGCATCTTCATTGGCATAGGGTTATCATGGTCTCCTCGACCCATTGTTCGTTTGGTTCAAATCTGCATTTATGGTGCCTATCGGCAAGTCCCCAGAGATGTCACCGCGATTAGAAATCATATGCAAGCATCTATCGCCAAGATAGGCATCATCATCTTGGTGACATAGAAGATCCCTTCGGCATAGGGTGTTATCCCCATGAAGAAGTCTTGGTAAGTGCACGAGGTCTTTCTGACAAGCAAAGAGGGTTTAACACTTTGGTGGGATTTTATCTTCAAAGAGATGTCTCCCCGAAAGGGCTCATGTCTTACCGACTACCGGTCAATAGGGAGAAGGCTTTGGCAAGAGATATTGAGTTTGGGGTGGCATCTTGGCAAAAGCCTAGGGTCACACCGACACAGCGAGGGGGAGTCTATTGGTGGTCTTCGTCAAGAGAACCTATATGTCATGGTGATCAAAGGATGAGCTAGTAAAGCTTTCTCTGAGACATGAGGTCTCTATAGGATGTCTTCCTGACAAAGGGGGGTTACAATGATACATGTGGGGCAAAGATAACATTTCACTATGACCATAGGAGGGCTCCTAGCGACAGCATAATTCGGCAAGAGAAAAGGACTTCGGTAAAAGGTCTCCACGGAGCATTATGATCACCCCGACATCAGAAAGAGAAGCTCGCCAGGAGGTATGAAGGGCATCAGAAGGTCTCGTCGAATGGTGAGTGTCTCACCAAAACATGAGGGGCATCGGCATAGCACTTGGGATCGCTATATACTCTCACCGACTGAGGAGGGTCTGAGCGACATGAATGATTTTCACCGAAAAAGGGATGAACGCTTGCCGAAGTATAACAATATCGGTGAAATGAAGTGGCTTCACCATAGGGTCTCCCTGTCCACTGATGGTCACACTGACACGGTGCTAGGGGATTCGAATGGTGGTTTTTGGAGGGAAAACTGGTATGTCACAGCGACAACAGGATCAGTCTATGGTATGACATAAGGGACTCGATCAAAGGTTTCAGCGAAGCTTAGGAGTCTCAGCGATACATGTGGAACAAAAGAGGACATGTCGGCATCACTACAAGAAGGTCTTTCCGAAACAGAAATAAATCGGCATAGGGTGGTGATGTCACCGTAAGGTCCCGACGAAGAGGAAGGGGTTACGCTGACAGGATGTCCCTTCGTGGAGAGGAAAGGTATGCACTAGGAGGTCTTGCTAATGTGCCTAGATCCTACCGACAGAAAAGGGGGCCCTCACCAAAAGAAGCGAAGCTCGGCAAAGGATCATGTCTTCGCTAAGAGGTCTTAGCGAAGAAAGGAAGTCACAGTGAAACAGACAATCTGAAGCTCGAGGAAGATAGCTACTAGGGGGATGAAAGCACATTAGGGAGACACCAAGGGTGTCTCAACGACGTGCAATTTGCTAAGCAAACTGCTTTTGACCACTGAAGAATCCTCTGTGGCCTGTGATTGTCCAATAAAAGAGAGCTAAGTTTGAGCCATTGCCCGATTGACCACCCTTTTGGAGAAGGCTAACATAAGGCAGGTAAGATAGACTCCTTCTAAGAATAGATGATGACAGTCTTTTTGGGTGATGGTGTTCAGATCTGCAAGAAGACCCGATGATGCTTCTAGGGAATGGTCAATGTATAGAGAAATCCATAATAGAAAGGAAGCTGAGTGACACGAACAGGAACTATGACTCATAGGATAGCTGTAGTGACCACCAGCAAGAGGAAGATCAATATTAATGCAGATATCCTAGAGCATTTAAGGTAGACTACAAGAGAGTTCAAGTATGGACACGCAGACAAAAGAGTTAATGCTGTAGCAGCAAAAGATCTACAGATCTTTTCCAGGAACCTTTCATTAGCATGGACAGCAAGGATTCACATTGAATGCACAACTGACTTTCTTCAAAAGATCTAGGAGCCAACAGTCCTACAACCAAGAAGATATTTTGTAAACCCTAGTGTAGGTGGACAATGCTTTCTTTTTGTTGCATTTTGTATATAAGGCATTCTTGCCTCTTTGTAAAGGTTAGAACTTCTAGGGTAGAATTAAGAGTAGAACTGGTAGGATTAGAATGAGTAGGAATAGAGGGGATAGAAGCTGATCCTGATTCTTTGTAATAGGAGCCTCTTTTGTCTTCCTGAGTAGGAGCTAGATTCCAAATAGACTAATGTATCTTTCAGTTTCCTTAGTGTAAATGGAAATAATTTGAAATCACAGATTTTCTGTACACTGGTGGTTGTGCCAGCTTTGTAAATGTTGTTTATCTATTTCATCAACAGTAGAAACAACTAGATTAAAATCTATTTCATGTTGTGTTTTAGAATGGTGTTTGTCTTGAGTTGATCATTTGATTTGGGAAGCTCTCAAGGAATGAAGTTAGATTTTATGTTTTATTTAAATGGTAACTTGCAATCTGCTGTTGAAATCAGCACTGTGAATGAATGAAACTGTGTGTTAGTCACAAGTTAGGTTTTTCTGTAGTTTTAGTTAAGAATTCCTTGAAAGGAAATAGGTCTGGTTAATTCGGATGAAGTGTCATTATTTTTTGTTCCAAAGCCCTGATCCATCTTTTTCTATTTCTTTGAAAACACTGGTTAGAGTAGATTTAAATTCATGTTTAACCCACAACAGTCCAAAAGCTCAACACCAGTAGGCCCCTTGAATATTACTATTACATTGACCACTGAGGGACATCAGCACAGTTGAGACCTAACTACAAAGACCTTGGAAGCTAAGGCATCCATGTGTTGCCTTTCTCTTTCAGGAGAAGCAAAGTAGCAATATTATGTTTGCAATGTTGCTGTGCCATTTGGGACATCAACAGTTATTTGGTGTTGAAGATTTATTTCCAGGTCAACTAGGTGCTTCAAGTAAACTTAAGTCAATTTCAAGCTTGGAGAGAGTTATTTGTCCCTTTTCTGCAGAACTGACTTCGGCAACCTGACAAGTAGATATTTCCAGATCTGGTGTTATAGAGTTGTCTCCTGATTTTCTAAAAATTTAGGGAAGGACTGATTTTCCACCTATGGCGAATGAGTCCCACCACCTGTGGTGAATGAGTCCCACCTTAGGACTAAAAATATGAATTTTTTCATATTCCAGATCTCAACAGATAGAAATCAGCTCCCGACACTTTTTCACCAGTAGGAGGACTGATTCGCCACCTTGGGCGAATGAGTCCCACTGTGGAAAATCACTAATTTTCATCAGCATCCAGAAAACTCCAGATTCATCACACTTCATCTAGGTGTACTCTGATTCATCCCTTCTCTTTCTGTTTTGCACATTTCATTCATTTTCTTCTTTGTTTGCATATCACAATGTGTTTTCAAACATAGTTGTAATTAAACTTTTACATTCATTTTCATTCATCTAGATCAATCAATTACATTTAGTTAAGTTTTTTTACATTAAAAAATAGTTCATACATCCTAATTTGAGTGAATCATTAGGATTTTTGGCCCCATCTCTCTCCTTTTAGGTGAAAAAACCTAGAAGTGCAAGAGTAGCATTAGGGTCCCAAAAATCTATGTTTTAGCTATTTTCATAAACCTGAGAATCCTCTTTTGCTTGACACGTCATCTCTTCGCTATGGGAAGCTTGCGCTTTTAAGGAGCAATCTCTTTTGAATTTTTTTAGAGCATGTTGTGTCTTTCTTATTTTTCAGGTTAAAAATTTTTAGTCAGCGCCGTCGATCTACATGATTAGTCAACCATATTTTTTCCAGGCCATTTTCTAGGATTTGATCATTTTCAGATAGTAATCTTTGCTAAATATCTAAATGACATAAATGCGGCAGTTGAGAATTAATGAACAAAGATTTCTATGACCTAATTAAAGATCTATGATCAGATCGTGAGTTATTAGATGCTAGAATCTGGTAGTATTTACTTCTAGGACGTTGACGACAGTTCTCCCTTTTCAACTATAAATGGGAGATGGCAATAGAAAGAAAAAGTTTCCTTCAACTCCCCTTTTTCGAAGAAAAATTAAGTTCTTTTAGTTTTCATTAGAAATAGAGATATTTTTCAAAATTAAATTGGTAGAACATTGCTTTTCTCTAGCATGTTATATTTTTTTAACTCAAACTATTATCAGATTGGCATCTGACCTTTGTTTTAAAGTTCATTTCATATTGTATAGGAGCAAATTTTCACCCCTTATGCAAATTCCTATTTTACACAACCTCACCTTAGAAAACCAAATTTGAAGTAAAAATTTCACATCAGTTGGCTGACTTCCTTCCACTTGGCATCTGCCCTTTGTATTGGTAGAAGAATATTTGTCAGGGATGCCCACATAGCGTGCAGACATCCACATGTCATGCTTACATCCCTAATGGATTCCTACGTCTGAAGATGGTAGAGGTGTTACACTTCATATTGGGAATGATTTGTAACGTTCCTCTTCAACCAATCGACCCCGAAAATGGAAGATTCTCCCCTCTTCCCTTTCAAATTCATTCATTCTCATTCCATTTCATCTCTTCACAGGCTCTAGCAATTTTTTGGATCTCTTTGGCATTCTCAAGCACTTCCACTTCATACTTCACTCTCAACAACACTTCAACACTCCATTATAGTAGCAACAACACTTTGTCAACTCTCCAAAGCTAGTGTGAAGCAAGCCATTGCAGCATGGGCTTGAGATTTTGCGAGACTACCTTTCATTGTAGTTGAGGCTATGGTGATTTTTCAAGCCTTCTTTCTCCTCCATTTGCTAGTGAGCTCTTGGTGGAGGTCATAACATTTCACTTCTCTCCTTTGTAATGTGGTTGAGTACCTCTTCACCATTTTTTAGTGTTATTTTCTTTCCTTCCTTCTTTATTATATATTTCTCTATCGTTTCTATGCGGTTGTCCATGGAGGTGGAAACACCAAAGAGGGGGTCTGACTGAGGTAGGCCCTATATAGACCCAACAAGTTTCCCCTATTTCTTGTGTGTAGGTGGATGTGCATTTGGAGCTAGCTGGAGAATAGGCACTTTTGTGAGATTATCTTAATCACATTAGTTCTAGTCTATTTGCTTTATCATTTCAGTATCTACTTCACATACTTTCTCATCCTTTTTTACCATCTAGAGTGTACTAGCTAGGTTGTTAAAGGTCTTTTTGAAAGTTTTTTTATGTTCCTTTATTTTTGGCTATATGGACACTAGTGCATTGTGCTGACATCCTAGAATTGTGATGTCGTACTCAGACAAAGAGTTGTCTAAGACACAAAACCAACTAGAAAAAGCTAGCTTGCCTAGCCCAAACTATTATCTGAGTCTACAAAGTGATCGAAGGGCTTTCTAGTCCTTGACATTCTCATCCTTCACATCAAACACCCCTTTAGAGTGAGGTAAGTTAGGGAAAACTTCTGCTCTTGGGTATCTGTGACTTGGGGCCTTGACATGGTTGGTCCCCCTCTCTTACATTTTTGGTGAACGTAAAGTGAACTAGTGTTTTCTCATTTGTTGGTGTTGAGGCTTTTCCCTTGTACCTTGTGATTATTGTGTCCCTAAGTGTTGTAAAGGTTTATGAGCATCACAACCCAGTCCACAACCTCTAGGTATATTGTTAGGAGAAGTGTGCAACACCTTCTAATGGAGAGGATGGAGGTCACTACTAGTTTCTCTATAGGTATTTTTGTTGGATCCACCATTGGTCTTTGCACATAGGAGAAGTTGTCGAGGGGTGAGGTAGGAATCTCTAATGAGATTGACCACATCCCCACCTCTCCTACGTCTCCTACACCATCGTCAATAGACAAGTACGAGGTCATTCAAATTCTTGTTGAATATATTTCTACCATTATTAAGGGACTAGGTGATTTGGAGAATCACTTGGAAAAGGACCCAAAGATGACTAGGGTTGCTAGGGTTATCAGCGAAATCAAATATATGGTTAGGAAATATCACGTGGGCATAGAACTCCTAGCTAGTCTCTCTAGTCTGATTGAAGCATGTGCTCCTCCAAACAATCCTAACATTGTACAAGGGGCCACTTTTGAAGATCATGAGAGACAACTGGGAATTTTGATGCCTCCTACATCTGTGTACATGGTCGATGCCATCCCCTCAATTAGCATCCCCTCTGCCTCTGAGGGATCTGAAAGTGTCAAAGTGAATAGAATACCCTTGGGTTTTAGTTTCACCCCTCCTATCACCTCTAGTGGTGGAGGCTTTGGTAGTGGAGGTGGCCTCGGTGGTGGAAGTTGAGAAGACAGAGGTGATTTTAGTGGAGGTCGTGGTGGTGGCTTTAAAATCGAAGGTGGATTCGGTGGAGTCCCTACTGGTGGTGGTGGCTTTGGAAGTGGTCTTGGTGGTGGTCACACCGGTGGTTCTAGAGGTGGCTCTGGTGGTGGTTCTGGACGAGGTTCCTCTGGCCCTATATCTTCTAATGACCATATTCTGAACACTCTTCTTTAGAATATGGGTAAGATGCAAAGCTAGTTGGTGAGTCTCTTCCATGCCTCTACCCAACCTATCTTTCAACCCTTTCCTGACATAGCCCATTATCAATAGAAATTTTAAACACTCCCTTCCCTCAAGGAATGGACATTCCTAAATCCAAGAAATATGGCGGCAAAGGGGACCCACCAACACATGTGTCCTTTAATTCCCTATGTACATATTTCTTCCATCATGATGCATTGATGGTGAAGTTGTTCCCCTGATCTCTTAAGGATACAACACTTGAATGATACTATTCCTTACCTGATAATTCCATTTTCTCATTTGACCAACTTGTAAACCAATTCCTATGACAATTCCAAGCTAACATTAGACCGAAGATGACATTTTTAGATCTTGTCTGATGCAAACAAGGTGATAATGAAAATATTATTGATTTTATAGCACGATACCAAGCGCTCTTTTCACAAATTTCATATTTGTTGCCCGATTCTAATGTGCATAAGGTGTTCATAGGGAACTTGTAAAGACCTTGGCAGGTGAAGTTTTCCCTTATGAAATACCTTTCTTTCGTGCATTTGTGTGCTACATTACGGGAGTATCAACAAATGATAGTTCCATTAGGGGGATCCTCCTCGTACTCCCGTTGAGAAGGGAAGTCCATCGTATCAATCTCTGGGAAAGGTAAAGCTGTTGTGAATGTAGCAGCCACTACGAATAATAACGGCCTCAAATGTAATTGAAAGTTCACAAAGTTAGCAGAATCTTATTCTTCCATATTGCAAAAGTTGTTTAAGGATAAGATCATAACCTTGGAGAATCCTAAACCTCTTAAGGAACCTTTCTCTAGTTGGTACAATCTGAATACCTTATGTTAGTACCATCGAGTTAATGAACATGATACCAAACACTATATGTGCCTATGTCATGAGATACATGACTGCATCGAGGATGGTACTATTAGTCTTGATGGAAGTAAACAAAACACAAAAAAATCAGTGGCAAAAGTGAATAGTGAATTTCATATATACACACACATGTTTTCGTTGCATTCTACTAACATGATTATCGATCCCTTTGACTCTACCATTTAGCCCAAGGCCTATTTTAACATGGTCATAGTTACTCCTACCACACAACCTGTACCTATCTCCCTGGATGTGACATTCACGTCGTAGGACTTACCTCTAAACAACAATCCCTCTCCCCTCTACATTTCTGCTCTCCTCAATGGAAACATTATGACAAGGGTCTTATTTGACCTCGCGAGTTGAGTGAATGTCATTACAGAAGAAACATTGTGGCTTAATTCATTGCATATAAAGGAATACGAAGAAACAAAATCTACCATCCGTACACATGATGGTCTTTCCCTTAAGTCGTATAGCTCAATAACTTTTTCTGTCCTAGTTGGACCTAGGGCTGTAGACACAGTCTTTGACTTTATCCTGAACGCGGATCTATTTAGGATGAAGTTAGGCATACCTTGGCTAGCTTCCAAGAATGGAATTTCCTTTGTTATCCAAAAATGTTTAAAATTCTCCCATAAAGGTGTTGTGCACGTACTGCATGACATTGGATACCAACCTCTAGTAGCCTATGGGGGATATTTATTAGACCACTTTTGGCCCACCCCGATTGGTCTGCTTCCTCCAAGAACAAACCTACTTTACAAAAACTATGTGAAGTATAAGACTGACGACAAGGGACAACCAAAATTGTCCCTTCTGGTAGTACAATAGTTGGCTACCTCCCCTTCTCGAAAAAGGGAAAGAGAAGCCCCCCCATCCTCAGGATGGATCTCCTCCTCCTCTTTCTAGAGAAGAGTTTTGGATGAACATGCCTAGATTTTATCCACTAAGTCTGATTATACCACCTTGGCACAAACATAAGATTAGGATATCAGACCTCCCTACTAAACCACTTGGACCTTGGTACTATTTATATGGTAGAGGGAAAGGCCCCCATGGGGAATCTTCTATGTCTCGACCTTCACGGCCTCCTACCGCTTCTGCTCCCAAGGTAGTAAACGATAAGAGGCCCACTACCGAGGCATTAGAGCCAACTCCCCCCACTTTTTCTCAACTCACTCCTCTTGCTCCAATTCAGGAGCCTGTCCCTCCGCTGGAAGCAGCTATGGAGGACATTCCCATGGCTGAGTAGGAGCATTATTTTCCTTCGTAACCTCTGGTCTCTAGCTTGAAGAGTGGTAGAAATTGCCTTGCGCATGAGCACAAGCACCAATGAAAGGCTCTCATGATTGAGTAGGCCACCATACAGAGGAAGAAAGAGGAGATGAATGCCCCTGTATCAGGGCCTCCTACCACATCCTCCTCTCTCCTCCCATCTTCTTTCACTCAATCTAGCTCTACATCACTTCTGGATTTCACTATGAGTACGAATTCCCCTGACCCTAAAAAGGTGTAGGTGTCCATTGCTCCTTTGGTGGAGCTTCCTTTGTTGATTTCCCTTTCGGATGTCCTCCCTTTCCCGAAACCCATAGATATGTTGAACACTTCGGTGGTATCTGTTGTGGTTTTCTCTTTCTCTTCTTCCTTCGCACCTCTCACCTCGTCTAAGGGGAGTTCACATCCCCTGACAAAGAAGAAGGTGGAGAGTGGTCCTTCCAGCAATGAAGGGCATGAGAGAAGCCCACCTTCTTCAAAAGGTGGTCCCACACTGACTTGTTATGTTTTAGTAACGGAACCATTCCCAGCTTCCCCCGAGTTTGTCACCACTCCTGAGTCACTTGGTGAGCCTAACATTAAACTTTAGGAATAGCTTTTCCCATCCATTGAGGTATGACATGGCACTCCAGTGAAGTGCATGTTTAACTCTCTGGATGAAGTTCTAGCCTTGTCAGCAATCTTCGTGAAATCGTTGACCATAGCTCCACAAGAGCCTAGCGGAGAAGACCTTGTGGGGGATTCTTCCTTAGCCCTTGTTGTGGGAGGGTTGGAAGCTCCTCCTCTTAATATCCCACCACTGCAGGCTCGTCCTCCTTCCCCCTATGATGACCTAGAGTGGAAAGCGGATGAACTCTTGGCAATTAGTGTTAGGGGAAGGCCTCTTCTTTATCTTTAGATTAGATGTGTGTGTTGTGATGTGTTCCCCCGTGATCATGATATGTGTACTTGGATGACCCTTGTCACCCTTGTTGGTGCTTGGATACAGGCATAGTTTTTGTGTCATAAACTTTCTTCTATTTTTATCATCATTCTTCCATGTTTGTGATTGATTTTCAGTAAATTGGGGATGATGCAAGGCGTTGGGGGTATTTAGGCTTCCCTTCCATGTTGACCCTTTTTTTAATTTTTACTTTGTTTTATTGTGCATTCTTCACATGGTCTGATATAGTAGGGGGTTGATGACAGTTCATTTTATATACTACTATTATACTTATATATATATATATATATATTTATGAGCAGTTCTGACCTTGAAATATTGGATCACCCCTGTGTCCTTTGTTTGTGTTTATTTCTCCTTTGCTCTTTCCTTTTATATTTCTCTCTTCCTTGCATAATTTTTCCCTGTCATGTGTGACAAACACCTTTTCTATGGCACTCTAATTCTCAGAAAATGCATTCATTTCCAACAAATCTCTTCTCGAGAATCTTCACAAACTTTTTTCAAAGAATTTCATTCTCGACTTGAAACCTTAACAAAATGTGTTTCCTTCATCATGGGTTTGTAAAGAAATAACTTGAGACCTTTTCTTTGAGGTGGGAGAAACTTTGACCTTCCCCTCATGAGGGGGAATTTTCTTCCTTTTGAATTCCTTGAGGAAGTGAACATCTTTCGAAAGGATTCCATGATGATGAATTGGTTTGAGAAAGAAACATATCTTTTGTAATTTTGAATAGTGTGTCCCTTGAGTGGACCCCTTTCTTCACGCCAAGTTCCTGAGGGACCTCTTTGAAAGCTTTCCAATCTATCAATAGTCTGCATGACTATCCACTTACTTTCTTGCGTGGCCGCTTTCGCTTTGTAGGTGCTCCTATGAAGCCGCTTTTCAACTCTATAGAGTCCCCTTCCTTGGGTTTCCTCCATGTGAGAGATATTGGGGGATACCTCCTTGCAGGTCTGAAGGCATGTAGGGCACCTCTTATGAGCTTCCTCCATGTGAGAGATCTTGGGGGTCACTCCTCTGCAGGTCTGCAGGTCTGTAGGGCGGTTTCTTTGGGTTTCCTTCATGTGATATATTTTGGAGGACACCTTCCCTGCAGGTCTACGGGTCTGTAGGGCACTTTTTTTTGGTTTCCTTCATGTGAGAGATATTGGAGGACACCTTCCTTTTAGGTTTGTAGGCTTGTAAGGTGCTTTTCTTAGGTTTCCTTCATGCGAGAGATCTTGGAGGACACCTTCCTTGTAGGTCTGCAGGCCTGTAATGCACTTTTTCTAGGTTTCCTTCATGTGAGAGATCTTGGAGGACACCTGCCTTGCAAGTCTGTGGGCCTGTGAGGCACTTACCTCTCGGGGCTTCCTTCATGTGAGAGATCTTGGGGGTCACCTCCTTGCAGGTCTGTAGGCCTAGAAGATGCTTTCATTCGATAGCTTCATAGTTCTACAGGGTTATGGAGTCCTTTTCCTACCCTATGCTTTCGAGCTCGCCAGATCGTGTCCTGCTTCCTCAATGGCTCAAGTATACATTTCTAACCCTTTTCACTCTTTGATCTACTTTACAAAAGAACTCATCAGTATTCGTGCTTGCTAAAGTGGGGAAAAAATGTATAGGAGTGAATTTGCACCTCTTATGCAAATTCCCCTTTTACACATCCTCACCTTAGAAAACCAAATCCAAAGTCAAAATTCCACATCAATTGGTTGACTTCCTTCCACTTTCCTTATGTCCTTTGTGTTTGTAGAAAAATATTTGGCGGGGACACCCGCACAACACGTAGACGTCCACGCAACGCACTTACGTCCCTAACAAATTCCTTTGTCTGAAGCTAGCAAAGGCATTACACTTCCTATTGGGAATGATTTGTAACGTCCCTGTTTGACCAACCAACCTTGAAAATGGAAGATTCTTCCCTCTTCCCTTTCAAATTCATTCTCATTCCATTTTATCTCTTCACAAGCTCTAGCAATTTTCTGGATCTCTTTTGGATTCTCAGGCACTCCAACTTCATACTTCACTCTCAACAACACTTCAACACTCCATTCTAGCAGCAACAACACTTTGTCAACTCCACAAAGCAAGTGTGAAGCAAGCCATTTCAACATGGGATTGAGGTTTTGTGAGACCTCCTTTCATTGCAATTGAGGTTGTGATGATTGTTCAAGCCTTCTTTCTCATCCATTGGCTAGTGAGCTCTTGGTGGAGGTGGTAACGTTTCACTCCTCTCCTTTGTGATTTGGTTGAGTAGCTCTTTATTGTTTTGTAGTATTATTTTCATTCCTTTCTTCTTTACTTCTTTATCATATATTTTTCTATCGTTGCTATCTAGTTGTCTGTGGAGGTGGAAACACCAAAGTGGGGGTCTGACTAAGGCATGACCCTATACATCCCAAAAAAATTTCCCCTCTTTCTTATGTGTAGGTGGATGAGCATTTGGAGCTAGCTGGCAAACAGGAACTTTTGTGCGATTGTCTTCATCACCTTAGTTCTAGTCTATTTGCTTTATCATTTCAGTATCTACTTCACATACTTTCTCATCCTATTTTTACCATCTAGATTGTACTAGCTAGGTTGTTAGTAGGTATTTTTGGAAGTTTATTTGTATTCATTATTTTTTGTTCGTACGGATGCCAACATGCCTGAGAGACACCAGTGCACCATGCTGACATCCTAGAACTGTGATGTCATCCTCAGACAGAGAGATGTCTGAGACATAGAATCGACTCCAAATATCCAGCTCACCTAGCCCAAACTATTATCCAAGTTTGTAGAGTGATCGAAGGACTTTATAGTCCTCGTTATTCTTGTCCTTCACATCAAACACCCCTTTAGATTGAGGTAAGTTAGGGCAGCCTCCCATTCCATGCTCTCTGTGACTTGGGGCCTTGATGTGGTTGGTCCCCCTCTTACATATATTAAAGCACAAACTATTTGGAAGAAATATTTGAAACTGTGCATTTTATGGCCTTTGTCGAATTTCTTCTTTATGCTTTTGTTCAGAATAAAACACCATGTTAAGCTTAATTCAAATAGTTTGCATAGTTGATTTCCATTTTGTAGGCTTATATGATATATTAATAACTTGTGGAAATTATATTATGTCCATTGAACTTCTCCAACTTCTTTAAGGGTTATTGTTTCTTCATATTATGCTATAAAAAGAGGTAGAGTTTATGTAATTTTTGAATATTTTTTTGTTAACTTTTGGAACTTTTATGCTTGATCGAACCTTAATGAACACTTCCTATGAGGATATTTGAAAGACTGCACTGTGCTTTTATTTAGCCTCTACTATTCATTCTCTTCCCAACAATGAGGGGTTGTGGTGTTATGTGTCTAATATATCATTCATAGAAAAAAAATTGGGTTTGAAATGTTGTAAAAGCTTTGGCGCATCGCCAGTTCATGTTTTATATTTACATTTCCTTCTACCCTTTTTTCCAAACTCAAAGAAGAGTCGGATTTCTATAAAAATTCCAGAGGTATTCAGTGAGGTGCAAATTGGTCCCCCACTTGTTGAATTTCCTAGAAGGTTGTCGGAGAGGCGCAAGTTTTGATGATCAATAGTCATGAAGGACCCAATGATGATTGTGAGTGTGTATACTTGTATCACCACAATTATTTTATCATCTATGTGAGTTTGTGATGTTTCCAAAGTTCTTGGAAAGAGGTAGAATTATGAGTTAGTGGGTTAATTTAATTTAATTTAATTTAAAAAATTTAGTTCCTTTATTTATTTTATATTTTATTAAATATGAATTATATTATACTTAATTTAATGAAATGATTAGAAGATTATATTTTAGCTAGAAGATGATTTTAGATATTTTAGAGCTACAATAATTCTTATTCCACCTTGTTACTGTCTCCCATGTGCATTTACATGGCATATTTGAGATATTTATTACTTTAATTATTTATTCAATTTAGTGAAGTTCTCATTATTGACTTTAATAGTTTCTTGTTATTTATTTAATGTATTGGTGTACACTTTTGGGGAGTTGAATTTCTTACCTTTTTAGTCTTGGAGTCCCTTGAATGGGAATAAAAGTATGATACCAATCAATTAGTGAAGATAGAAGATTTAGTGTTAAGTTATTTAAAGATATTATTGGGTTCATGTTGAGGGAGATTAATCATTTTCTATTCATTATTCCATTTTCGAATAAATATTTTGGTTCAAGAAAAATATTAGGAAGAGAGTTAATAGAGTTTTTAGATTTTCATACCTCAAGAGAGCTTAGAAATTTATTTTGTTTCTCAAATTTTTCTTGATTCTTGTGGATTTACTTGCAATGGAGGAACTTGCCAAACACTTGGGTATATGTGTTGGAACTTGTAATAATTCTTTTTGGAGCTTGATGGAATTATTGTGGTTGGGAAATTTTTATTTTTATTTTTATTTTTTTAATTTCATTTCGTGGCCTTTGCTTGAAAAGGGAGGTATTCTTATTTGTTCTATTAATTTTATTTTCTTACTTATTCATTGAAAAATAAATAATAAGAAAATGACTTTATATTCCTTGATTTGTAGCTTGTGTGATTTGATTAATTTTTAGCATTGATATCTTGTAGAAATCCATGTGCACTAATTTTAAATTTTTAAATGAAATATTTTTTATATAGTTTTTAGCTCCATGGTTTTGTTTGAAACCCTTGAATTTATAAAATGGATATACGTATTTTATTATCTTTCAACCATATTACCTTGGGATGGCCTTGTAAATAAATCTTATGGGATTCAAGTGTAAAACCATGTGTCACTTTTGTGTGGATTTATATAAAAATTAGTGTTCTTGGTTGGAAGAAGGAATCCATCAATGGAGCTTATTATGCCTCAGAAAAAATTTACAACCTTCTTCCAAGTGGGTTATTTATGAGAAACCTTATGAGAAATTTGTATGTGTTATGAGAACCTTGTGAGAATCTATATGTGTCTTATGAAATATTTCTGAGAGTTTTGAGCTAAACTTGAGCTATATAGATTTATGAATCTTCTTCTCTATAGCTTGGGGTTAATCTACAGTTACATGTATATCTATAACACTTGAGTATGTTAATACAATAGGGTGGTGAGTACTCTTCTATTGGTCTCTTCTATGTTGGTTCTTTCTTTGAGCTCATCACTTGTCATGAAGATTATTCATTTATTGGAGTTGAATAAAATCTTGTAATTGAATTAAATTAATTTTATTTATTCTTTTTAATATTGAAGAAGTTGTAAGCCTTCCTATGTGTTCCTAATTGAAGAAAGTTGTATACTTTAATGCTTGGCGTATTTATGTCACAAATTTTTTGGTTGTGTAATATTATTGTGCACCTTATATTAAGTTTACTTAGATAATTGATATTATTTACTTGGGAAAATTAGGAAATAAGAGAACATGTCATCTCATTGATTTATGGCAGCACATGTCACCTCCACCTCATTCATATTCTTAATTGATAGTAGTTAGGTGTCACATCCCCCTCATCAAGATGAGTTCACTTGGTCATCAAGGTGAGTTCACTTAATACCTCTACTCCTACAATTGAGTTCTCTAGTTTATTATTCTTCTCTTAAACAGTTATCATCCTAAATTTTGTATTTACATACCATATATATTGTAGTATATTTCATTGTTTTACACACCTTTGAATATAAATATTAGAATACTATTATTCTCATCATTTTCATTTAAATTATTTCCTTATTATTGTTCTTAGGTATATTTTTTATCATTAATTCTAACATGGTATTAAAGTAAGACAATTTCATTCAATTTGAGATATTATCTCACCATTTTTCACCTAGTGTTATAATCTTGCAAATTAGATATTTTCTAGACCACTCAATGTAGGAGGCCTTTAAGAAAGAAAAGGATTTTTTTATATTTAAAAAGGTCAATTTTATTAGGACAAACTTTTGTTTTATCGAAATAGGAAACTATATAGTTCATGTAGTGTCATAAAATTGTACCTTGTAGAAGTTTCATACTTATGCATTTAGGCCCACCTTATTTATGGAAAAAACCTATAAGTTAGAATTTCATGATTCTAACTTCATAAGCGGCAATGATGAAGTACTAGCAACCTGAGTTTCTGATTATTGTGAAGTTTTTTCCAAACACTAGCATGATGTGCAGATGTCTGTGTGATGTGCTAGCATCCTCGTAATTTTTGAGATTCAAATATTAATATTTTTTATCCTTTTCCCATGATATGTGTCGTAGAGCAATGATGTGTGTGTAATGGCTCATCCTACCCATGCAGCTTAACAAAAACTCTATTTTCAACCTCATTTTAAGGGGGGAACTCTAATAAATGAAACTATCTATCTTGCTCTCTCATTCTCATAGCAAAGATCTACAAGAATTATTTCTCACACAATAGTCAAGAATCCTCTTGCTCCCACATCCATCATGTCTATCAATCCAAGAGGGGAGTCATAGGTTGTTGGTAATGCTCTCTTGTCATTTTATTCTATATTATCATGCCTTTATTTATTTGATTATATTCATGATATGGTTTCTCCTCCTTTGTGGGGTTTTTTTCTATCACATGTCTTTGCTTTATGCATTTTATATATCTCAATCCTATCTAGTTGTCCATAGAGGTGGAAACACTGAAATGGGGGTTTGATTGAGGCAAGCCCCTAAATAGCCCCCAACATTTTTCCTATTTTATTTGTTTGTAGATGAAAAAGTTTGGTGAGTTGGTCATTTTGAAATTTAGACTCCTACTATATATTTCATCGGAGACAACAATGCAACACACAAACATTTGTGATGTGCGTTGGTATTTGTGGACAAGAGCTAATCCACTTGAAGGTATAATATTTTTTTTTTTGTGTTTTCTATTTTTGTATATCAAAGAATTTAATTCTATCATTTACTCCTCTAATAAGTGATTTTAATATTCTCATTATTTAAAGCCTAGTGTCAATTTGGTTAAATTATATAAACATTCATCATCATTTATCTTGTCACTTGAGTAGTGTATTTTGAGGTAGTTGAGGGATAGTTTCTCCTTGAGAGCTTGCCATCTTGAGAGTAATGAATCTCCTCTACATTTTGGTAAACCCGACATGAAGGAAATTATGTCAGATCTCTTTTCTCAAAATTTAAATGCATTTTTAGAGTAGTATTTTGATGTGTTGGATGATTCCCTGGATGATTTCTTAAAGGAATATCCTTCTATTTAAATGTTTGATAAGAAAAATTCCCCATTAAAACCTTCTTCTTCACAAGTTGAGAAGTCTGTAAATGTAATTGTAGTCTCTAATGCCCCTCAAAGGCCTAAGAGATCAGTCATTTATGTGACTTCGACTATCTGTTCTCCCAAAAGGATTTATTCTATTTGTGGGGTTCTTGTTCAAAGTGATATACTAGATATTTACAAAATATTCATGTAATCTAATGCTCCCTCTTATAGAGCAGTAGCTCATACTCACAATACTAGAAGGAATCAACAGAATTTTAATCAACCCACTTCTTTACCACCTTCACAAACAAACCTTCCTCAAGCACCTAGACTAGTTGTTAAGCAACCAAGTGAGTATGATCTTATTGAGAAACTTCATGTTACTCCCGCAAGATCTCACTTTGGGTTTTGTTTCATACTGCTTCAATTTACTAGGGTATGCTTCATACTCTAATGAAGTTCCTCTAAATTTTTTCTCCTCAAATGAATCTCTAGAATAATTCTTGGGCATATATTCTATCCTACATTATTATCATTATAAAAAATGATTCCCATATTTATTAAATAGATAGGCATATTTTGGTGAGTCTGGTATGACCTCCGATGAGAAGGCTTCTTTATCTAATAAGGATGATGTTGTTTCTATGCCTCATCCTAAAGATCATAGTACTCTCCTTAAAGGAGATACTTCTGACATCTTTATGGATCCTAAATCTTTTGAGAAGGTAATTAAGATTGGAAAATGTATTTCTTTAGAAGAATCTAAACAACACATTAATTTATTGCATTCTCATCTGGGCGATATCTTTGCTTGGTCATATGCGGACATGCCTGACATCGATGAATTTGTGGTAGTTCATAATATCATCCTATGTCTTGATGCCAAGCCCATTAAGTAGAAGATCTGTAAGATGAATCCAAAGGTTGCTTTATTAGTCAAGAGTGAGATAGAAAAATCTTTTAAAAGATGGTTTTATTTTTCCTATTGACTATTCACCTTGGATATCAAATATCATCACTATTAGTAAGCTTGATGGTCATATTCGTGTTTGTATTGACTTTTTTTATTTTAATAAGGCTTCTTTTAAAGATGATTTTATGTTTCCTAATATTGATATAATTGTAGACATGATTATAGGCCATGCATTTTTTTCCTTCATGGATGGCCTCTCAGGCTATAATCTAATCCTTATTAACCTAGAAGATTAGTATAAGATAGCCTTCACTACCCCTTGGGATACTTTCTATTATGTGTTTATATCATTTGGATTAAAGAATGATGGAGAAACTTATCAATGGGAGATGAATATTATCTTTCTTTACTTCATTCATAAGATCTTAGAAGATTACATCGATGACATCTTGGCTAAGTCTGTAACTCATCAAGATCACATTGGGAATATTTGTCTTATCTTTGAAAGGATTTGACTCTATAAGATGAGAATAAATTCTCTTAAGTGTGTCTTTGGCATGGACAATGAAAAAATCTTAGGATTTATTATCTCTCATCGTGGAATAAAATTTGATACAAATAAGATTGATGCAATTATTAACATGCCTCCACCTAAGAATATCTCTCAACTACATAGTTTGCAAGGGAAGACTCAAGCAATTCATAGATTTGTATCTCAATTAGTTTATTGTACTCTTCCATTCATGCATTTGTTGAAGAAAGATGTCCATTTTTGGTGGGATAATGAATGCCATAAGGATTTTGAGTCTATCAAGAGTTTTTTGGCTAATCCTCCCATATTGATGTTGTTTCTGTAATACAAACCATTCTTTCTTTATATTTTTGCATCACCTCATGCTTTAGCCACTTTGTTAGCTCAACATGATGATGATGGTAAAGAAAGAGAGGTCCACTACATTAGTCATATTTTTTTTTATTATGAAACTTAGTACTCTACTATAGAAAAATGATGTCTTACTCTCATTTTTGCAACACAAAAGTTGTGACATTATCTTCTCCATGTAGAGACTCATATGATTGTAAAATGTGATCTTCTTAAACACTTAATCACTAGAACTAATCTCTCTAGAAGGTTATCAAAATGGGTGATGTTTCTCTCTACGTTTGATATTAAGTTTGTGTCTCAAAAAGTGATTAAAGGACAAGTTATTGTTGATCAATTGACAAAAGCTCCCTCACCTCATTCTTTTCCTAACTTGGAATTGTTATAGATGAAAATATGTTTGCATTAGATCACGAACCTATGTGGGAAATTTATTTTGATGTATCAAGATGTCAAACTAGCTCTAGAGCTACTGTAGTTTTAATCTCGCCCAAAGGAAAGTCAGTTCCTCTATATTTTTTATTAGAAACTCATTGTACAAATAATATTCCTGAGTATGAAGCCCTTATTGTTGGCTTGTGTTTCGTGATAGCATTGAATATTAAACATATCTACATTCACAATGATTTTGAGCTTGTTCTAAATCAAATCACATGAATCTATCAAGCTAAGTAGAGCTTGAGCTATCTCGATACCAGGATTTGACTTTATCCTTGCTTGATCAGTTCTCTTCTTTTATTATAGATATTGTTCCTAGGAGATAAAATTGTCATGCATATGCAATAGCAAGCATAACTTCCCTTGTACCCTCAGATGATGGTGTAGATGAACACCACTTCATGGTCCAAATTCTCCATTCTCTTGTTTTCTTAGATAAGCCTGAACTTGATAGTCTTGTGTGTGCTCACATAAACTTAGGGGAATGGTATTACTTTGCATTGTAAATTTGATTGGTGGGTGCCATCAGATATATGGGTAGGTGATTAGTGTAGGGAGTTGGTGCTTCCTTGGATTGGGTGATCCTAAAACTAGGGGATTGATGTCTCCTTAGGGTTGGTTCCCTTAAACTTTTTAATTGGAGATTTCATTGTGATGTTGGATTTGAGTAATGGACTCAAGAAAATTTTGTCACCATGGTTTTTCCCATCTTGGGTTTTCCACGTATATCTTGTGTTATGGGATTTTGTGTGTATGTATGATTATCTCTCTACATGTTTAGTTTAAACTACATAAAAGGTTAAAAGAAATTAGTTTTAGTTGATCTATTGATTCAGCCCCCTCTCTTAATAGATTGATGTGTTCATCCACCAATCAGATTTACAATGCAAAGTAATACAATTTGTTCTATTGAACACAATTCAATGGTACAAATTTATTTGTAACTTCTCAACCCTTTGTTGCAATCTCTGCAACTCAATCCTCTACTCTACACCTCTCTCTGTTCTACTCCTTGGATGTTAACCCTAATAAAGGTCTCTAATGTTTTTTTTGGTTCTACTCATTCACAACATTTGCATTCTCTATCCACTTCTTTGCAATCTCACTCTCTTCTTAGTGCATACCTTCAACACTTAGCCAACATTTTGATTGTCTTCTTTTCTCATTCACTAACAATCATTCCTCCTTGAGAAATGCACCACTGTCCAGTTTAATTGTATAATTCACAACCAATTTTATCTATAAAAATTTACTAGGTTTTTCTACTTGCTTCCTTCTTTAGCAAGCATCTTGTCCATCAATCCAGACACACTCATCATCAAATTTTATACCAATTCTATTTTCAACATGTAATATATTTAGTGTTTTTCTTCATTAATACATATTCTTTGTATCCAATCTTCTATTTGAAAGGAACATGATCTTTATTTCCCAAAGGATCTAATCACAATAAAAATTGGTAGCTGGAGTGGTTATAGCTATTAATTTTATGTTCTAGGTTGACTACCAGCTCAAATGAGGGTTTTTTTTTCCATTATCCTCACCTAGCCTTTACAAATCTTCAACTTCAAATTTGGACTGTTGATCTATTGAATTCACACCATGATCAGTTGATTCACCTCTAATTGATTCATATTTAAAACACATCCCTTTGATTGATCTTCTTTACACAATCTTCATCTATCTGAATCCCTTTTTTAACATGCCCATCATGTTCACTTATAATAAATTGTGACTTTGCATGAGACATGAAACTTCATATTCACGACGTGAAGAGATATAGCGATATCTGTCTGATCACCATCACACCATCTTTGTTGTTGAATTTTCATCGCATCATCTTTTCCTATCACAACTTTTCTTACATGCAAAGAGTAGTTAATCATGATGCAAAGGGACCACGTGATGCAATAGAAAATTTCCACAAGTGTCGCATAGAACACTTTTCAACACTATCGCTCCATCACATTTCTAAGAAGCGGACCCACCTAAGTCTCCATCACAACCCTTTAGTGTATCACTGAAACATTTATGTCTTGAAGGAGTATGAATGTGATGTGAACACACCATGCGATGCAATCCCAACTTGCCACTTGTACTTGTTGTTATCATACTCCACTAACTTCTCCACCCATCGCATATCCAAAATTGACTTCCTTTGATTTTCTTCACAACAACAATGTGAAGTAGTAACATGATGACCATCAGATCTTTCTTCATCCATCCTCAGCTATTGATTCTTTCTTATCACATATCGTGCAAAGAAAAAATGAGGTATTCTTTAAAATGAAATGCAAAGGACATGAGGGATAGTCATTCGATCTCCACCATTGAACACCTTCATTGCACATTGTGCAAACACTAGGTCATGGAAATTAAAAAAACATGATGTGAAGGATTGACACAATGCATACACTCAGCCAACTGGTAGTGCTAGGTAATTGGGTTGGTCATCTTGATGATTTCAACGGCTTAAGTGATGGCCTAAACAACCTGCTACCATCAATATCCAATCAACTTCAAATCATAAACTTTAATCATTCACCATGAATCTAACCCTTAGGATTTAACTGCAAAAACCTAGTTCTTTCCAAGAGAAAACTTAAATCATTTCTGATCACACCACACATCCTCTAGATCTATAAATCACATCTCTGAGAAGTTCTCAAAAAACCCATCAAATCTAGCCATAGTTTTCTCCTAGGACACCTGGAAGTGACCTATGCAATGTCATGACAACTTTGCATCTTTTTGAGTAAAATTGTAATTTTTTCAAAACATGTTCTTCTCTCCATTCTGCACCAATTCTTTTAGAACCTTATCCACTGAGCACAATGACATCTAGGCATCCATTGATCTTCCATTTGACATCAAAGACACCTTTTGACATTAATGACAACATTGTGCCAACACATTTAAGAACAAAGAGGTAAAGCAATTATTAGATAGGTTTCATATTCAAAATCATTTTTCTACACCTTACTAGATCCTCAATTTAATGGCCAAGCTAAAGCGTCTAATAAAAATCTTAAACTAATTCTTCAAAAAATAATGAATAAACACAAAAAATATTGGTCATATTCAATTGAATTATGCATTATAGGCATATCGCACAAGTGTTCATACAACTATTGATACAACCTCTTATAACCTTGTGTATGGTGTTGAGGATATTATTCCTTTAGAGTTAGAAATTCTATCTTTACAAGTTTCCCTTAAAGGGTTAATTGATGACACTTACCATGTTGAACATCTAAACTAGCTTGAGTTGCTCAATGAGTGTCGATTCAAGGCCCTTGATCATCTCCAGGATTATCAAAAGTCTATTTCTAAGAATTACAATCAAGGTTCTCTTTCTCACACTTTATAGTGGGTGATCTCATTCTTTATGAGAACCAAAGAAATTTAATTGTGCCACTTAATCAAAAAGGGAAATTCATCCCTAATTGGTTAGGTCCTTATATAATCACCTTCGTGTATGGTTTTGGTACATATTGAGTGTCTTCTATGGATGGTACTCCTCTAAAAGAACCGATAAATGCAATGCACCTTCATAGATATTATGCATAGGTTCTATGTGCCATATGCATGCCACTCACCCATTTTTCAATGATCATAGTTCATTATGCTATGACATTTCTTCATTAACACATTACTCCTTAATTTGTGTTATGATGCAAACATGTGTATGTACTTAATTTATTTAATTAGGAGTGATACATATATATGTTTTTTATTTCTATGCTATGTACAAGTGCATTGCATTTGATTAATTATATTATCCATACATTCTACATCATACATTATATCTAAATAATTAGGAAATAATTAGATTATCATTGAATTTAATTAAGCATACATCCAATGTGTGTTTATTTAGATCATGATATCATCTAATCTAAGCATCCATCCATAACATAACCATAGATGAAAAGAAAACATATGCATGAAACACATAATACCGATCCAAAATCTCATGTATATAAATATGTGTGTGTGTGTGTGTGTGTGTTTGTGTGTGTATCAATGTCATGTACATGTATCTCACCACTATAACAAAATATGGTACATATATATGTGTATATGAATCTATACATAAAAAAATCTATTTAATGATCAAAACATATCTATCCATCAGGGGAATGGCTCTTGGAACCCTCTATTATTAGCAATGGTGGGGGTGGTTGGAAGATGGAAGCATGCATTTGAATGAGACCAATGTGACTACAACATAGACATAATCCATGATCAAAATCCCTATAGCTCTCCTCACAGCTCTTCCACCTACTCCCTTATAGAAGTGATACACTTTGTCATTGTATCCTCTCTCTCTTCCTCATTGCTTCCAACTCATCCCTTAGCTACTGCACTTGTGGATGCTACAGATTAGTAGGGTCCATCCTCATAGCCTCTAACTATTTCCTAAGGTCATTGACCTAACTCTTGAGAGTGTCACATTCCTGCTCACTACTAGGTCTCTTGCAGTGAGAACTAAAAAATCTCTACACCTCGTTGATCCCACTACCCGCTCATGGTTGCTAGATCTATAGAACACTAAACTAGCTCCACCTAACCCTCCTCATAATTCATCCAAAGATGCACTATAGGCTTGAATAATTGGACATGTCACCCCATTGACTGTGGCCTATATGCATCCAGGACCTAGCCCAGAATTTGGATAGTTGGGAGTGCCTCTTCTATGCATCAACTAAAGAAGTCAATCCACTTCTATGTAAACACTGCAATCATAGACAAAGTGGACAATATCAGTATAACATTGAATATATATATATGTTTGAGCATACAATAAAATTGTTGAAATCAAATGACATCTTATATCATATCTCTATATCAAATAAAATTCATACCTGGATCCCTAGCTTGCCAGTGTGGGTCTATAGGTGTAGCACCACTCGTGGTTGTGATGTTAGGTCTCGTAGTAGCACAAGAAGGGGTGCAACCATCGGGGCCACTAGTTATACGATAGAGATCATCAGTTCATTTACTAGTGAGGACACTCATTGCCACCTTAGCCTTTCCTCTACTTGGGCTACCTCCACCACACCCTCCTCTCTTCTTCTCTCTTTTTCCTTACCATTCGACCCCTATGCACTAGCATTTCCCTCAGGGGAATTTGCTAGGAAAATTAGGGTCAAACCTGCTAGCCTCCACCAGTTGGTGAAGACAAGTAACATACTAACATCATCAGTTGTGAGGGCCTCCAGTAGCTCCTCATCCTCACCATAATCACTGTTTAGTGTGACATTGATGATGGTGGGATGAGGATAATCCCCTGGTCAGGTTGTACTCTAGTGTGACTATATGTACATAGGTGTTATGGGTGGGATTGCCTACACCTAGCTAAATTGGCAAGCCACTTGATGCTATTAGTATGGCATAATGATGTGATCTATCCTCTTAGCCAAAAGCTTGTCCTACTACATGTGTCGTAACTGATAAGCCTAGTTTTTGGTCCAATTTTGGGTAGAATCTATAGTCTATTTGTTGGTAGTTGTTATGGAATTCGATGCTAAATGTTGATATTTTCATAATGTTTCCCCCACACCATAGACATTGGGCTTAATCCTATTTCTACAAGTTTTAATGACATTGGCATATTATGTGGATTATCTATATTGATTTTGCATGTGGTTAATGAATGTTCCTTAAGGTGGTTATAAATATGCAATTATTGTGTGTACTGATGTTACCATGCAGATTTAATTTGAGGATGCTAAATTGAGGAAGAGACCACCAGTTGGGCATGCACCGTAACATCCAGCTAGGGAATCACTCAGAGGTCAAAGGAGGTCAATGACAAAAGATTCCCCATGAAAACCAAATGTAATTTCCTTGTAATGGACTTTAATTTTGGTTGAGCAGACGTGGGAATTATTGCTGTGCTAAATCTATGTTTGGACCTACATGTCTAACTAGATTCCATGCATGCATAACCGCCATCAATCCACTTTCTTTGTTTTCCCTAAATGGCATCCTCCCAGTCGTGGAGTTGACTGCCTTGATTAGTTGATAGTATAAATAAGGATTAGACACTCCTTTTCTAGAGGTTGAGTGATTTGATATTGTACTTGCATTCTTAAGTTTTCAGATATATTACTCTTTTGTACTCATTCCACGTAGCTCCCATTCACATAAGGATTTGGAAGGCCCCACAAGTGGCTTCTACAGTAAAATTTTTTTCTACATTTCCTCTCTCCGCAAGCTTTCAATGAAGAAAGGAAATATCGATCGTGGGTAGCGAAATGCTGCCACGCGTCTCTTCGGTGCACACTTCTTCAACGAAGGGGATGAAGCACACTATGAGATGTGGGATGCTGCCACATTTTCTAACCACCTATCCTAAGGGGCGACACTTGTCTACACAAGACTTTGTTGGACCACTACCATCATTCGCATGGGATGCACCTAAATAGAGGGAGACCAAATGTTGTGTCTTGAATCTTTTCTATTACAACAGTCGAGGATGATCATTTCCTTGACATCATTGGTTAGATTTTAAATATTTTTGGTTGCTTCCTACCAAGCAGTGGAAGGCTTGCTATAAATATTGCTCTTTACTTCAGGAGAAAAATTCATGATTTTGAGTTCTACAGTTCCATTCCAAGAGTTTCAATATGTTAGAAGACCATATGTTGTTTCACTAGTTTTTAGAATCATAGGATTTTGGAGAGACCAAACCTTTGTATTGTTTATATTATTGAAGAACTCACAGACTATGCCATTGTTCATCCTCTCTATTTCTTATGCTATTGATAAACTCTATGTTGTGCCACTATTGTTTGAATGGTTTATTTGTCGTACTTCTATAATTTGAATGCAAGTTTGTTGGTTTAGATCATGTCTTTTAACTCTTCTTTTCAGTAACTGGGTGTGATTATTAATTTATGTCACTGAATGAGATATTCATGCTACAATCCTTAATTTCTGTTATTCTAGGACAGGGTAAATTGTTAAGAAGACCCTTAGACTATATCCAAAAGATGGGTTTATCATGCCTTTCATATAAATTCTGGTGTATCCCCTTAATTAGATTCCTTATTTTATATCTGCTTCCTTTTCCCATTCAAAAACCCCATTCACAGAAGAAGTCAGATTCTTTAAAATTTGGAGGTCACTTAGTTTAGTGCAATAAGTCCCCCATAAACTAACTTTCCCACAAAGAGCTATTACCTTGCCAATTTTTGGAATCAATAGTTTTTCTTTTCCCTGGCACGCCCGGTGGGACTGAGCTTAATGAATCAAATT
Organism: Sequoia sempervirens; assembly: GCA_007258455.2. Lineage (NCBI taxonomy): Eukaryota > Viridiplantae > Streptophyta > Pinopsida > Cupressales > Cupressaceae > Sequoia > Sequoia sempervirens. The sequence goes on along the minus strand of VDFB02000013.1, from coordinate 254,022,819 downwards.
TTCAGAAGCATGTATGAGCCATTGGCCTGTTACTAGGTATCAAACAACAAATAATCTCAGTTTATTAGTACCACCATTAGGGATAGTACAACCCACAACCCAATTAGTGAACGTTCTACTTCCCCCTCCTTTTTCGCTAACCATGTTGCCTGCCACTAATAGAAATTATGTGGCATGGGACACCAGAATCCTTCTTGTTGCACCAATAGCACCTACCTTTTGGGATGCTATCCCAATTTTTTCTCTAAAGGCTATACCTAAATTCACTAGAGATGGATCAAGAACATTTTCTAAAAATTTGCAATATGTTGTGGATGTATGCCTAGTACATGGGGTTACAGCCCAAAATATGGCGTTAAGGCTACTTCCCACCTCTTTCAGGGGCAAGGCACTAGATTGGTACCACACATTGCCAAAAAAATTTGTCAGTACCTGAGATGAGCTTGGGGAGCCCTTCTATTAGAGGTTCTCAATTGAAGGAGACTGGTCATCACTATATTATCAGCTGTCAATCATAAAGCAGGCCCCGCAAGAAGCCATGGCTGACTTCAATGCTTGGTTCCATACGAGCTGGCAAAGGATTAAAGTTGATATCCGCCTGCTACTGGATTTGGCATTCATTTTCTACCTAAAGGCCAACAATCCTGACATATCGATGATGATCTAGTCTCTCGGTGAAACCAAACTATCAACTACATATATCGTCATTGTTAAAGCGGAGAACAATTTGATAGATGTTGGGAAGTTTCCGCCTTGGCCCATCATCCCCATATTTCTAGAAATATCAGTTCTTTCTCAGGAGATGCCTTCTACCAGTGCACTGGCTCCTCCCCAATCCATGTACACGTATCCAAGCATGCCGCAAAATGTTTCCTCTACATCTAGCTCTTCAAAGGAGGAGATGAGCGAATTCAAGGAAATGTTATGGACTATTGTCAATGAAATAACTGTTATCAAGCCCAACTAGGTTGTACCTTCGAAACCCGCTTATCAAAATTAACAAGGCGGAAGATACTCTCACCAACAAAACTAGTTCCAAGGAGGCACTTGCACAAATTCATAGGCGCAAACAACAAATCAAATGCTACTGGTACCTTCTCCACTATAGAGCACTAACTTAAGCTCAATCAGAGAGTGGATTGTGGGACAAAACAACTTAGCGGATGACACTAATCCCTGGCGTTTCCCTTGTGGCGATTCACATATGCCCCAAAATTTCCTGTGTGGAAACCTACAACAAAAGGTGGTGGAGCAATGCAACCAAGCCACGATGTTATACCTCAAAAGCTATGTGTATACGTCTTCGCAAATGGACAATGTGGTGCTCACCATGCAAATGCAAGGGATGTCACTAGAGCAATAAGTGGACATCACCCCCGACCACACACTCTTCTCATGGATGGAAGAGGAAGAAGCGGTGTTTGAAAATGATACATCCACATCTAAGACAACATAGGTGGAGTTTGATTACAACACTCGCTCAAAGAGGAGATTTATGAGTGAGCTAGTTGTCTCGCAACTAGTCAGTCCACAACCTAAAGGTACTCCTGACTAGATACCTAGTACCTCAGCAGCGATACCACAATGTCAACCACAGAGGGAAATTGTTATAACAAGAGCAAAGGAGCAAAAACCTCCAAATCCACCACCATTTAATGTAGTGGAACAATTGAAAAATCCTCTGCTAATGTGTCTCTATGGGATATTCTAGCCATCCCAAAAAATAAGACGCTACTACAGAAGGCTCTCTGGGAAGATGTGAGAATGATGCTAATAGAATCGTTACCAAAAGTAAGGGTTGTTGATAAACCATCTTCTGCCAAAGTTCCTACAAACAACACAATAGAAGCCCCTATTGAAGTAAGAGGTAAGTTGAAGCCTCAACCCTTCTTCTTAACCCTCATTATAGGGAAGAAATTATTACACAATGCCATGATTGATTCCGGTGCTAGCACCATAGTTATGCCTAAATAGATAGTTGAGGCCTTAGGACTCAGTTATGAACCCTTAAAAAGAGGAGTGATGTAGCTTGATGGAAATAGAGTAGAAACCGTAGGTGTCATCAAAGCACTCCCTTTGACCCTATTTGCTTTCCCTAGTATCACAGTGTCGCAAGAAACTATGATCATAGATGTTCCACCCATGTTCGGCCTTTTTCTATCTTGAGAATTTACTTCAAAAGTGGGTGGATATATGTCCTTGGACTGGTCGCATTTGATCCCTAGAACCAAGCATGGTGCAAAGATGAAGATACAATCTGAATCTTTACACTTGGAGCATGTAGTTGATGAAGCTCTGATCAATTTTGAAGTAGCGCACACCTCTATCACCAAACAAGAAATGTATTACACCGAGCTACTAGAAGATGAAAAGGTGACCGGGGACTAGAATGATCAAGAAGATGTTCTTTTGAGTGAACATATAAATACCAACCCTTTCAACAACTACCATGCTACTGGGCTGGGAACCTATGTCATCTATGATGAAGATCAAGTACTCCTGAAGATTGTTAAAGAATCTGAAGGTGATCAAGCCTCAGAACTATGGACATTTCACTTCGATGGAGTAAGATGCAAGAATGGTGCAGGAGCTGGGATATGTTTAATATCCCCATAGAATGAAAAGGAACTAAGTTGTTTCCACTTCTAGTTTGCTTGCTCAAACAATAATGTTGAATATGAAGGACTAGTACAAGGTATTAGTCTTATGGAACGGATGGGCATAAAATAGCTAATGGTGTTTGGAGACTCTAAAATTGTGGTCAATCAAGTATGAGGAATTTATGTGGCCAAGAATGTCCGCATGTGATCCTATAGGCACCAATTTTAGGACCTGATTGAGGGATTTGAAGCCTTCAACATTCAGATGGTGCCTCGAGGAAAAAATACAAATATGGATTGCATGGCATCAGTCAGATATCATTTTGGTCCCGCCTTTGATCTCCTTCACAACAAACACTCTATACGAGTAATAGTCCAACCAGCGATTCCAGACAATGACCAAAGCTAGCAAGTGTTTGATAATGATGAACACATTGCCTCGTTCATCTAGCAGTCGGGAGAATTTTATGATCAACTCCAACCAAAGATTATTGAAGCCTATGAGGGACAGATCATCCAACTGAAATCTAACAAGCTCCCAAAAGGATTGGTCACTCTTGGAAACCTTTTCGATTATGACAATCCAAGGAATGACAAGAGGAGGTTTGTAGTAGATAGAAGTGACTACGTGGATCTCTAGGCTGGAGATGGAAGAAAGCTCAAGCTCAGGAAGGATGTCCCACGTCGTGACAAAGAAAGGCTTATCGAATTTTGTGAAAATTACGAAGGAGTGGTGGCCTGGTCATACGATGACCTTAGGGGATATGATCCTGATATCATTCAACATACAATAGAGTTGGTGGAAGGTGCAAAGCTCATGTGCCAAAAATAAAAACTAGTCAATCCAAAGATTAAAGCGCTAATGGTGCAAGAATTAACAAAGCTAATCCAGTCGTAGATTGTCTTCTCAATCAAGCATAGCATGTGAGTATCCAATTTGGTCCTGGTCTGAAAGAAGAATGGGGATATTCGCTTATGTCTAGACTTTCGGGATCTAAACAAAGCAACCCTGAAGGACCATTACCCGCTACCCTTAATGGAGTCAATCCTACAAACAGTGGCAAGATCCAAGATGTTTTCCCTATTAGATGGCTTCTCCAGTTATAATCAGATCCAGGTCAAAGAGGAAGATCAACATAAGACAACATTCGCATATGCCAAGATGTCGTTTGGCCTCTCAAATGTAGGAGCTACCTTTCAATGGGCAATGGATATCACTTTTAGTGAACTAATCAACAAGATTATCCTAATCTATTTAGATGATCTGACGGTATTCTCTAAATCCAAGGATGATCATTTTTATCATCTTGAGACAGTGTTCAAGAAATTCCAGGAGTTTGGGATATTCCTGAACCCCAAAAAATGTGTCTTCGGAGTATCGCAAGGAAAAATACTGGGGCACGTAGTGTCCAAAGAAGGAATTTCAATTCATCCTAAGTGGGTGAAAGCAATCAAAGATCTTCCTCTCCCAATCAACAAGAAAGGCATTCAATCCTTCTTGGGGAAGGTAAATTTCATTAGCAAATTTATTTATGATTTTGTAGGAATAATCAGGCCAATTACCCTAATTTTAAAAAAGGATCAAATATTTAAATGGACAAAAGAAGCAAGAGAAGCCTTTGAAAAATTCAAGGATGCTATCGCGTCTGCTCCTGTTCTGGTCAACCTAGATTTATCAAAGGACTTCATAATGTATGTATTCAGTAGCAAGTCAAGCATTGCTACTATCTTAACTCAGAAAGGTGACGAGGGCAAGGGAGAACATCTGATAGCTTTTCACTCCTAGACCTTGAAAGAATATGAAACAAACTATAACTTTGTAGAGAGGCAAGTGTTTGCCATAGTCAAGGGACTTAAGAAGTGCTGACACTTGATTTCTTGCAATAAGGTGATTTTCTATGTTGCACATTCTAGTGTGTGCAAATATATCATCGAAGAAGAAATCATTGAGAAAAAGAGCCAATTGGATCACCAAGATCCTTGAGTATGAAATTGAGGTCAAGCCTACCAAGACTATTTGGGGAAGAGGACTGTGTGAGTATCTTGCGCACAAGGAAGAAATGGCCCCCAAAGAAGAACAGTCAAAACTAGTCCTAATGAACGAGTCAAAGATCGAAGGTTGTTGGTTGGTAGATAGAGTAAGGTTTATGCATACAGGGAAGTATCCGTCAGGCCTTCCTTCTCAGAATAGGAGATTCTACCGGCTGCAAAATAGCGGATTCACACTCATTGAAGGAATCTTGTTCAAGAGGAATTTCAATGGCATCCTATTCCTATGTGTCACCACAGAGCAAGCAAAAAGGATCCTCGACACTTACCATAGCGGTCATGTGAGTAGGCATTTCTTCGCAAAGACAACCGCTATCAAAATCATGTGCGTGGGATACTTTTGGTTGACACTATTTCATGATGCCTACTTCTTGGTGAAAACTTGCAAGGAATGTCAGTTCTTCACTGGAAGAAGAAATAATTCTGCAATGCCTCTCAATCTGATAGCGACTGGGGAGCCATTCATGCAATGGGGTTTAGACTTCATTGGAATGATCAACTTAGCCTCTAGCACAAGGCATAAATGAATCTTAACGGCCACAAATTACTTCACAAGATGGACCAAGGTCGTGCCACTCAAGAATGTGATAGGGGCAGAGATAGTGGATATCCTAGAGGAACTGGTGACAAGGTTCGGCCCACCCAAAACTATCATTTCCAACAATGCTAAAGCTTTCTTAGGCTCTAAGGTAAGTCAATTCACACTTACACATGACATATTCCTTAAAAAATCATCAAATTATTACCCATAGGGGAATGGCTTAGCTGAATCAACAAACAAGAATCAGGTCCGACTTCTCAAAAGAATTGGGTAAGAATATCAAAGAGAGTGGCACAAAAATCTTCGAACAATGCTCTGGGAAGACCACATAACTCCAAAGAAAGTCCTCAAGACTTCGCCATATGAGCTAGTTTATGGAAAAGAGGTGTTATTTCCTATCTCTATAGAGATTTTGGCACTGCAATTGCTAAAATCCCTCAAAGTGGAACAAAATGGCACAATGGAGGTATGGTTAGCTGAGTTGCTAGAAGTACAAGAGAAAAGGGAAAAGTCCTTAATCGCCATGACTAACCACCATCAGGTGGTTAAAAGGTGGTTTGACAAGAAAGCGTCTGACCAAGGCCTAAAGTGCAGAGACTTAGTGCTAAAATATAATGAAAGGGCCGCAAAGCCAGGCCAGCATGGGAAATTTGATAGCCTTTGGGAAGGCCCATTCAAATAACTCAATGCAAGGAGCACAATACATATGAGTTAAAAAACTATGGATAAAGAAGCATTGGGAATTCTGGTCAACGAAATTCACCTAAAATTATTCAATTAAGCTTGCTTTCCATACCCATGTAAAATATGTAAATATGCTTTTCCCTTCTTTTCCTTTTTGTTTTGTTGGCTGGTCTTTTTATTTTATTGTGGTTCACGGCAGAAGGAACAAGTGACCCATTATTACAAAGAGAAAGGGAAATAAACTCATACCTGAGCAAAACAACAAAAAATTAAAGCACCCACATACATAATTCATACATACATGCTGAAAAAAGAAAAATAACCTAGTTGCAGAGTAAAGGAGACAACAAGATGATTATATAAGGATATATTTTCATTATATATGCTTTATATTTACATTTTCAAAATGGCTCATAAGGCCACACTTCCGAAAGTATATATATCTTTTCTGCTTCTTTTATATATTTACAAAGAGCCTTTTTCAGGCATGTATACAAAAATGAGCTAATTACTATGAGTTTTAGAAAGTGAGAGAAAAGTAGAAAAACATAAGTCTCGAAGTCTTTAGTTCATGGGGTGAGCAGCAGTAATTGACGCTTCAACAATAGTGTCCACAACATCCTCATCAATAGGGGAATTATCAGAAACATCATCCAAAGGAACAACCATAGGTGATGGGAACACCAGGTTCTTGAAGTCCATGTACCAGTCAATGTCAAAGAATGAAACCACATTGTAGATGTTGAAAAGGAAGTGGAGAGCTCGAGTGACCCTCTGGTGGTGCTCATCTTGCATTAGGAGGTGGAAGCCACTTAGAAATGTCAGCCATGACACAACTGCGTCCTCTTCTATAAACCTATAGAGGTCACTTGCAATTGGAATTCCCCCACCATATACAACATTTGCAATGACCTCACCAAGGTCGTTCAAGTATTTCTTGGGGAAAATATCCTTCACCAAATGAAGAATTAATGGTTTGGGAATTCCTAAATCTACCATGGAGGTCACAAAGTGTGAGCACACATAAGTGTTAACTTGATACTTGTCCTTGTACTCGAGGTAGTCTCCTCCCAAGACCCATTTTATGGCTATGATGGATAGTGGATGCTTGTTCTTCGTCATTCTCTTTATGCGCCTAGTAGAAATCTTGCTTAGAAAGGTAGTCTATGAATTATGTGACACTAACCTAATGGGGGTGTTCATTTTTTCAGACTTCCTGCAAAGCACCTAAGTCTAGCCTATAAAATGCTACGCACAGTAAATGGTAAATTGCTATGCCAATTACCTAGTACCAATTCTGCTCAAATCGCTAAGTGTGATTTTGCTACTACTTAGCTGCCTATTTATAGAAAAACCAAGGAAATTCATGGTAATCTTCTTTCCATAAACGTGATGTCAATCAAGTACCAACTTGAAAGTTGTGCCAAAACTCACTTGAATTTCTAACCCATTTGTGTCTACTGAGTACAATTTGTTGCGTGCAAAACGAATAAGGGCTAATTAATTAGCCTAAGCTGGTGGCAGCAATCGATGGTTTCATGCATGACCAAAGGGCTAAGGTGTCATCCTCCAGGTATTTTGTGTTTCCCAAAAATGAACTCATATCTTTTCAAATAATGACCACATCTTCAGCCTAATCATTCCTTTTAAGATATTAATTGCCAACACATATGAATACTTAAGCTGCTTGCAAGGCGTCGGCTCAAGTTCCAAGAAAATCATGCTATACATATGATTTCCAATTGTATTTATGAATTCTTGTCAAATTAAATTAGCAAGTAATTCATCTTGCACAAGCCAAAAGGGTTGGTAGTACATGCCCCATTAAATGCAAAAAAAAAGGTGGTTCTCATCTACCATCTTGAGAAAAGATCGTTAAATATTGCATGAAGAAAATTTTAAAGCACTTAAAAGTTTTCTTTTAAGAACGCTACTCAAAGCATAGAGAAAAAAGTTCTAGAAGCACTACCAAAGTCGAGGGGAAATTGCAGAACAATTCAAGCTAAGCAAAAAGCTTCTCGCAAGTCAGAAAATGGTAGAAAGTTCAAGTCAAGGAGTTGGGCCAGTGGCTACGTAGAGGTTAGCTAAGGCTCTGCGAAGAGCACCAACCTTTAATTTCTTTGAAGATATTTCTTACGCTACACCGAGAATTTCTAAAAAGCTAGTATGGAAAAACACAAGGTGGCTTAACAAGCCCAGAATCTATAGAGACCAGAGCTTAGTTCATGAAGATTGGGATAATGTTCATGATCCCTTTCTTGCTAAAAACCCCAAAGGATTGAGGGAGTCTGCCTGTGCACACATGAAGGTGTCCAAGTGGCCAATGTCGGCTACAGAAAAAATTTGGTGAATTTCCTTAGTATATGGTCTGTTGGATGTTATGGATGTGTTTTTGATATGTGGTTTTCATTGATTTCAACACTATTAGCATTATTGCATTGAAGGTTGTATATGTCGAGGATATTGAGAAATTTTTTAAAAGAAGAGTTGTAGGTTCACAGTGGTATAGTGAAGGCCATGAAGGTGTATTTTTCTATACATTAAAGATCAATTTTTGTGGATTAAAGGGTTTTTTGTTGAGTGTATCTAGTTCATCTACCAGAAGTTTCAGAGGTTTGCATAAATTTTTGGTTGTTCTATGAATAGTTGTGTTCTGACAGTATTTTTGTGGGTTTTTTCAGTGTTCTTGAGTGAATTTTTTGTGTTTCTGGTAATTTTTGTTGATGTGGATGTCTCTTTGTTGTTTCTTGGTGCTCATGGATGCTTCTAGATCGTGCTTTATCTTTTTGGTATGTCCACATTGATTGGTGTGCTCGTGGTCGAAGATTTTTCTCGATATGTTCAGTTTTTCATGTTCTTGGCCGACTTTGATGGTGGTAACGTGTTGTGGATCTTTGATGTGTAATTAATGAAAATACTTTTGTGTTGGAGTTCTTAATTTGGGTCTCCACTATGTTGTGGGCGACCTTGGTGGTTTCACATTGCAAATTTATTTATAAATTTGGGTTGACATTGAAAATATGTTTTATATTTTTCTCATTGACAAAGTTGTGGATATAATCTCATGTTGCAGATATATAAGAGTGATTGTCTCATCAGTGTAAATTAATCTCGGTGTTATCCTATGTGTGTATGTACGAATATCATTTGATTGTAGAGAAGAGTGTGAAGAGGATTGAGAAAAGTGTGAAGAAGTTTGAGCGAAGTGTCAAGAAGGTTTTTGGTGCTTAACTAGAATTGTAATCAGGCTTGTGTAGAAGCTATTTTTTTAGTTCACATTTGGATGGTTTTAATCCAAACCTTTCTTTGGATAGTGAGTCCTCTTTTGTATTTGAGCAGTGAGCTCTAGGAAGTGTCCTTGAATGCATGTGCATTCCCATTATTCATATACTTTTAACAAGGTATAATATTGTGGGCTGACCTCCACCGTGGTTTTTCACCTAACAGGGTTTCCACATAAAAATATTTGTGTTCTCTTTGTTTTTGATGTGTTGATTGTTTATGCTTTATTATTCATTCATCAGATCTAAGATTAAGTTAAGTAAAGATTGAAAAGTTTAATTATTCTATGACAACTGATTCACCCCCCCTCTTAGTTGTCTATCCTTGTTTTGCCAACAATTATTATTAGAACTGGTTCCTCTGAAGAAGTTTAAAAGCTTGAGGTGATCCGAGATGGCATCATACAAGAAGGACAGTCCTAGATTTGATGGAAAAAACTACTCATTGTGGAAAACTAGGATGAAGTGTCATTTGATGTGTATTGGTGAACCCTTCTAGAAGATTCCAAAGAATACATATGTTATTCCTGTGAATGGACTTTCCATTGCTAATGAAGTTAAAGAAGCTGAGAATAATTTCAGGGATATGGAAGCTTTGTTGAGTACTCTAAAAGATTCAGAAATGAAAAATGTAATAGGTTTGAAGACAGCTCATGAGATGTGGATGAATCTGGAAACTTTGTATGAAGGTGATGTGCATGTGAAGATGGCTAAGCTATAGAGTTTGAAAGGAAAGTATGAAAACTTGAAGATGGGTGAAGATGAAAATATTTCTTCTTTTATGCAAAGAGTAAATGAAATAGTGATGGGTATTAGATGTGTTAGTGGTACCCTAGAAGAGGAAGAAATTATGGCTAAGGTGCTCAGATCATTTCCTACCTCCTACAAAGCAAAGGCTCATGCTATTGAAGAAACCAGATCATTGACGAATGTGACAAGAGATACACTAATTGGTAAACTTGTTTCTTTTGAGTTGAGAGAATTTAGTGAATTTGTTCCCAAGACTGAAATTGCATTTAAGGCTATTGTATCTGGAAGAAACAAGCAAAGATATGATCTGGGAGAGAGTTCTAGGAAGATATTCAAGTATGAGGAAGAAATGAAATAGCTTGAAGATGAAGAAAGAAAGGTAGAAGAGTTGGAAGCACTTATTGTAAAGAAATAAGGTAGAGGACAAGGGAAGTATAAAGGAAAGTTTCCTATCAAATGTTTTTCTTGTAGTAAAATAGGTCATTTTGCATCAAGGTGTCCTGAAAGAGTTCCTAGGTCTAAGCCTTACAAATCTATATTTCAGAAGAAATGTTATTTTTCTTAAGGTGTGACTGACAAAGAGTTTGATAAAGAGAATGGAAATGAAGATGATTGGGTTTTCATTGCTATCAAGGAAAATAGTACAATGGCTATTGAATCTGCTAAAGTTGAGAAAGCTCTTGCAGCCCGAATTGAAGAAAAGGATGAGTGGGTCATTGATAGTGGATGCTCACATCATATGACTGGTGAAAAAATAAAATTTGTAAGTCTAGAGAAGTATGACAGTGGCGTTGTGAGATTTGGAGACAACAATGCTTGTGTGATTCGTGGCAGAGGATCTATTTGTCTTGGCGGTAAGCATAACACTGATGATGTTCTTTATGTTGAAGGCTTGAAGCACAATCTGTTGAGTGTTGGACAGATGGTGGACAAGGGTTATTTATCTTTAGTTCAAAAATGGAATATTTAGGATACTTGGAAGTTCTAGAAATGTAATTACTTTAGGTAAATAGACAAAAGGTAATATTTTTCACCTGAATGCTGCTACTGAAAGTTGCTTAATTGCTCAAGTGGATGAAAGCTAGTTATGGCATAGAAGGTTGTGTCATGTGAACTTTGATAACATTGTAAAGGAAAGTTCCACTCAAGCAGTAAGAGATCTACCTAAGTTAGTGAAGCCTACTAACACAATTTGCAAGGAGTGTCAGACGAGAAAACAGACTAGAGTTTCTTTTTAGAGCAAACAACATCATTCAAATGAATTACTGAAGTTGATACATATTGATCTATGTGGTCCCTTTAGAGTCAGAAGTCTCCATGGTGAAAGTTACTTTATGCTAATTATTGATGATTATTCTAGAATGATATGGGTTTCTTTCTTAAGAGAAAAATGTGAAGCATTAGAGAAGTTCAAAAGTTTCAAATCTATGGTAGAAAATGAGAAAGGTTTGAAAATCAAATGCTTAAGGTCAGACAGAGGTGGTGAGTTCACATCCAGGGAGTTTAATTCTTTTGTGATGAGCATGGAATCAAAAGACAATTATCTGCTCCCTGAACCCCTCAAAAAAATGGAGTTGCAAAGAGGACGAACAAAACAGTTATGTATGTTGCTAGAACAATGATGATTGAAGGAAATGTGCCTCATATATATTGGAGTGAAACTGTAAGCACTATTTTGTACACTTTGAACTGGGTAAATGTGAATGGTAATTATGGTAAGACTCCTTTTGAATTATGGTTTGGTTATAAGCCTACTATTAGGTATTTCAAGATCTTTGGAAGCAAATGCTACATCAAGAGAGATGATGATATAGGAAAGTTTGATGCAAGAAACGATGAAATATTTCTAGGTTATTCTACTAGAATCAAGGCCTACCAGTGTTACAACATAAGACAAAGAAGAATGGTTGAGAGTGCAAATATCAGAGCTGATGAGGATTCTGCTAAATCATCCAAATATTGTGGATATGATTCAGATGAAGTCAATACAAAGGGAATAATGTTTAGACACATAATCAACTTCAAATTGTGCCATATGTTCTAGTAAAACAATTCCCATTTTCTCTGGTAAATCAAGGAAGTCAAGTAGTAGAGATAAGTGCAAGTGCAGAAGAGAGAGAAGAAGAATCAAAAGTTCAAGAGAATTCCAAAACTCTGAGGTATGTAAAGCTAAATCATTCTAAAAAATTAAATTATAGGTGACAAGAATAAAGGTGTGCAAACTAGAAGGAAGATTGCAGAAGAGAATTGCCTAATCTCCAAGATTGAACCCAAAGATGTCAATGAAGCTTGCAATGATGAATACTTGATGGAAGCTATGAAGGAAGAATTGATGCAAATTGAAAAGAATGATACATGGATACTTGTTCCTAGGCCTAAAGAGAAAAATCTGATTGGTACTAAGTGGGTCTTTCAAAATAAGTTGAATGAACAAGGTGAAGTGGTCCAGAATAAAGAAAGACTAGTATGTAAAGGGTATTCTCAGATGGAAGGTATTGATTTTGAAGAAACCTTTTCCCTTGTTGCTAGAATTGAAGTTGTGATATTATTTCTTGCTTATGTTGCATATAAGAACTACAAGGTCTATCAGATGGATGTGAAGTTAGTATTTCTGAATGGTGAGTTAGAAGAAGAGGTATACATTGGACAACTAGATGGATTTCAACTGACTAACATGAGGATAACATGGTTTTTTGATTGAAGAAAGCTCTATATGGACTCAAGCAAGCCCCCAGAGCTTGGTATGCTAGATTGGATAAATATTTGTTGAAACTTGGATTCAATAAAGGTAAGTTGCTGACAAAAACTTATATTTCAAGTTGGATCATGATATAGAGTTGATCATTGAGGTCTTTGTTGATGATATCATTTTTGGAGGAGATGATAATCTATGTATGAAGTTTGCTGATGAAATGATGAGTGAATTTGAGATGAGCATGATTGGTGAGATGAAATTCTTTTTGGGATTGCAAGTTGCTCAGTTAGACAAGGGGATCTTCATATCTCAATCTAAGTATGTGAAAGAGTTGCTGAAGAAGTTTGGCATGGATGACTCAAAACCTGTTGGTACTCCCATGGTAACCGGATGTAATTTAACACAAAATGATGATTCTCCTAAAGAAAATCAAACAAGATACAAATTAATTATTGGTGGATTTCTCTACTTATCTTAGACTAAACTAGCCATTATGAATGTTGTATGTATGGTTGCTAGATTTTAGGATGATCCAAAAGAGTCCCATGTGACTGCTATAAAGAGAATTTTTAGATATTTGAAAGGAACAATTAATTTTGGGCTTTGGTATCCTAAGGATGATGATCTTACTTTGAATGCATACACTGATGCAGATTGGGTAGGAGATGTAGATGGTAGGAAAAGTAAGTATTGGTGGTGCTTTCTTCCTAGGGAAGAAGTTGGTGTCATGATTGTGCAAAAAGAAGAACTCAATTTCTCTATCTACTACTGAAGCAGAGTATATTGTTGCTGCAAATAACTATACTTAAGTGATGTGAATGAAACAAATGCTAAAAGATATTATAGTTGTATATGATGAACCCATTTTCATATACTATGACAACTCAAGTGCTATTAACATTTCAAAGAATCTAGTGCTACATTCTAAGACCAAGCATATATTAATCAAGTTCCACTTTTTGAGGGAGAAAGTGAGTGAGAGAAGTTAGACTAGAGTATGTGCCTACCAAAAAGCAGATTGTAGATATTTTTACTAAGCCATTTTCAAAGGATACTTTTGAGTATCTCAGAGGGATGACAGGGGTGATTACCCCTCCTGATATGAACTAGGATGCATTAATTTGCATCAATCCATGCATTTCATGATCATATTATGATCCAAATTGATGTTGGTGGCTGCTACTCAGGGGGAGTAATCAGTAGTCAGATGTGTAGATATGTGGCTCAGAGCTTGTATGTGGGAGATAATGCTTATCTTTTCCATTGATGTAAAAGGGGGAGAAGTGCAATGTGAAAAACTGGTGAGAAGATCCTTGTGGGGAGAAGAGAAGAGTTGAGGAGAAGAGTCAAAATCTAAGGTGGAGTAAGTGTTGATTGTGAGTTGGGTTAATGGTATTTTTCACATCATTTGTTGCCATCAATTCCAAAGGGGGAGATTGTTGGATGTTATGGATGTGCTTCTAATATGTTGTTTTCATTGATGTCAACACTATTAGCATTATTGCATTGAAGGTTGTATATGTCAGGGATATTGAGAAAATTGTTAAAAGAAGAGTTGCAGGTTCCTAGTGGTACAGTGAAGTCCATGAAGGTGTATTGTTATGTACGTTGAAGATTAGTTGTTATGGATTAAAGGGTTTGTTGTTGAGTGTATCTAGTTCATCTACCAGAATTTTCAGAGGTCCACATGAAGGTTTGGTCATTCTATGAACAGTTGTGTTCTAATAGTATTTCTATGGGTTATGTTAGTGTTCTTGAGTGAAGTTTATGTGTTTCTGGTAATTTCCGTTGTTGCGGATGTCTCTCTGTTGTTTCTTGGTGCTCATGGATGCTTCTAGATTGTGCTCTATCTTTGTGGTACATCCACATTGATCGGTGTGCTCATGGTCAAATATTTTTCTTTGTATGTTTGATTTTTCATGTTCTTGGTCAACTTTGATGGTGGTAATGTGTTATGGATCTTTGAGGTGTAATTAATTAAACTCCTTTTGTGTTGGAGTTCTTAATTTGGGTATCCACTATGTTGTGGCCGACCTTGGTGAATTCACATTGCAAATTTATTTGTAAATTTGGGCTGACATTGAAAATATGTTTTATTTTTTCTAGCCGACAAAGTTGTGGATATAATCTCATGTTGTGGATCTATAAGAGAGATTTTATCATCAGTGTAAAGTAAGCTCGGTGTGCTCCTATGTGTGTATGTGCGAATATCATTTGATTGTATAGCAGATTGTGAAGAGGATTGAGCAGAGTGTGAAGAAGTTTGAGCGAAGTGTGAAGAAGGTTTTTTGTGCTTAACTGGAACTATAATCAGGCTTGTGTAGAAGCTATTTTTTCAGCTCAAATTTGGATGGTTTTAATCCAAACCTTTCTTTGGATACTGAGTTCTCTTTTGTATTTGAGCAGTGAGCTCTAGGCAGTGTGCCCAAATGCATGTGCATTCCCATTATTCATATACTTTTAATAGGGTATAATATTGTGGACTGACCTCCACCATGGTTTTTCCCCTAACAGGGTTTCCATGTAAAAATCTTGGTGTTCTATGTGTTTTTGGTGTGTTGATTATTTATGCTTCATTATTCATTCATCAGATTTGAGATTAAGTTAAGTAAAGATTGAAAATTTAAATTATTTTGTGACAACTGATTCACCCCTCCTCTCAATTGTTTTTCCTTTTTTTTCCAACATGGTCCCATATGTGCACTACTGCCCAGAGTTGGTAGATGTGGCCATTAGGCATTTCAATCCAAGTAACAACACTATTGAGGGCCAAAGTCTTTCAGTTAACATCAAACTAACTGCCATCTGGAACATATTGTGTATTCCAGACCCTGTGCAAAGAGGGATGGAAGTGGAATCATTCACTCCTAAGAAGGGAGATAAAATATGGAGCAGAAGGGATAAGGTTCAAGATTTTTACAACAAAAAACCCGGAAGGCTTGAAGTAGAACATGAGAATCCACCAAAAATTCCTATGTCGCATGCTGCTTTCAAGGAAGACATGCATGATGCCTTTTCAATGATGGGATTTATTTTCAGTTTGGACACCAACCAAGAGGTGCATGCTTTTCAATTGGGCCCAACTTTTCAATTTCGCTACCAGAAATCATACTTCTGGTATGATTTTGGGGAATTCCTCTCAGAGAAGGTGATAGAACAAATTGGAAAATACTCAGTTGAACAAAAGTTCAGATTTGTCTCCTATCTTGCTTATATGTTTTTATATCAAAACCTTGATTTCTTTGATGAGCGGTTAAAGTTATCTATCTTTGATGATAAGGGTAGGAAAATGCCAGTTTCTGTCTGGACCACTCTCCTCTCTCCTACTTTTGATTACTATGCATTTTTGGATCATTTCTTGACTCTGATTTTTCCATATTTACTAGGAGAGGAACATGTTAATCAGCTCACCTTGACTTAGATAGAGTTCATGTAGAATTTCATTCCAAGATGTGATTGGTTCTTCAGAGCCAATTTTACATTCATTCGAATGTGAGGTTTCACTGGAGAACCCTTCCTCCTTCTGGTATGTGTGACTAATCAAGTGCTAGCACTGGAATTGTTCCAATAGGTGTGCATCATCGATATTACCTTCAATAGCAACAAAAAGGTCAAGAGGAATGGATTCTTCACCTGTCCGCTAACTTTCAAAATAGTGGCCCTGAAAAAGAAGTAGTCACACCTACTATTGCAAGATAAACTAGCTCATTTAGGATTGGTAATGATTTGTGACAAATGGGATAACAAATCTTTTAATGACTTACCGTATGATCACCTCAAGGTAACTCACAGCCCTTGGCCTTACTGGGAGCGGAGGCGCAGTCCGCTGGAAGATAAAGATGAATTGTTGGTTGACTTGGCTCATATCCCCGTGGAAGACATCAAACTGCCTTGGCATAAGTTCTATTTCCTAGTGGTAGATTATGATGAAAACTATAAAATGGGGAAGGCTTTGTACAACAAGCTAAGGAACGAAGAAGAATGGAATAATGAAAAAATCAGAGCCTTCTAGATATATCACCAAGAAACAAGGTGGCTTGATATACCTTATGAAGGCGTAAAGAAAGACAAAGAGTTTGAACGGTTGTGGGATGAGGAAAACCCTGCTTCCGACTCAAGTAATAGTGAAAGCGACAACCTTGATGAAGGAGAAGAGCAAGCGTAGGAGGAAGCTGAGACATCACCGTCCTCTACCCAGCCAAGGAGGAAGTCTACAGGGAAATCTACCCATGTCACTTCAAATGTGCAACTGAATATGTCACGAGCCTTGTAGACACTCACCTGGGTCTCTAAGGTGATGAGGGTGTCTCAACCACAACAACCAGAAATTATAGAGACTATGGAGATCGAAGACTCCCCACCCGCTAAGCGACAACGCACTAGAGCTATTTCAAGAGAATAATCACAAGGAGTTGTCACAAGCCAAGTGCTCACAGCAAGTCAGGAACCCAAAGTAAGTAAGCAGCCAGTGACAAGCGAAGTACTGCCAACATCCAGTCAACAGGTAATTTTTGCTTCCACTTTTCTTACTTCTCAATCTTTGGTGTCCTCTTCCATTCCCTTAGTGCCCATTTATACAAGCGTCGGCCCTACATTATCTACCCCTACCATAGTGTTTGTGGGAGGTTTCTCCCAGTTTTCCCAAACTAGGCCATCTATCTTAACACCTTTGTGAACCTTAACACCGACCATCACTGCTCAATCTCTCCTCGCCTCTCTTTTTGAAAGCTCTGCTGTCATTGCCACCCTTATTTCCTCTGCTACCTCAAGTCCAACCCAATATTCCTAGCAAACAGACTAGATTATGACCATGCCATCGCCATAACTGATGAGTCCTTCTGCCAGTTTGCAAACTAAACTATGGAATTTCCCTTCTTCTCCCCAAAAATTGTCAATCTCCCACCAAAGAAAATGCAAGGGCCCGCTACACGGGTATTTCCTTTTTCCCTACTTCCTGGTACACCTATCGTAGGCGGGCTAGTTCAATCACCAACCAAATTCATATTCCAGGGAGAAACCACGAAGCAAATGTGAGCCCTTAGAATCCAAAAGTGAAAAGAAAAGGATGATAAAACGGATGTGGAGCCTAAAGCGTATATAGTTTACAATGAAGAACAACAAATGCTGAATTTCGCCACCATGTACCCAAACGTTACCAAACCACAAGGTGAGATGTTGTCAGGCAATTACAACATGTCTTCCATGGGGCTTGATATGACCGCCACCCAGCCGCAAGATAAGGTGGAACGCATGGAGGAAACGTAGTGGGTGGTGATGACCAACTTTTTGAAATCCGCCCATCAATTGAAGAAAAAGGAGGAGCAACTAAAGCTTGTGAAGGAAAGAGTTAGTTTTATGGAAACAAAGGAGAAATCACTAGAAGCTAAAATTGGGCACTTATCTGAGAAAGTGTGAATGAGAGAGTTAGAGCAGAGCAAGCTCCAGGAAAAACTCAATAAGTCCCAATTCGTTGATCCCACATTGCTCAACGAGTTGCAGGAAAGAAACCAAAAATATTAGAGTCAATTGACCTCGACTGAGTAGAATTTGCAACAAAAGGTGAAAGACTTAGCAGCTCAAAGTGCTCTATATGAGTAGGAATTAGAAAAGAATCATAAGGACTTTGAAGGCCGAAAGGCCCAGTTAGAGAAAGAGCTTAAGGAGGAAAAGTCCTCCCTTGACACAGAATTGGTGAACCACTCCTGAGCCGAGGAGAACTGGCGTAAAGAGATGAGCAACTGACATTCACAAAAAGAAAAAGTGTGGAATTGACAGAGGTTATTAACTCAAGGGATGTAGAGATCGCCTCTCTAAAGATCTCTCTCCAAGCCTCCTCCACACAGTTGGACCTTGTTCCATTGGCTCGGTAGATATATATTTCTTATTGGGAAAACTTTAAAACCTTCTGTCTGACACTGCAACCAATGTTCTAGTTCATCTCAAAGGAAACAAAATTGAGTCAGGAGGTTCACGGTACAATTGAGCAATTCCTGCGGTTCATCTCATAAAAGGTTCTAAAAGCAAATAGTTTGCTCACCAAGCTATATTAGGTCTCTGATGAAGACTTGGCCAAGGTAGGGATTGAAGATCAGGATGTTGTTGCCTAGATGACAAACAAATTTATCCATTGCCACTTAGCCTTCCAATGCACTAAAGTGGTCATAGCTACTTTGAGCTAGACAATGGATGGCATGTGGGAGAATTTCTCCCAGCTGAGCGAGATGGGTCTTCTTTCTCCGTTTCTTGAAGATGGGTCGATTGCCATGACCGAGCAAATTGCAGAGAGAATCAAAGAGAAGAAGCAAGACCCAAATACTTTCCAGAGTTCCATCCATCCTCCCACCGCAACAGACATTGAGAGTGTTATTCATCCTCTTGCGCAACTACTTTTCAATTGCGAGGCAGGGGCTAGTTTACCTAAGACACTACCTTATAAGGAAGTGCTCGAACTGGGTGGAGTGCAAGAGAATTTTTGCAATATTGTGAGGCCATCTAAGGATGATTGGCCACCTCTATAGGTAGCACTTTCCAAGCTCTAACTCCGCCACTAATGGATGGTGCTCTGGTTTGTGAACACGAGAATATTTTGGGTTCTATGTTCCTCAAAGCGAAACGCCCCTGATAATTTCCATAAGTTGTGAATTCAAAATTCATCATGCTCCCTTCGAGTTTATTTTTTATCTAAGTTCTGGCCCATGCCTTCAACAAATTCATTGGCCCCTTTTTGGTTGTCGCTGTGGATTTTTCCACGTGTCCGCTCATCACTCTTCGAAGGAGCTTCCTCCTTTCTCTTTTATCAGCCCCCACTCGCATGCCACGTAGCTCCCATTCACATAAGGATTTGGCAGGCCCCACAAGTAGCTTCTATAGTAAACAGTTTTGCTACATGTCCTCTCTACGGAAGCTTTCAATGAAGAAAGGAAATATCGACCGCGGGCAGCGAAATGCTGTCACGCGTCTCTTCAGTACACACTTCTTCAACGAAGGGGATGAAGCACACTATGAGTTGTGGGATGCTGCCACATTTTCTAACCACCTATCCTAAGGGGTGACACTTGTCTGCACAAGACTTTGCTAGACCATTGCCATCATTTGCAAGGGATGCACCTAAATAGAGGGAGACCAAATTTTGTCTCGAATATTTTTTGTTACAATGACCGAGGATGATCATTGCCTCGACATCATTGCTCAGATTTAGAATACTTTTGGTTTTTTCCTACTAAGAAGTGGAAGGCTTGCTATAATTCCTCCTCTTTACTTCAGGAGAAAAATTATGGATTCCGAGTTCTATAGTTCCATTCCAAGAGTTCCAATATTTTAGAAGACCATATGTTGTTTCACCAGTTTTTAGAATCATAGGATTTTGGAGAGACCAGGCCTTTGTATTGTTTATATTATTGCAGAACTCACAGACTATGCCACTGTTCGGCCTCTCTATTTCTTATGCTATTTCTTATGCTATTGATAAACTCTATGTTGTGCCACTATTGTTTGAATGGTTTATTTGTCGTACTTCTATAATTTGAATGCAAGTTTGTTGGTTCAGATCATGTCTTCTGACTCTTCTTTTCAATAAATGGGTGTGATTATTATTTTATGTCACTGAATGAGTTATTCATTCTGTAATCCTTAATTTATGTTATTTGAGGACAGGGTAAATTGCTAAGTAGGCCTTTAGACTATATCCAAAAGATAGGTTTATCGTGCCTTCCATATAAATTCAGGTGTATCACCTTAATTAGATTATTTATTTTATATCTGCTTCATTTTCCCATTCCAAAACCCCATTCATAGAAGAATCCAACTTATTTAAAATCCAGAGGTCACTTAGTTTAGTGCAATAAGTCCACCATAAACTAAGTTTCCCACAAAGGGTTGTTACCTTGCCAATTTTTGGCATCAACAATTAGCAATTGTGGATGCATATATTGGATGTCATTCAGGAGACATGACCATTTCTGATGGAAGGAGCACCAAAAAGTTTGTTCTTTATCCTCCTGCTCAGCCATCCCATGATGAAGATAACCTCGTATGGCCACATGTTGCTGAATAGGCCGAGGAGGTTAATTTTATGGTGTAGCTTATGATGTTAGGCAGAAGCTCCTTCATGCAGCTTCAAGATGAAGATGAAGTATTGGCTAACATCATTCAGAACCTTTGTGAAGTGGAGTAAGCATCATCTTCTCATTCTGCTACTCTAGCCAAGACACTTCTACCTGTTCTTCCTGCAACAATTGTTCCTGCATATGTTCTTCCTGCAGTCACTCTTCCTGCAGCCACTATTCCTGTAGACGGACTCCCTACAGCAACAAGCATATCCCATACATTGCTGCCATATAAACTCAAGGTAACATGTGTTAATGAAGTAGGTATGATAGAATTAACTACACAAGTACAGGTGTCAAAAGGAAAGTATCTGAACGTTAACATCAAACTAAGTAAAGAACAACAATTGCTATTGCAAAATTTATTAAGGACCCATTAGCATGCATTTGCGTGGGATTAGCATGAGATGAAGGGACTGGATTTTGTAGGACCCATTGACCCTCCATCAAATGGTAAGTCCTATATTTTGGTATGCATTGATTATGTAACTAAATGGGTAGAAGTTAAGGCCATGAAGCATGCAAGAGATAACAAGGTTGCAAAATTTCTTTATGAGGAGATTTTCACAAGGTATGGAGTTCCACGAGAGATAGTGACCGATCAAGGGGCTTAATTCACATCAACCCTTGTTGCAGCACTACTCAATGAATACAACATCAAACACAGGAAGTTACTCCTTATCACCCCAAGGCTAATGGGAAAATATATTACCAGAAGTTGTTTGGGCCTACAAAACTACCTAGAAAAAAACTACAGGCTTCACTCCATTTGAATTTTTGTATGGAAAGACAATCATGATGCCCATTGAATTTGAACATAAGACTCTTAGGACTGTAGTAAACTTAGGGATGGATATATCTAAGGCACAAAAAGAGAGAATCATGCAACTAAATACTTTGGATGAGATAAGGAGAGCAACCTTGCATCACACTGAGGTGGTACAGAATCAGAGATTCAAGTGGCATGACAAATTTATCAAGGACAAGAAATTCCAACTAGGAGATTGGGCCATGCTCTATGACTCAAGATATCAGGACAATGTAGGAAAATTACAGACAAGGTGGCTAGGACCATATGAGGTTACTGAAGTATTCCCTAATGGCACTGTACAACTCACTACTACTGACCCAGTCATATTTAAGCTGCTTGTCAATGGTCATCGCCTCAGATTGTATCACCAACCAACTTCCAAGGAGGAGTTCCTACAATAATTCACTCAGCATGTAGCACCCGAGCTTCTTGCAGCCAAAGGAAGTGGACCTAGTGTCCCTCCTTCTGGCTAATTAAGGTATGTACTTGTTATAATAAAGACTTCCACTTCCATGGGAGTCCATTTCTTCACCCATCCACCCATCCACCCATCCATTTCCACCTTTCTCTCTCTTCCATCACATCACTTCATTTCACATCACCTCAGCCCACCTCATCTTCATTAATTGCTCAACTTATTTCTTAAAAAGGTGAACAGTACTTTCTCCACAATCTTTGCAACGCATCCTCCACACATTCAAGTATGTGTGCATTAATTTTTATATCTTAATTTTCTTTTATGCATTTCATTTAATTGTTGTACGCTAGTATGGACGTTCACCATAGCATGTCAATATTCCCTACCCTATCAAATCACCATCTCACATGTGAGGACACATGCCCAAATTTAGATTGGGGGGGAGGAAAAAGATTGAATATTTTTCCCACGTGTCAGTCCATGCTAGTTTGCGTTAGAAAAATTTAAAATTGAGCTGATTTGAAATCTGAGTGAGAGGATGGCTCGCATGTGCGAAGTGACACCAACTATCGCCGCCATTTCTCTCCATCATAGCTTTCATTTATTACTCTTTCCTTTCCATTATTGACCTTGTCAAATCTTAAGTTGTGTTGCAAACAAAAGGGTAAGTTAGAAAAGGGAAATTTAGCTGACATTGGCATTGGAAAGTTAGCAAGTGTTGCAGGAAGGTGAATTCGATTTTCAGATAGAATTGTAGGAAGGAAATTATAGAATGTTTGTTTGATTGCAAACAATGGGAGGTGGGTTAATTCGAAATGAACCCATAGTGCACGATGTATTATTGCAGTATGCACAATGCATGGCCGAATTCAGAAACTGAGGCCGGATAGACTACTTCTTGAAACTGGATGATTTTGATGAAGACATTGCACTAGAGTTCGTCCAGACATTGTCTGAAGGGAAGGCCATGGTAAAAGGGATGGAATTCATAGCAACTAAAGAAATAATTGCAGAAGTTATAGTGTTACCTATTGATGGTGAAAATTACCCTGCTTCCAGAGATGCCAGGTCAACTAGGGCCAAATTTACAGAGCCAAATGACCCTCCATTGAGCATAGATAAAAAGGGAGCAAAGAGAATGTCTCTACCTGAGCCATGGAAGTAGATAATTGTTTATGTCATAAAATATATTACCTATGAAGTTCGGCAGTCGAAATTGCATTATGTGCACTTTAAGCTTCTGAATCACATGAGGCATGGAAGGAGGATGAATGTGTCGAACATTCTATACAACCTTCTCTCAATCATGGCAGCCAAGACTCAAAAAGGTAGGGACAATTCTATTTCCCACCATTTCTTGATTAAATTGTTAGTTGAAAAGTCTCTACATAATATGTTTGGAATGACCTGGGAATAATTCATAAAAATTGATCAAATTAGACATGAGCATTTGCAACCTAGGGTGTTACCTCAACCCCATAGGTCTAGTAGGAGATTGAGCATGGATGAAGCCACTCTTGGTGCTTCAACCTCTGGCACAGGCCCTAGTGTAAACCCTCCTGCAATAGAAGATACCATAGAAATTAGCTCTTTTGGGACAAAGCAATCAGACAAAGAAAGTTCTTCCCTTGACTCTAATGATGATGTTCCACTTGGAATTTTAATGAAAACTAGGGCACAAAAGAGAGAGGTAGAAACAAGAAAAGGAAAATCCAAAAGGAAGCCGACAGAAAAAGAGGTTCTAAGCTCTAAGAAGAGAAAGGTTGACATTGTTCATCCTGTAGCCAAAGAAAAACATGAGAGCCCTCCTAAGAAAGTAAGACCAGCCAGGCTGGCATTTGTTATGTCTATGCAAGAAAGCTCTAAGTCAAGAGAAGTATCACAAGGGGACATAGAAACTCCAATAGGGCAGGATAATGTTGAAGAAGAAGACATATTTAAGACGAAAACAAACATAACACTGGTTGATCTTGCTAATATTGCAGGAGAAATGGAAAATCAAGAGTATGAGGAAAATCAAGATTTCCTATAGCATGAGGTCCTATAGCAAGATATCCTACAAAAAAATCTAAAACAAGAATGAGAGTAGGAGCTCCTACAACAACGACCCGAATTGGGAGAACAATTAGTACCCTTGCAGCTAGAATTGATGGGACAACCTAAATCTTTGCAGATAGCACTAGTGCCAAAAAAGATGATGGTAAGAATACATAACCCCCCTGATTTTTCAATGCACAAGGTAGCCATGCATATATGGAAAGAAATGCAAAGAAGAGAAGAGGAATGGAAGGAGGAAAAGCACAGGTTGAAGAAAGAAATTCAAAGGAGAGATGAGGAAATTGAAGACAAAGATGTAGAAATTTCCACCTTAAAGAAGAAGGTGGATGATATGGCAGCCTTGGTACCACAGATTTTGGAATGCAGGACCCCTCCAAGGGTTTATGCTTTGCATTTGAAGGAGAAATATCTTTCTTTTAGACTAACAAGAATTGTCTCAGGTTTGAACCCTTCTATTGAGACCCCTATTGAATTTTTCAATGATTATCGGATTGCTTCCCTTGAAATGAAGAATTTGCTATGTGAGTTTTATTTGCATAATTATGTTGTAACTCAAGACAATGATTAGAATCCATTGTTGTATGTTGGAGATGTTGGACAATTAAGAGCATTTATGTCTTGGGTGCAAAATGAGATTAGTTGGAGACAACAATATGGGGCTTATAAGCAAATGGAATCCAACATCCCTCTATCCATTAGGGCCGAATCAAGGAATCCAAGGGACATTTTCAGGGAATGGCATAGAATGCTTTTCAGACCAAGCTATGGTAATAGAATTATGCCCTAGATAGAAGAAGTTTATAGTCAATATGAGGAAAAGGCAAAAGCAAAGGAGGAAATTGTGAAGAGATAACTCTCCCAAAGATGGAATAGCTTAACTAATGATCTCAAGCAGGTTGAGCCTCATTCCATCCAGAACTATGCAGTAGCTCTTAAAAGAATTGATAGATATATTCACATTGGAAGGACAAAAGGGAAATTCTGGCTTCCCCTAACTTTTCAGCCACCTATCTTGATGTGGCATGTATCAAACTTCAGGTTCTACCAATATGATATTGTTGTAGAGAGGAAAAGATAGAGTAGATTGGACATATTGCGAGGATTCTATTGGGATCCTGATTCACACACAACACACTCTGATGTGGGGTAGTTGTCAGCTACAAATTTTAGAGCATTGGCTAAGAAAAAGAACAACCATTCCCCTGCTGGAGGACCAACAAGACCTTAGGTTGGGGGGAGTGATGAGCCTAGTTTTTGGTCCAATTTTGGGTAGAATCTATAGTCTATTTTCTGGAATTTTTCATGGAATTCGATGCTAAATGTTGATATTTTCATAATGTTTCCCCCAAACCATAGACATTGGGCGTAATCCTATTTTGCAAGTTTTAATGACATTGGCATATTATGTGGATTATCTATATTGATTTTGCATGTGGTTAATGAATGTTCCTTAAGGTGGTTATAGATATGCAGTTATTGTGTGTATTGATGTTACCATGCAGATTTAATTTGAGGATGCTAAATTGAGGAAGACACCGCCAACTGGGCATGCACTGTAACATCCAGCCAAGGAATCGTTCAGAGGTCAAAGAAGGTTGATGGAAAAATATTCCCCATGCAAACTAAATGTAATCATCTTGTAGTGGACTTTAATGTTGGTTGAGCAGACACAGGCGTTACTGTTGTGCTAAATTTGCATTTGGACTTGCATGTTTGACTAGATTCCATGCACACGTAACCACCACCGCTCCACTTTCTTTGTTTTCCCTAAATGGAATCCTCCCAGTCGTGGAGTTGACTGCCTTGATTATTTGATAGTATAAATAAGGATTAGAGGCTCCTTTTTTGGAGGTTGCACGATTTGATATTGTACTTGTATTCTTAAGTTTTTAGATATATTACTCTTTTGTACTCATGTTTTATAGTGAATAAAATAAAGTTTTGAGTTTGAGCATCTGAGTTCTTGTTAGTTTTAGAGGTTACTTATCCAAGGGGTCCCACTTGGTGAGTAATTCATCCTTTAGTATAGTATTAGTTTAGTACTACTTTCTATTCAGTAATTAGTTAAGAATCTAGCACCGACTGTTCCTGAAGCCACTAGAATTCCATTATGTGACTGTTCCTGCAACCAAAGCAGATAGAGTAGTGTCCTATTTGTTCACTCATATTTTCATTCATGTCATTCATTTCAGTTTGGTGTAGTTGTTGATTGATGGTTAGCATTTATGTTATTCCTTTCCAAGCAATTTACTTTTAGCATTTGTGTCTTTCTTAGTTGTAGAATGAAAATGGCTACTTTGAGTTCCTAGTGCACATACTGTGCTAGCCCATTTCAAGTTCACGTCCCTGGGTTGACAAGTTAAATGCACCTTCATGATGATCAAATGGCTATTCAGTTTAGATGTCCAATCTTTGAATCACAGCTGTAAGAGATGAGTTGTTAAATCATTGTAGGAGGAAGACAATAACTACCTCATGTCTGAGTCCTCACATGTTTGTATGGTTGTCATCTGACATCCCCACTCCCTAGTCTATCAAAAATTAGTTTCCAAAACAATAGATCCTTGAATCTCCAATTGTGCCCCAGTGGGTATGTGTACACACAAGGATCTCCTTGCCCTACACCTTGGGGATACCCAACTGGCCATGTGTAGGTAATATGCTCGAACATCCATACCTATAAGAGTTTGCAAGTTGTAACACTATGGTACTCAAAATGGACATAACACCTGAGGTCATGGTAGAGATGCACAAGCATACTCCACCTCTAAGCGTATATAGTCCTTCACTCCTCCGTCACTCTAATATAATGGATGAGGCCCTCATGAAGGTGAGAGACTCACCCATTGATGACTACTTGTAGTGCCACCATCGCAATCATTAGACAATGTACTAGTGGCACTGCAATGCACCCTTTCTCTAACCACCACTTATAGATGTGCCTAGTGGTGTCCTCTGCAATGACATGATCGATGTAGTGTTGTTGCACTACTTGTGTATCATGTATTGTGCATCCCTCCTCATAGACCACCCTCTCTCCTAGAATGGGTAGTTGAAGAATTTGGTACACATCTACGAGGGTCACAATAATCTCCCTTGTAGGGAGATGAAATGAGGAGGTATCAACATCCCATCTCTCCATCAATGCCATTAGCAAGGGTTCATGGAATCAAATCTTTGGCATAGTGTAAACCCACCATAGCTCAACCCACTGTAGTAGTGAATACTTATTGAATGATATCTATCCACTGCAACTACTTAGCAGTGACAGGACAACTCCATCGACACGCTCGTGGATCTTGGGCAGGTCCTGTAACAAAATTATATACTCCTAGTTCTACTTCCTTAAACAAAATTTTATCAGTATCTCTTTGAGATGCCTACACATCATGCAGACATCTACACAAAGTGTTGGTGCCCATGACCTAATTGGACTATGAAAACATGTAGGAAAAACACCAATGCGGTCACTGAAATATGTCATGCTTGCTAGAAAGCATGACATTCAAACTCTGACATGTTGATTAGACACTTGTGCTAATCGTAGAAAATGTAGGGCTAAAAAACACTAAAAATAACAAACAAGGGAGAAATTTTCCTTGTACCTCATCAAGTGGCTCATCCCTCTCCATCACAAATTACATTTGCTCGATCATGGGTAGTTTTAGATCACATTTATGAGGCATTTTGTTGAGGGCTCTATAGAAAAATCAACAAAATCGTTGCAATGAATAGTGAAAATGACATTCTTTGGCCCACAATAGGAGTATATAAGAAAAAAATTCCCAATTTTTCATGGAAAACTTTCCCTATATTTTCTACCTTTTTGTTTTTACCCTCCTAGCTAGGGAAGAAATAGAAGGGGCATATACTCACTTTATCAAAATTTTCTTCTGATTCACTAAAAAGTCTCTTAAGCATTCTTCTCGTTGTGGTAGTTTCTTTCATTTTTAAAATTAACCCATTCTTGAGTTTTGCAGAATCATTTACCTTAGGTCATATACTATAGTTCTTCCTTGAGCTCGAACACTAGGTTCATTGTCAGTATCTACCTACTCGACCTCTATGGCCTCTATAGTATCCTTTTTTGCAAAAAATGTTAAAATTTTAAAATCAATATTTATGTCTTTCTAGCTACTTTAGGATAACCAATCAGATCACTAAAGTGGGGGAAAAATGTAGTGTCATAAAATTTCACCCTATGGTAGTTTCACACTTACGCATTTAGGCCATCCTTATTTATGATAAAAACCTACAAGTTGTAATTTCACGATTATGACTCCATAAGAGACAACGATGAATTGCTTCCAGCCTATCGACCACTAGCACAACTTGTTTGTGTACTTTTTGAGATTCAAATGTGAATATTTTGTATCCTTTTCCCATGATAAGTGCCATAGTAGCAAGGATGCATATGTAATGGCTCCTCCTGCCCATGTAGCTTTACAAAAACACTGTTTTCACCCTCATTTTGAGGTGGGAACTCTAAGAAATGAAAATCTCTCTCTTTTCTCTCATTCTCACCGTGAAGCTATGTAGGAATTCTTTCTCACACAATAGTCAAGACTCCTCTTGCTCATGTGTCTACTACATCTATCAATCCAATAAGGGAGGCACAGGCTATTGGTAACACTCTATTGTCATTTTATTTTATATTATCTCATCTTTATTTATCTGATTATATTCATGATAGGGGTTCTCCTCCTTTGGGGGGTTTATTTCTATCATATTTCTTTGCTTCATGCATTTTATCTATCTCGATCCTATCTGGTTATCTGTGGAGGTGGAAACACCAAAATGGGGGTTTGAATAAGGAAAGCCCCTAAACAACCCACAACATTTTTCATGTTCTACTTGTGTGCAAATGAACAGATTCGATGAGTTGGGTATTCTGCACTTTAGACTCCTACTATTTGTTTCACCAAAGATAACAACGTGGCATGTAGATGTCCACACAATGTGCTAGAATTCATTGATAAGAGTTAATCCACTTTCTAGGTATAATCTATGATATTTCTACTTTATATTTTTGTATATCAAAGAATTTAATTCTATCATTTACTCTTGTAATTAAGTGATTTTAATATTCCCATTATTTAAAACCTAGTGTCAATTTGGTTAAATTGTATAAAAATTCTTCATCATTTATCTTGTCACCTGAGTAGTGTCTTTTGAGGTAGTTGAGTGCTATTTTCTCCTTGAAATCTCGTCGTCTTGAGAGTAGCAAATCTCGTCCTCTATAGTTAGTTACAAAAGAAATCACCTAAAGGGTTTGCTTTAATTTTTTGTAGGGTTCTTTTGTAGGAAGAAAGATGCTAAAACATAGACTATGGCATTGTGTTTGAAAGGGCTAAGAACCTACAAATCCACATAAGATTTGCTAAATTTAGAGAAGGTGCAACAAAGGAATTTTTTTTAGAATAAGGATTCCATACGACTTCCTTTCGCAATACTGTGTAGGTACAAAAAAAAAAAAAAAATCAATAAAAAAAGCAAAATTTTTTTTTTAAAAAAAAGATTGTAATGAACATATAGCATTGTATGGGGTTGTACTCCATGCCCTACTTGGAAGTGATTGGACCACACTTTCCACCATAAGGGTGGTAGGACCTACCTTGAGCCTTACCTTCCATTTTCTCTTATGGGCTCATTTATTGGTCACTAGCTATAGATATTTTTTAACACATTTTATCTCCATTAATGTATACCTAGTGGCTACTTTGCCCCACCACTTCAAATTCTCCACTCAACATAACAACCCTGCACCAAGTTACTCCACCATAGATCCATTGATATTCCACACAAATGATGCCACCTCAACTTATCAATTGTGTCACCCATGCCTAGCACTACCTAGATGTCACCTCCATTGGTCCACTACCCATGGTCCACTAACTTACCACCTAGTAATAAACACCCTCTCCAATTTCTTTTTCAGTTTGATAGGTCAACTTTAGGTCTTTTCTTGGCCATATAGAGAGATTTTCTCAAGCCATTTTTAAAAATTGGGTAAAATTTTATGCTATTCAAAAATAAATTTTAGCACTAGATTGCATTAACAAAATAGAAACACTAACACACACATGTTAAAAATAGATATTTCATTTAAATATAATACTACTCTAAATGCTCATGAATGTATTGGATTGCTTCTCACAACACATTTTCTTAAAATATATAGAGTTCCCAAGAATATTGAAATCATCTAAACTTGAAGTGTAGATGCAACCTTTGTATAAATTTTTCCTTGAGCAACTAGAGGGTTTTCATCCTCCAATATCTAGGAAATTAATGGAGTTTCACTTGTTGATCTCTATAACCCAACTATATGCATCTTGAAATCCAATAGATGAATAAAAGTTCTCAACTTTGTAAATTAGGGTTTGTTTGAAATGGAAAAAAGATGTAAAACTTTGAAACATCCTTAAATAGGGTTTGGATGTGTAGTGTGGGGCCCATGTGTGCTAGTAGAATTTTGAAAGTTTCCCTTTGAATTACTACATTCAAATGAGGCCATTAACAGTGTACCTAGTTGTGTGACATGGTAGGTGAAGCTCTTTGTTTGAACAATGAGGGTCCATTAAATGGCCTTTTTAGTGGTGGGGGTTCATGGAAATGTGTGCCTTTGGGATGAGCAAAAAATACTCCCAAGTTCCAAAATTAGGAGTTCAAGAATTTACATGTTAAGTGTTGGAGAATGCCAAGATACGAGAGCATGAAACAACTTCCATGTGAGTGAAACAAAATAAGCACAATAGTATGACTATCAATATAAAATGAAGTGTATGATACAATGATCAAGCCTTGCATATATAGGCAAGGATGAGGAGGTAGGATTGAACTACTGACTACCCCTCTATAGGTGGGACACTTGTTAGCTCACTTGACAAGTGGGTGAGAAAGTGTTAAACAATGTCTCAATTCATGAGGACACATGTCTCAATGCTAATATGAAGTGAGACAAAAATAAAAAGAATCCTAAGTAAACTTAAGCTAGGTGTGAATAGGTCAATCCTAGAAAGACGATTAGCTAACTAGGTAGGTAAAGACAATAGGATGCAATGTAGTGGGGATATAGGGATTTTCATGTCTACATGATGCAATGGTGAGAGGGAATAGGGAATCAAGAGTTCAAATGCCATAAGGGCTTCCTATTGATATGCTAGCATTATTCTTTATGAAGGCTTGACATCTAGGGTTTGAGAAATGGGATGCAAGGATACTAAGATGGAAATGGAAGCAAAGTTTCATGGGCCTAGAAGGGATGGATGAAAACACAATGAAGCTTTGCAATTAAGCAATTAGGAAGACTTATTGATTTGTACTCTTGTGAGAATCACCTAGATGTAATGAATGCTAACTAGACCATTCGTGCTCATGAGAGATGAGTTTGTGTGAGCCACTTCTCTTTTAAAGGAAGCTGAGTGCACAAAAGATGCTTCCTACACCAATCTAAGCAGGAGAGAGTTGCAAAAATTTCTTAAAAACTTTTATATTGTTACGGCATTAGATGCACATACATATCATAAACAGATAAAACAATGAAATCATAACACAAAATTTTACATGGGGAAAACCCTTTCGAAAGTGTTGGTGGTTTTTCTTGTAAACCAGGTTGGTTTCCTATTCTACCTATGGAGTAGCCATCTCCAATCAAGGGAAGCTCAGAGGACCTGGACCAACTGACAAGATTCAGTCAAAGACTGAGATCTTCTACAATTTAGGCTCTACAGAACCAGGGCGGGTATACCCACACAATGCCTAAAATAAGACTAGACATTGCTTTTTATAGCAGATGACTCCTGACGCCAAGTGTTGAGAACTTCAAATGGGGCTAGATTCTCAGTTACAAAACACTTGAAGCAACAAGGAGGTAGGACATAAACTAAACAAAAGATATTCAATGATTTTAAAAGGTTTTCTTAGAGGAACTAGGCTGCAAATAGATCAGTGCCTAATCCAGGGTCATGGAGTCACACACAAAAGATGGAATTCATCTGCAAACATGACTCAATCAGTGGATTTTATTTTGCTAATGCCTTACATCAGCTATCAGTGCCTTACACTGATAATCCGACTCTTGTATCAACTAGACTCTTCTTACCAAATCCAACCTGCAAACAAATAATCACTGCTATCTATTCAAATGATTTAACTGCTTCCTTGAAGCAGGCCTATCAACAAATAACACAGTCCCATGAAGTATGAGAAGATGAACAAAAACACCTTATGCATTTATTCAAATGATTAAAAGCCTACAAATGTGGAGACAATCTGATGATATGCATGAAAGATAAGCATCTTCATGTATTCCTGCTTAACTGATTGCATTTACAGAGGAATTCAACATTACAGTTTATAGACTCAAAAATGACCTAAGACCAAACCCTAATCTGTCTCAGACTAATCCTAGACTCAGAAAAAATGTGGAACCAGAACACCAAGGTTCAGAACCTCTCACACTGGCCATGAAATCTCCCTTTATAGGAACAGGGAGAGCAACAAGCAACCAGCTAGGGTGACATTACACGTTAGCAGGTGACTAGGTCAAACCCTAAACAACTCGCAAGCTGAGTCACCAATCCACCACCAACATCAGGGCTACATTGAATGTTCACGTCAAGTGAATCCATGAGAAAGCTCGATGCAGATCCGATCAGGTCAAATCAGGCAGGACAGACATGGGCAACCATGGCGACCAGAACAAGTCTGTCAGCCAACATCAAATCAGCCCAAGAATCCTCACCCATACCTCTGAACACGCCATCTTGTTCTCAGAGTCTCCATGAATGCAAATTCAGTGGATCCAGTGACCCTCCATCTACCGCCATCAAGTCTCAGTTCTTTGGTCTTCATGCGCAACGCACAACTGAAACCCTGATCGCGCGAAAATGAATATCGGTCGTCGATCAACAGTGATCGGGCGGCTATCTTTTAAATCTTCATTAGTCGTTGAACCCAGTTACCACATGTGACTCCTGCGCCCAGCGTTCATCAGATGCCAGTCAACCAGGGACCGTCAATCTCCGTTTAAATGTACGCACTATGGCGCGAGTTCATAAGTGGGGTCCATGTGACATGTGGTCGGCGGACGCTCTCCTCGTAGAGGATAAAGATTGGGCAAGTCACATGAGCGCCCAGGCACTGGCCGTCAGATCATAATGATGGTTGCCCGCGGGCCGTTGATCTTTGTCGAAAAGAACATGGGCTCCACCGTCGGCAAGACATAAAGAGGTCGGGGAGACCATAGGCTGAGAATCGTATGTTACATCGAGCACTGAACACAGTTGACAAGAGGCCACCAAGTCGGCGAAACATCCCAGCGAAGTCACCGAGCATATCGGCCAGACATAAGGAAGTTGGGGAGAGATGGTCGGGTCGGCTAGACATCATGGCGAAGTACCCGCGACGGAGGGAAGTGACACCGAGCACCAAAGGGGCCACCAAAGTCGATGAGACAAGTAGGAGTCGGGGAGACATCTCCTCGGCACAAAGAATACAGGCCGATAGGAAGGGGTCTCGGGGAGACATCACAAAGTCGGGAAGATGTCACCCCGAGAGCCAAAGGTCACATCGAAGGCACAGCGGGGGGATGGTGCAAGCGGTAACAAGGGGCCGGTAACGGACAAAAAACGGGGCTCGAGGGGACCATAAGTGAAGAGCGAACCAGGCGGACAGGTCAATGAATCAAAAAGATGGGCGGAAAGGGAACCAGACTGAGGTAGAGCCGGAACCAAGAAAGAGAAGGAGTCGGAGCCGGAGCGGGGGACAAAAAGGAACAAAGAGACCGAGACCGAAAACCATCCCACTCCCGCCTCCTTAAAAGACCACAGAGGCGGAGCCGGAACTGACACAAGATAGAGAAGCCACGGGGCCGGGAGCGGGACAAAACCCGAAACAAGAAATTTGAAAAAGGTTCCAAAATAGATTCTCGTTCCGATCCCGCGCCCGCCAAAGGAAACAAAACAAAAGACAAGCGAAGAGGCGGAGCCGGGGCCGGAATGGAACCCGAAAGAGAAACCAAAGGCCAATATCAGATTCCGATTTCATTCCGGTCCCGCCCCCGCCAGACAAAGAAAAACACAAGGCAAGGAAGAAAAGAAAGATCTAACCATCTGAGACATGAACACTTAGCACGCTGAGCTCAACCCTGGTGGGAGCCCATTTACCCCACGTGCCAAAATGATAGAAAATTCCCAAGCTAAAGATTTGTCAGGAAGATCAAAGGCAAACAACTGGAAAATGAGAGACAACCAAAATAGGCACTAACAGGAAGAAAAACCCCACACTCCAAAACATAACTCAATTATATTATTCAACAACAGACAAGTTACAATATAATTGCAAAGCTATGCTCTTGCAGGATTCTCGACACCTCTTGATTTTGGAGTAATTCTGAAAGCATAACAATACTTCAACAAAACAACAATCTAAAACTCCAAAATACAAGTGCTCAATTTATAGGATCTTACAATGCATTAATTCGACATTTCTAAAATCGAATGCCAAAGGCTATAGATGCAACATGGAAAGCGTCAAAACCACTACACATGCATAACATGAAATTTCCAATTGTCAATGCATGCAATATTGCAACAACAAATTGTCACTAAACCTGCACATGTAAAAGTTGCACTTTCCAAAATATAGTTGCACCTCCAAAAATCTCACATTCCATGCAAACTCAACATGAAATAGAATTTACCTCCATGCACAATTCCACCTATAATAGCAACTTTCCACTTCTGACTCTTTATTGAGTTATCTTCAACAAATAAAGCCCATAAATAATTACATAATTAAACATGCTATTAAAAATCAAAGGTTGAGACACCTTGTTTTTCAACACTCTTGAAATATGAATCAAGAAGTTTGACTCAAACTACATAATTGAATCTTAATAAAACACCATAATTAGACAATATTTTCCCTATAATAGCATAAGTACAATGCTAAGAACACAAAGAAAACGAGTCCACAATCATATACATATTGCAAGAGTTTGAAATACAAATGGCTTTTACAATATGCTAGGACAATGTAAATGAATAAGTCAATGCTACAAACAACTTTGCATAAAAAAGAAATTGAAAGGTACAATATTGTTTCTTCTACTAAACATTTCTAACAAATTACAAACATGTGACTTAAACTAATTATTTTTCCATTTATTTTTAGTGCCTTCAACACATTAGTCAAAACTACAACTATCGTATAATATTATGCTTTCTATAATTGAACTATTACAAATTTTGTTTTTCATTTGCTATAATACAAATCATGTACATTTACTAAAATACTTTTTATTTATTGAAATTAAACAACACTTTCAACACTTTCTATCTAGACAACAACTTACTAACTTACTAAATAATTGAAAAAATAACTTACTACTTATTCATAAATAACTATCCCAAAAACTATAATAAATAAATATTATAAAACAAATACTAACTACTATTTAACACTCATTACATTTTCATCAAAAAAAAGAGACAAATTAAATGAATAACATATCATTACACTACATCAACCAACTACATTTTATTCTAAAACCAACCACAATATAATCTTTTGTGGAAACCAATGAAGATGGCTTTCCTATTAAAAATATACCATAATTTGTATAAACATGTTCCACCAACATAATACATGATAATTACTCATTGTAAACTAGAACTAAAGAAACTAAGCCTGTAGTAGGTTGGACATCCATCCCCGAAACTCCCCAGTCGTCGCATTTAATTGACTTTCACAAGTAACAGGCATGTGATTCGAACTGGGGACCAAGTACACAGAAATATAAAAAAAATCAAGGGTCAAAATGTTCCAGCTGAACGCTGCTGTCCTTGAGAGGCATATAGTCTCCCAGGTACGCCTCCAAATGATCTGACAGAGCCGATTTATCAATGGTCTCATGGTGGAAGGATTTACATACAAAGTAAAAGACGCTCTGAGTGAGCCACCACAGGAGATTAAACCCACACTGCAGCGCCACCAGAAGCGCCGCGTTGGCGCTCATCTCGCGGACTCTAATCTGGTGTTCCCTGCCGTGCACAACCCCGTACTGAAAAAGACCCCCGATTCCGCCCATGATCAGCAGATACAAAATATTCAAAGCCAGCGCCGTGCCGCGCTTTCCATGGATGAGATTTTTGCTCTTCTTCATCGCCCCCAAACCCCAACGGTCCTCCAGAACAGACACCACGCAGGCAACGTGCCATACCATGCTGATGTACACGTGGACCGAGAACGACAGGACGGTGATAACCAGAAGGCCGAAGAAAAACTTCCCGCTGTTGAGATTTTCCTTTCCGATGATCAAAATCCACCAGAAGACAGCAAAGAGGACGGCCACGAAGTACGCGAACATGACGGCGAAATACCAGAGAAAAGTCACAATCAGGCGCTTCCAAACCCTAGGAACGACGCTCATAACCTTTGTGTAGGACAATTCCTTGCGCGTGTAAACACTTGCCACTGTGTACACCACCGCCGCCGTTGACAGCAGCGAGAAGGCGAAGACGAAAGATATGTAAGCGGCTTCGAACAGGAAAAGCTCCCCCATTTCCACATACAGTGTGTGTAGGGTTTCCTTTTCCAAAGATGTGCCCTCCTCATAGGGCAGCAGTAATTTGTTCCTGATGATCTTCTTGAACAGGGGCTCTGAAATCAAACTGTGGCCGAGGATCGCAAAGGAAAGAGGCAGCAGCAGCGTAAGCGTAATGGCGCCCAGTATTTTCGCCGCAGAGCGCAGGATTTTGAAGGCCTCTCCCACCACTCCTACGATGTCCAGGAATTGTAATTCTCCCAATTCTCTCTCCATGATTTGTGATCTTTTGTGCTGCAAATCTACGGGCCAGATCGGAGATAAAATGTTGTGGATGAGATATTATATTTTGCAAGGGCGGGCCTGTGGTCAATATCGGGCTAGGTGTTCTTCATTTCTATTCTTGTTGATGGCCATGCCCAATCTAAACCTTTAAACGCATTTATCTTTCGTGGACGTTTCTGGTGTGCGTTTTTTCTTTGACTGAGTCGTCTCAATTGACTTATCCTACCACAGTCCGTCACGCCTCCTGCAAATCAAACCGCATCTTAACAGCCCACATTAAAGTTAATATATTAAGCTTTCCTCCTAACACTATTTATCTATGAGCATCATGCGATGGGCACGCCGATAAAAAGGTTTGACTAATAAGAGAAGCCACTTTGAATAGACGTTCGTTAAAGTGGCTCAAAGTTCAAAGTTCTATACATGCAAGGTGCACATTTATTCCACAGTAACGGCAAGGTCATTGTTGTAGGGATCTAAAAGGTTTCGATTTCAAACATTCACAATATCAAGAGTTCAAGCGTAAAAAAAAAACAAAGGCTTAAACATTTGAGTCAATTTAGGCGAATAACTTTAAATATAAGAGAACACTATGATTGAACATTGTGATCCATAGGAGTACTAGTATGGAGGGAATGGTTGACATTGGCATTTCATGTTGTTGATTTTTTATAAAGGTTATGTTTTTTAAGCAATATTTTATTATTGAAGTTTTTTAAATAATTAAAATGTGATGTAATATACCATTTAAGTATTAGGAGAAAGGGGATTAGGGGAAAGGGGATAATTTTATTAATATGACATAGATAGGTTGTGATGTTTTCTTTTGTAATAGATCAATTAGAAATATAAAATACATAAAAAATAATTGTTAGATTGAAAATGCATGAATAATATTGTATTGATTGATAAAATTATATTACAAAATATTGTTGACTTCTGCGAAGGGGTAGCTTCATTTGAGCAATGGTCAATATAATATAATTCATGGATGCTCATATAATAACTTAGGTCTTATATCTAAACTAGTTATATTAGCACTAGTTGTTATTTCCCAAGTATGTGGTATTATTTCAAATAGCTTATGCCTCATATTTTTGCTAATTCTATTAATGCTAGCTACTATTTACCAAGTATGTGTGATTATTCATAATAGCTTAAGGAATGGCTTACAAAGCATATGTGTACAAAGTCTTAAATATTTCAAGAAAAGAGTTAGTACTTAGGGGTCCTAACACTTGCTCCCCTTTGAAAAGCTTTGTCCTCAAATTTAAAGGGAAGAAAGTTGGTGTTGAATTTTGTGAAGAGGTTCTCAAGTAGCATCTCTAGGTTTCATGCCATGCCTCTTAATCAAGACCTCAATGAGTGTGTAGTTGTGAAGTTGGCATGAACGCATATCCAAGACTACTTCTAGTTGAAGAATTATGGATCATTGGACACCAAGCTTAGGAAGAATGGTTTGAGCAGTGATATGCTTGCAAAGAAATTTCTTCAAACAAGAGACATGGAAGACCAAATGAACATGAGAGGAAGGTGGGAATTCTAACTTGTAGGTTATTGGACTATTTCATTAAAGAATATTATAAGGGTCATAGAACTTAGGGGAAATCTTATGGTGGCCTTTCATCTACAAGGAGGACTATTTGTAAGGTTGAAAAATAAGGGAAAACCAAAGCACCATATCCAAAAATACTACTCATAATATTATTAATTAAACTACCACTTCATGTGGTTCTAACTCATGTTAATATTTTCATGAAGGAGTTGAAGAATATCATCTTATGTGTTGATGCTAATGTCCACCACATGATTGGAGAATTTCTTGAAATATAAGATAGAAGAGATGTGGGATTCTACACATTAATTGCTTCATATGGGTTCATTTTCCTAGTCATGTGATACAAAGTGTTGTTTCACCATTCTAATAATGGTAACCACTTGAACCAATGACATTGTTACTTAGAGGTAAAACATCCAAGATATGCTTCTAATAATTTATTGAAAATTTTTGTTTAACCATCTATTTAGAGGTGATATCTAGAATCCATCTTCAATGTTGTGCAAATTTTAATAAATAATTCTTTTTAGAAATGACTTGTAAGTGTTATTTCACAACCAAAGACTATAGAAGAGGGAATTCCATAGAAAGATACAATTTAGTGAGGAAGGTGTTCGGTCCCAAAATTATTTCTCCACTTCCTAGAATAAAATATCACTCATAAGGCTAGGGTAGTCATCATGCGAATGAAATCACTTCATCAACAATTGTGGATGGTTGAAGGCCAACTCTACGAGAGTGGGTTTCATCTCTTGCTATTCAAGCCCAACTTAAACTCAAGAGGCTACTCCCAAGGGTATAACTTAATA
Organism: Sequoia sempervirens; assembly: GCA_007258455.2. Lineage (NCBI taxonomy): Eukaryota > Viridiplantae > Streptophyta > Pinopsida > Cupressales > Cupressaceae > Sequoia > Sequoia sempervirens. The sequence continues at coordinate 253,983,625 of VDFB02000013.1, read as the reverse complement.
GGTATGGAAATCATGTAAAATGGATAATCATGAATATCAACAACCAAAACCAACCTACTAGCTTGGCCCCAAAATTTGTCATTGAAACAAGTACAACTAACTATCTTAAAACTATTATATAGCTAATATGACTGTGCAAGCATGGCCCACATAAAATATATCTACTAAATGTTCACTTAAGAATAATTTCCTATTTATATCAATAGTCATGGGTGCACAGGAAGGAATCACTTATTTCTAAAGTAATGATCAAAATTTTGTTGTTTTGAATGATGTGAGATTGACATGTGGTTACATACTGGTGCCTATCTATTGGGGCCCAACAGAGTCACAATGTGCATCAACAAGAACACAACCTAGAATATGAGAATCACAAAATTTGTATTCATATACAACAATGGTCATAAAATTTAGAATAGAACATGCTTACTAATATATAACATAGTTGCATACATCCATATAATGTGAGAAAGATAATACAAATATTGCAATATTTGTAGAGTGATGTTACACTCATCTAACTCAATATTCCATTCATGTTAGAAAATGTGATAAGGAAAAATATCTAGATGCAACTCAAAAAATTTCTTAGATATATACCCAATGCCATGGAGACATTTTGCAAAAAAAATCACCTACAATATTGATATTCTTTAATTCTAGAGGTTGTACCCAATAAAATGAATTGGATTGGCATTAATGGCTACCTTGCAACTTTTTGGCATCTAATGAATCATAACTAAACCAAGATCCTTTGAAAATGATCCACAAATCCCTTTAGCACTGATAGGGTGTCAAAAATTAATCACTACAATGTAGCATCAAGGAGATCTATATAATCCAAATGCATTCCTACCAAAAATAAGTAATCCCAAATCAAACAACAATAGAAACATTGAATTCTAGCAAGTAGGTGAGCCACAACATTCATGGTAGGTAACTAGGAGAGATACTACCATAATGACAAGCAAGTCGTGATTAAAGAAAGGTGCCACATCCATTTGGTGCCAAAACCTTGTTTGAAATGTATTTTGAAAATAGTACTAGCACACTTTCCTACTCACAAGATTTAGCCATGAATTGAACCATGTTAGGACCTAGGGGAGGTTCTAAAACCACCCCAAATACCTAACACACAAAACATACATCATTTATTTACACATCAACGAAGCATGGAAGTAATATAAATTCCATCAACAAATTCAAATGTTTATAAAACTATTTCAAAACTTAGTCAAGCCAATGAACATGCCTTCCCCTTTTGTATTTTTCAAACATTTTGAAAGGCCTTCTAGGCTCCAATGAGGTTTCAAGAACATTGTTCAAATTTGATAGAGGTTTTGAAACCTCCTTATTGCATTGGTGAACAACTTAAACATTACCATTTTGTCACTTTTCAAAAGGTTTTGAAAACTCTATAGGGCTCTAAAAAGGTTGTGAGAACCTTGTTAGGAGCTGACAAAGGTTTCAAAACCTACCTTGGAATCTCTAACAAGCACCAAACTTAGTCAACTTTAGAAAGATATGGGTAAACCCATAAAAATGGTTTACAATTCTAGTGAGAAAGGAAAATTGCAAAAACGCTCCTATGATACTTTTTTTTTCTTTTTAAGGGTTTGCATGAATTGGGGTGTTCGAATGGACCTAAAAGGGGTTCGAATGGACCCTGGTTTGAGCAAACCATATTAAATGATGGTTCCCACTTTTTTGCATTTTTTATGACGAAAACAATGGAAAAATGAATACAAGAGGGGGTTTTCTCAAACCTTGGTTCATTCAAACCCTGGTTCTAGAAAACCTCTAAGGGGGGTTCACCCTCTTTTACCCCCTTCTCTCCCTCTGGCACCAAATTTCTACAAAATTTTTCCCTTTGAAGCTCAAGTTGAGGATGAAAATTAAAGAGACTTCACATACCCAACTGGATTATGGTAGTCCTTGGAACGAGCTATCCATCAAATGTAATTTTAATATGTTTTGGTTTTATTATGTATTTATTTTTTAGTTTGATTAAACAGAGGTTTTTCATTGAAAATCAAGCTCTCTATTTTTTCACGTGGAAAAATAGTATATTATCAAAATAAAATTCTAAAATATATGTTTAGGCTAGGTATTGATGTCCTTGATCCAATAAAAAAATTGAATTTCAATACATAAAAAAAAGTTATGTTGTATATGGTTCGCCTATGTTTGAATTGTAATTGGTTTGACTCTGAAACTTGATTAAGGAAAAAATATTCAATAAAATGCTATGAAACCAAATGAACTAGTTAGATATCATAGTTACAAATCTAAATTAAAAAAAAAAATTATCCTTCATAGAAAAAAAATTATATTATATATGGTGAGCATCACTCCTTAAAAATGGTGTTTACTGATAAAAACTAGTTTTCGAAGGAGATGGAGAAATAAGTGCAATTTGATTCCAATTTTTTTTTTTATCTACAGAAAAAGTGTCACAAATCACTAGTTTGCATCATCTTCAAATTCCTCATGGTTTAGTCGCTATAGGTGCTCGAAAGTGAAGATTTAGTTAGAAAAAATCAGTTCAGTGTCTAGTTTGGCCAAAATTTGTAAACTAGTATTGTGGGATCACCCATATTTTTTTGTTAGGATTTTACAAGGTTGTAAAACCTTGTCGAGAGTTGACAAAGGTTTTAGAACCTTTTGAACCCACTAACAAAAAAAGACTTAACATTTTTATAATTGAAATAATAAGGCTAGGAAACCAACATTAGTCATCGATAAGGTTGTGCAATAAAAAATAAGCACATGGATGTTGGGATTAATGTGTCTCAGCCTTAGAGTTCTAATATTGATTAATTTAATTTATTTTTCTATTTATTTTTATTATTTGGTTTCCTATGGTGTCATGTCATAAATTGGGATCCACTAGTTGGGTGTCATCCTCGTTGGAAGTGATTGGATGACACATCATCATCCCAAGTGGACATATGCATCCCACTTTGGTATCTTTCACTTATGAAAGATTCTATGATGTGTCATAAGGAATCTTTATGCATGGAGAAAGGTGGCACCCAAGTTGGGTTAGGACAGGTTGTAAGAGAATCAACCATTTTGGTAAGTTATGATAGATTCTCTTACCGATTCTATGATAGATCTTGTGGCAGATTTTATGGCAGATTTATGATAGATTTTATGATAGTTGTAAGGCATTTTTCATAGGCTATTATGAGCACATTTTGGGAACCCAATCTTGGAAAGAGAATATTGCATGTTATGATAGTTATGAGGGGTGTAAGGGAATACTGTACATGTGTCCAAATGCATGTCTATGGAATGAGATATTATGCCATGTGTATTTGGATTCCCATACTCTTCTAGATGCTTCTCTTGGCTTGTATTCTCTATATATTATATGCCTTGCATTGTAGAATGCTAGTTTGTTTGTAGGTAATGAATTTCTATCGGATTCACTCCAGAATAGGTGTTTGTTTCAAAGTACTTGTTGAAGAAGCTTTGTACTTGGAGTTGCATTATAACCTCTATTTGATTTAATACAACTGTATTGTGCTTTTGGAGGGTGGGGTTTTTTACTCAAAAGGGTTTTTCGTACGTATATTTAGTGTTTGTTTTTTATGTGTTCTTGTTGCTCTATCTCATTCTTTCTATGTGTTTCTCCTTATTGTAATTGTATAAGGTGTTAAGAGGAATTTTTTTATAACTCTCCCCTACTTAGAATAGTGTAGGAAGGTATTTTTGCTCACTCAACTTCCTTTCAGTTGGTATTAGATCCTGACTAGCCTTGATTCCTTTGTTGGGTTAGAAGGGTTTCTTGAGCTGATCTTTGTTTAAGGGGGAGTTTTCAAAAGTGTATTTTGTGATCTTGTTGTAGGAAAGAGAAGGAAACCACATATGAGAGGATTGCAATGGAGAATCTTAACAGTGATAAATTTGAGCTTTGGAAGATCAAGATGGAAGATATGCTTGTAGATTGTGATCTATGGGTTGTAGCTTTTGGAACCAAACTATTGAGCATGAAACAAGAATTTGGGAGCTCATGGATAAAAAATACAAGGGTCTCATTAGACTTTGTTTGGCTAATTTTTTTCTCCTAAATGTTCATGAAGAGAAGACAACTACTTCTTTGTGGAAGAAACTTGGAGATGTTTATCAAAATAAATCCTTGGTAAACAAGCTATTTCTGAGAAAGAAGATGTATTCTCTAAATATGGAAGATGGAGGATCTATTGTAGACCACCTAAATACCTTTAACATGTTGATTGCTCAATTGGGTTCTATTGGAGACAAGATTAATGAACAAGACTATTGCATGCTCCTGTTGTGTTTGGTGCCAGACTCATGGGATCACCTGGTGATGGATATTGGAAGCACACCAACCACTTTCAAGATGGATAAGGTGGTTTCTTTTTTGTTATCTGAAGATATGCTGAGAAAGTATTTCAATATGACCAAGGAGGCCCTTGTTGTTCATGGTAGATTGAAGGAGAAAGGAAAAAAGAAAGACAAGAAATCTAAGTCAAAGTCTCTGGGGAGATCTAAGTCTCCTGGTAAGAATTCCAATGAAAAATATTGGAACTTTGGTGAAAGCAATCATTTTGAAGATATTGTGAGAAGGAGAAGACGAAGAAAAATGTGTATTTCTCTAATTTTGAATCCGATAAATCATCCCAAGATGAAGTAGAAGCATTTGCTGCAACCTTGGCAACCCATGCATCGAAAGATGTGTGTTTGATAGATTTAAGTGAATCCTTTTACATGACCTCTCATAGAGGTTGGTTTTTGAATTATGAAGAGTATGATGGTAGGAAGGTGTACCTGGGTGATGAATCTCACCTGAGGATTGTTGGTCGTGGAAGATTCAAAATCAAATTTCTTGATGGAAGAGTGAAGGGAGTTGATGGTGTCTTGCATATCTTTGGTTTGGCATGAAACCTACTTTTTGTAAGTAAAATTAATGATTCAGGAGTGCAAGTTATTTCCTCTGGTAGAGGATGCAAGATGATGAGAGGAGCTATGGTGTTGGCTAAGGGTGTTCAAGTTGGCACTTTATACAAGTTGGATGCATGCACATTACAATACAATAGTTCTTCTGATGTACCAAAGAAGAGACCTTTGGATTCTTCATCCTCACCATTAGATTGTGTAGTGAAGAAGTGTGTTGTAGCTCTACATCTAATAGTCATGCATTTTGGGTACCTAAGGGTGCTCATTCCATGGAAATGAAGCTTCTTGCAAAGAAGACAATGTTATGGAACCAACAACTTGGTCACATTGGTGAGAAGGGTCTTAGAAACTTGGAAAATAAGAGCCTTTTTGAAGGCCTTGATGATTGTAATGGGTATGTGCAGGATCATCATGGAAAAAATAGGCCCTTAAGTGGTTTTTTTTTTGAAAAATTGGAGTTAGGAAACTTGACATAAAAATTTGAATAAGTTATCTATATTATTTCAAAAATACGTAAGAATAGAATTTGTAGCAAATTGAATGTGGCTTTTAAACTACTAAGTTTATTTAAAAAAAAAAATCTATTTAGTGAAAATTTAAAATTTCAATGTAGTAGTACTTAAATTTCAGGGAAAAATAAGAAGTAGGTGTCTGTCTAACCACCCCAACCAGAATAAAATGATAATATTTTTATAAGATTTTAGATATAAGTAGAGGACTCATGTCCCGATGTGATGCATATTTTTTTGTAATTTTTTTCCAAGTAAATAATTAATTATGAATTTTTATTACAAATTTTAAAAAATATAAAAAATCATATGTCTAACCACCTTAACTTGGTCAAAAATTGATGAAATTGATTTTTTTTTAATATATTATAGTATGCGAAGCAAAGAATGTGACACATGTTTCAGATTCAAAAAATGTGATACCATTTGAAATCTATAGATGTTTTTCAATTAGCCTATCAATCAGGACTTTAGTCATTATTCAAATAGAAAATGAATAATAATTATTTATTAAATTCAAAGTAAAGCATAATTTATATTGATGGAAATATGAGAATATCCTTTAAAAACCCTTTTTGTTTCATCAATTTTGGGTTAAAAAAAAGTCGTCAGCCACATACCCTACACATACCCATCATATCACCACTTTTTGGCCCATCATGATCCTGCACATACCCTAATATCGAGTTTGACTTTTGTGAATATTGTGTTTATGGAAAAAAACATTGTGTTTCTTTTTATTCTAGTTCTCACAAGTCTTCTGGGGTTTTGGACTATGTTCATTTAGATGTGTTTGGTCATGTGAATGTTCCTTCATTATCAAAATATGTATATTTTGTTTCTTTCATAGATGATTATAGTAGGACATTCATTTATTTTATCAAAAGTAAAGTCAAAGTATTTAGTCAGTTTAAGGAGTTTAAGGTCTTGGTAGAAAATCAGACTAGCATAAAGATTACGTGTTTGAGGATTGACAATGGTGGTGAGTTTTATTTCATAGAGTTTGACAAGTTTTAATAGCATAGGATTGAAAGACATAAGACAACTCCCTACACTCCACAACAAAATGGAGTTGTAGAGAGGATGATTAGAACATTGATGGAGAGGGCTAGGAGTATGTTGAGTGGTGCTATCCTTGAGTAGAAGTTTTGGGTTGAAGTAATAGCCACTGCATGTTATTCGATCAAAAAATCTCCTACATCAATGTTTGTTGGAAAGAAACCCATGGATGCATGGTATGGTAAAAATCTTTTGATGAGACATCTCAAATTATTTGGTTGTGAAAATTAAGCTCATGTTCCAATTGAGAAGAGGTCAAAGTTGGAGAATAAGGCAGTTAACTGTATCTTTATCGGCTATGGTGTCGGTGTGAAAGGGTACAAGCTTTGGGATCCAAAAGCTTAGAAGATTCTCTACAACAAAAGTGTGATTTTTAGAGAGATGAAACCTTCCACTATTGAGCTACATCCAAAGAAAGAGGAGAAATAGAATAAGGAGGTAGTTCAGATTCTACCTACTTCTAAGAAAGATGAGCTATGCACTTCTATTGGACCTGATGGTGAGAAGAGCTCAAGTAGATTAGAAAGGTTTGAAGAAGAAGAACTTCAACCTCAGCTATTGAGGAGGTCTACATGAGCTAGGAAACAACTAGAAAAGGTTTGGTTATTTATTATTGAATTCCAATTGCAATTTTTATTTGATTGCTAAAACTTATGAGTGTAGGACTGTCAGAGATGCTATGGGTATGAGTGATGCAGATTCCTAGATGAAAGCCATGGATGAGAAGATGGTTGCATTATAGAAAAATAAGACTTGGGATCTGGTACCTTTGTCTGTTGGATGTAAAATTGTTGGTTATAAATGGGTTTTCAAGAAAAAGTGTGGTCTTGACAGCAGTGTTGAGAAGCATAAGGAATGGTTGGTTGCTAATGGGTTTTCACAAGCGGAGGGAATTGATTATAGGGAGATATTCTCTCCTATTGTAAAGTTGACATCTATCTAGTTCTTATTATCACTTACATCAATGTATGATTTAGAAGTGGAACAGATGGATGCGAAGACAATTTTCCTTCATGGTGACTTAGAGGAAGAGATTTACATGTCACAACTAGAGCATTTCTTTAAGAAAGATAAAGAAATTTTTTTTTGCAATATGAAGAAGTCTCTTTATGGTTTGAAACACTCCTAGAATATGGTATTAGAAATTTGATACCTATGTGTTGTCATTGGGATTTTAGAGATCTAAATATGACCATTGTGTGTATTATAAATATGATAATGGTCGCACTCTCATTATTTTTTTATATGTAGATGACATGTTTATTAGGAAGGGTAAGAGTATGATTTTAGATTTGATGTTTTAGTTGTTAGCATAGTTTGAGATGAAAGACCGAAGTGTAACTAGGTATATTTTGGGAATGGAGATCACAAGAGATAGAGTGAACAAAAAGAATTGGTTAAGCCAAAAAAAGTATGTGAACTCTTTGTTGGAGAGATTCAACATGGAAAATTGTAGATAGTTAGTTGTTATTGTGATACAAGAGACGAAGCTTTCTGTGAATGATTGTCCAAAATCTCCTATTGAGATGGAGGACATGCCCAAAGTATCATATGTGTGTGAAGTTGGAATTTTGATGTATGCAATGGTGTGTTTGAGATCAGACATTGCCCAATAAGTGGGAGTCCTTAGCTTTTTTTATGGTTAATCTTGGATGAGTACATTGGGATGCAATTAAGAGAGTGTTTGAACAAATATTTATGGAGTGCTTCCGAGTATGTGATGTAGGGGCATCCTTTGATGCACCGTTATTGCACTTTGTTTCCATGTTTCTAAAATTTTTATCTTGGTTTTTTTGGGGTCAAAAAGGTCATGTAAGACCATTTGGGGTCATTAAAGTCCACTTTTTGATCTTTTGGTGGAATGTGGTTAAATGTTGTAAAAGTTACAAAATGTTGTCATTTTGTCAAGCAAAACTAGCAAATGTTGTCATTATTGTTAAAACCAAGGAGTTAGAGGTCAGTTTTTTAGTTTGAATTGGTTGTAATATGATAAATATGCAATGTAATATTGATCCAAAGGGTTGGAGAAGGTTGGAGAGGAGTGTGAAGGAGAAACCAATTCATTTTGCACATTCATTATTGCATTTTTTTGGGAAAATTGTTTATAAATTACATTGTACAGATTGGTACAAATTGGTACGGTTCTAAAACTCATTGGAGAAGTTGGAGAATGTTAGATTTCTAATGCTTTTGGTTTGACTGATTTTCATTATGTAAATCATGAAAGTTATGATTAAATTAGTGATTGCCATGTTCATATTTTTACTGTGAAACAACAAGAAAACATGTTGGTATGGTTTTGTATGACCTGGTATGATCAAGGGAAGGCATATGGATGATAAATATGAAATAAAGAAATTTTGGTATTTGTTTGGAGTCATTTCATTAAGTTTTGTGAAAGTTATTGCAATTTTGGTGAGTGTAGGTCTAAACCTTGCCTAGGGTTTCCAAAGACACAAAAAAATTCATATCTTGGATTTCCACCATCCAAAAATCATGAAAATTGGTAAAAGTTCTATTTTAATATTTTCTATAAACCATTTAAAAGAAAATTCATAACTTGCAAGGTTGGAGGAGTTGTGAGGGTTTGTGTGTCCAAGATTGCACAAAATCTATCATAAAAAACCTTGTTTGATTGAGGGTTAACAAATCTATGCATTGTGTGCTATTGGGTGAATGATAAATTATTGTAGCATGTTGTAGAAGGCTTGCACAAGCTTGGAGTGGATTTGAAAAGTTGTGTTTCTCTTTGTTTGATGTTATGGTCTAATGCACTAGTGGCAACAAGTCCTAATTTATAGGATTCATGGTGTCAAACACTTGGTTGGGCTATGCATGTTTGGAAACCTTTAGAATATGTTGAAGCAGGTCTGAATTCATCAAGTTGTCCATATTTCATGTTTCCTTCAATGGTTGAGTGTCATGAGGGTGTTGTTTCCATGTTTCAATGTGCATTAGGAAGCCTTTAGGCATTGTTTCAATGTCAAGTTGTGTTAGTTTGAGTCTTCCTCTGCATCATTTTGGTATTAGAGCCAAAAGATTTGGGAAAGGGAAGATTGGACATATTATTGGTGAGATAACATATTTGATGCTTTGCTGAATTTTATTTGTTTTGAAGAAAAATGTTGTAGGCTATTTGAAGGCATTGAGAAGAAGCAATGTGAAAGAGACTTGAAAAAGGAGAAACAACATGTTGAGAATGGAAGTGTTGAGGAGAATAGTCCATGGAGACTTGAAGAGTAAGAAGTTTCCAAGAAAGAAACAAGAGATGAGAAGACATCAAAGTGAGATGAAGAAGAATGATGTGAAGGTAAAACAAATAAAAATTCAACAAGAGATAACAGGTTTGAGAGAAGCTTTGGAACAAATGCAAAATTTTGAAGAAAGAATATGAAGCATAGTAACAAGTGTGCAGAGTTGGAATATCACTATTAACAAAATTGTCAAGTGGTCAATAAAGGAAATTGTGGAAAGAAGAAAGAGGCAAAAATTGAGAAGAAAGATTAAAAAATTAATCAAGATGATGGAAAAGCCAAAGCTAGATCCAAGGAGGAGGAAAAAGATGAAGACTATGAGTCCATTGAGACTCAAAATTTTCTTTCATGATTATCCTATTGGACCTCAATATTTTGAGAGTATTCATGGATATATGGATTTAGATTGGGCAGGTGACATTGACAACAAAAGATCCACTAGTTGTTATGTGTTTATGATGTCTGGTGGTGCTATTAGTTGGATGAGTAAGTGACAAGATGTAGTCATGTTGTCCATGATAGAAGAAAAGTACATGGTAGCCACTCATGCTTGTAAGGAATCCATTTGGCTAAGAGATTGTGTTTTGATATTGGTTTAGATTCAAGATAGATTATTGTTTGTTGTGATAGTTAGAGTGCAATTTTCCTAGCAAAGAATCCTACCTTCCATGCTAGAACAAAGCACATCCATGCTCAATATCATTTTATTCTTGATATGGTAGAATATGGAGAGGTGAACTTGGAAAATGTTGACACTTTGGCAAATATTGTAGATGCACTGTCGAAACTAGTGAGCACAAAGAAGTTTAGATGGTGTTCCGATTCCATGGGCCTTGGGGCCCTAAGCAGATGATTCTATATGAATCTCAACAGGTCTTCAACAAGTGGGAGAATGTTTGGATTAAGGTGTCTCAACCTTAGAGTAATAATATTGATTAATTAAATGTATTATTATTTATTTTTATTATTTAATTTCCTATAGTGTCATGTCATAAATTTAGACCCACTGATTGGGTGGCATCCTTGTTGGAAGTGATTGGATGAAACATCATCATCCCAAGTGGACATAGGTGTCCCACTTTAGAATATTTGACTTATGATAGATTCTATGACACATCATAAGGCATCTTTATCCATGGAGAAATTTAGTGCCCAAGTTGGGTTATGACAAGTTGTAAGAGAATCGGATATTTTGGCCAGTTATGACGGATTTTCTTATAGATTCTATGACAAATCTTGTGGAATATTTTATGGTAGATTTATGATATATTTTTTGATAGTTGTAAGGCATCTATCATACAATATTATGATCACATTTTGGGCACCCAATCTTGGAGAGAGAATATTGCATGTTTTGATGGTTGTAAGGGGTGTAAATGAATATCGTACATGTGTCCAAATGCATGTCTATGGAATGGGATATTGTGCCATGTGTATTTGGATTCCCACCCTCTTCTAGATGATTCTCTTGGCTTGTATTATATATATATTGTATGCCTTCCATTGTAGAATGCATAGTTGTTTGCAAGTAATGAAGTGTTGCTAGATTCACTCCAGAATAGGTGTTTATTTTGAAGCACTTGTTGAAGAAGCTTTGTACTTGGAGCTACATTGTAACCTCTATTTTATTTAATATAATAAAACTATGCTTTTTGAGGGTGGGGTTTTTTACCCAAAAGGATTTTCCCAACGTATATCTGGTGTTTGTTGTTTGTGTTCTTATTGTTCTATCTCATATTCTATGTGTAACTTCTGCTTACTATATCTATATAAGGTGTTAAAAGGAAGTTTCTTGTAAGCCTCCCCTACTCATATTAGTGTAGGATGTTGTTTCCTCTCACTCAACTTCCTTTAAATGGAGGTGAGATTATCATAATCACATTAATACTCTACATCATAAAGAAGATGGTTCCAACTAAAAAACATGCTCAATAGGGTATATCTATAAATGAGTGATGAGGTCACTATTATCAAACACATCTTTCCTCCATGTCTATTTCTATCTAGTGGAAACATTAGTACAAACAAAATTATCTATACATAAATTAATGTTCCCACAATATTTTACCACTACCTCCATTAACTATGGAAGGTTGTATATGTTGTAGGTGATCATCCCCTTTGGCTGTGGGCTGATATGTATCCTTTGTTGTGGGTTGATAGATCCTTCATTGTAGGGGTTAGTTTATTTCAAAGGTATATCTTCATAATTAATAACCATAATCAACATAAAAATATATTATATTTCATAGACATTCATAAATTCACACAATTGTTTAGCAATATAATATATACCATCCTTAATGCTTTAATACTTAAAATAAGTGGAAGGTCTGGATAATGTCTTTGAAACCATCATAAATATTATGATAAGTATAAAACTTAAACAAGGAAAAGAGGACAATTTTAGGACTTATCATTCCCCCTTTATTATCTTTTTTCTTGTCCTCAAGCAATTCAAGTCCTTAGGTTATATTGTAATGCAGTTTCTTTGTAGTCCATATAATTAATTACTCCCCCGCATTTTAGGTATAATCCTTTCTATGTAGATATTCTCTCCCATTTTAATTGCTTTGTTGCTCCCCTTCTTTCATGTCCAATATAGAATTGAGTATAAGAGAAGGGGAGGATGAAACATTAAAGGGAAGTAAGTAATTTAGGGAAGCCTTGATGTACTTATGTGTCGTTATGACTAATGACAAGTAGTTAAAAATGGAATGGGGCTATTTCTTTTACAATTCCTAAGTTAGTTCATTTCATCTATCCTAGGAGAACTATAGTGCCCCTTTTCTTATTCTAGCTGCTAATTCCTTAAATATTTTATAGTCTTTTTCCTTGCACTCCAAGATTTTCTTTTCCATCTTGGGTTTGTCCACTAGTTCAATCTATTCCTCAACTATCACAAGTATCCTCTACTTCTACTCTAATATGGAGGGGAAGTGACTTTTCCCATTCATGATATTGTTGTCGTAGTATGCCTCATTGATGTTCATTCTAAATGAATGAGGCTAGTTCTTTTATCTGAAAATCTCCCACCAAAATTAGTGGGTTCTAGGAAGTATCATATGGAATGGCTAGATTGTGCAAATACAATTCACATAGTTGATCTTGCATGTCTGCAGTGGATTATTGATAAGCTTTCAAGAACAATGTTGTTGATGATAATGTAATGAAAAGATCACAAATTAATTGACTAAATTAAAAAATCACAAAATTTTCTTGCAAGAATAGGGTATAGACCTTAGTAGGTGGTTTGCATCTCATGAGTTGAATAGTCTTATGAGCCATTTCTTCAATCTTTACCATTAATATTCTAATTTATGAGTTTTTCTTCTCAATTTCTCTATTATGATTCACTATTATTTATGATTTTCCCTTATTCCATTCTTGCTGTAATTGAGATAATTATTCTATTTTGTTTCACAATTTTATCCCAAGGGTAACCAAATATGGGGTTCTAGGTGTTGTTGGAGAATCATTTTGGATTGTTCGGAGATTTGGATTTCTTCTTTGTTATAAATAAATCCTCTTCACATTTAGAATCTGAACTGGTGTTCACATACATAAATTGTAGACTCCTTGATTATTATTTATCATCAAGTAAATTTTCCTTCCCTAAATATGTTTCTGACACTGTCATAACAACCCTTTCTTATTGAGAATGGGTCTTTCCTCCTACAATATCATTTTATTTTAAGTAGTGTGACCACCTTTTAGGTTGTGATCTAATGATCATTATCAATCAAATTTGAGGGTGATGATACCTAATCCCCACCTATGAGAGGTGCTTAGATTCCATCTATTTCTCCTTCTACAACTGAATAGTAATCTACATAGGGATCTAAGTGGTCTCAATAAAAAAAATATCAAAAATATCAATAAGAATAGTCTCAAGTTGGAATTATTTCACCACTTAAATAGTTATTGGTTGGAAGTCATGAGATTACATGCATCTTGAGTTTCTAGAAATCAAGTAGGCCCTAGGCCACATAGTATTATTAGAGGGGACCATATTTTGAGTATAGAGTTGTGGGTCACTTTAAGAAATATTATCCTCATGGGTTAACATGAGTGGGAGGCTAGGATGTGTCTATTTAAAAGTTGACAATGAGCAATGTTTCATAGGCTCATTGAGTATACTTTGTTTTTTATCATTACAATGATCTTTGAGCCTAAATAGTGATGTATTTTGTGAGGGTTACATGATAATATATATGTATAGACCATTCATAGTTTGTAGCATCAAGGACAAGGATTTCTAAATTAAGATATTTGTTAAAGGTCCAATGGGGTAGCTCTATTATGTATTTTTTTTTCAGAAGGATACATGATTGATGGGTGTTAGTCCCTAAATTTATTCTAGGCTTTCAAGAGTAAGACTATTCCTACTAAGGCAATATGTAAGGAACATAGGTACTTTTCCCTTTCTCTTCATCATGTTTTGGAGTATCAAAGTTATACAATACTATGATGTATTATTTTATATTATAAATTGATTATTGCCTATGGATATCAATTTTCTACTTTTTATTATTCAATTATGTGTATATTTGGATATATGACTTCTATACATGTGTATATTTTTATTGATAACAATTTTAGCTTCACAAATTTTATTTAAATGATATATTAGGTGGGTAAACCTAATTCCTTTAGTATGATTTATTCAATTATTAATTGCTTCCAATATTATAGGTAGAATCAATAAATGTAATTGAATTATGAATTTTATGGAATTATATAAATTTATCCTATGCTTTAGCTACTATTATGTATTGGCAAGATATGTGTATTTTTTGAGTAATTTTGTAATAAATTTATAGGTTTTTGGTCCAAAGTTAGTTAAATGGAGAAAATCATCATGGATATCACTATCCATATCACCTTACTACCCTTTATGTTTTTGAAATAAAGAAAAATGATAGATTAGGGAGATTTGCAAAATGGAATGGTTGACAAAGGAGGGACACCTCAAACACACCTTTTCCCTAATTTCATTAGGAAAAAGAGATCTCCTAAGGATATGATTGAATTTCAACCTTGAGGCGAGTCAACCCTATTAGGAAGGTCTACTATTTTCTTATGACAAAAATGACTGTTTGGTTGTTTTGGGAGAAAATTAAATGCCTTTACAAACTCAATTTTGTGACTTAATAATTGAAATACAGAGCATTCTAATAGAAAAATAGAAACATCAAGCTATAGGTAGATATGAGAAGGGCAAAGTGGTTGTACTTGGCACCAAAAGTAGGTTTTGAATATTGCTGAAGGACAAAATTTCCCTAGGGCGAATGGGTCTTTGTAAAAGGGTCAAAAATATGGTTTTAGAGTCTTCAAATCTTAGATCTAGGATTTTGATTTCTTTAGGTTCCACTATCAAAAAGGTGGAAATAAAATATGTAGGTGAGTTTCTGTGACTTGATAACTTTGACAACTTTACAAAATTTCTCTTTTGATCAATCTTCAATCCTTCTTCACTTGCAAATTTGCACATACAAAGAGAGAAGAAAAATGTTTATTCTAGGTGAATAGGGACCTTTGCCTTGGTCAAACCCCAGTTTTGTAATTAAACCTTGATGATAAAATAATGATAAATGGAAGGAATTGATGAATGAACAATGCTATCTCACAACTCACCAAACCCTTAATGGCTTCCCTTAGAGGATTGAAGTCCAACACATATCTCTAAGGGTTGGATATTGCTTGAATTATCTTGAAATATTGCTTGATTTGATACTTGAATGCTTGAAACCTACATCACAATGTTAGATCCAAAATATTATATGAAAATACATGAATCTTGAAATGATGATATGATATTGATTGCTACTATAGATGACTAATAAATCTACTCTTTAATGCTCTCGACAATAGTATTTTCTCTTGTGAAATTTTAAATATATGTGTGCTTAGTTTGAATTGATAAAACGATCTTGTATTTATAGATGTTTATCTAATTTCCCAAAACTTAGATTTCACAAGCCGAAATTTGAAACATAAATTTGAATCATTAAAATACCACCAAAAAAATATTAAAAATTGGGTCCTAGTACTTAAAGGTGACCCATTCCCCCTTGGGTGAATGGGTCCTAGGACCTCAGTCCAAGACACTCAATTTCCAAGGTGTTTAAATTAATGATGAAAATTTTTAAATAGAAGTTTCCCTTTTAGAAAATGAGAATAATAAGACTTCATACTAAATAATTTAGGTCATTAGAAGCTTAATTAAGTCCAATTAATTAAGGGGATGCAAAAATTGTGTGAAAATGTAAAGGTGTACATTTTTCTACACTACATTTAGCCCCCACTTTAGTGAGAGTATGAGCCCATGCTCAAACTCACAATAAAGTGGAAAAATAAGTCAAGAGAGGTCTAATTTTAGAATTATTAGAAAGATAAGATAACAAGGATCAAGGAGGATGATCTAGCCCCTGACATCTACGATTGCATGGGAAACCAACAAAGGCACAAAGAGACACACATATACAATAGCGACACAAGATAGAACATCATACACTGTCAAAATTAATACAAAGAAAAAAGGGTGGATCAAGCTTTGAAGGTTTGTCCAAAAGGTATGGATCAAGCCTAGGTTGTTTGTCCAGAAATATACTCACAAGGGCTAGTGTAGTCTAATATACACTAGGTGATGCCCAAGGAAATATGAGAAACACATAATGGTCTAGTGCAATCTGATATACACTAAGTGCATACCTATAATCATACCAAACATTATACTCCCTGATAACCTTGATAAGGTTTCACACAAGTTGTTCATAGGTTACACTAGGCTAGCAAGTTGCATTATGCTAGACACTCATGAAATAAAGGCACCACTAACAAGCAAGTTGTATTATTCTTGGTGGAAAAGAATTTAGTTTGGGATAGTCAAAGGGGTTTTTCTTAGTCCATGAAAGGTCTCACTTTAAGGAACATCACACTCGATATCACCATCAAGAAAGGACTAGTCAAGAGATAAAAGATTCAGACCTTAGGGAATGCAAGCCATAAAATTACCAGTAAGAGTAATGTCATATGCCAAGAAAGGTCATGCTCTTGAAGGGTATCAAACCAAATGTCACCAATAAGAAGACACATCACATGAAATAAGAAGATCACACTTTGAATAAAGGTCATGTCATTAAGCAAGCAACAAGTGGGAGGCATAATGCCCCCGACTTTAAAGAAATTTATAAACACCATGCTATGAGAAATTAATTTGAAGTAGAAGATAATAAATTCCAATTTATAAAAGAGATATGAGAGCTTACTTGGAAATCCATATGCCAAACATATTTTTCCAAATAAATATGTGTCATGGAAAGGAGGTTTCCTCCCATATGCAATCCTAAGATAACACATAAGGGATCCACATATTTGGGGTTAATGTATGTATTTGCTACAATGATATAATCGATCTTGGAGCCATCACCATTCACCAAATAACTCATAGAACAATAGACAAAAAGGAGGAATGACACATGGAGAGAGATAAAAAATAATAATCTTTTTGGGTCAACATGAAGGAAACCTAAATGTCTCAATGCTTTGCATTGTCCCCAAAAGGAAAAAAAAAGATAAGTGAAAAGATAATGATTATGACATATAGAAGAATGAAGACATAGGTAGAAGAATGTCAAAATAGATTCACTTCCTTTGTATCCTTGCACCAATAGAGTGACAAGGGTCATCCAAAGTAGGATTGTAAACATAAAGACATGCCAAGCAACACATTATGGGGGATCATATTATGTACATGCAATAACACAAAAAACATGGATAGAAATAAAGCTAGTATGAAATATGTGAGCCAACTTAAAGCAAGTCATCCACATCCCAATATTTTTCATCATATACAAAAGAAAAATGACTAGAAAAAGGGGCAACAATGAGTGTTGTACTAGGACAATCACTAGGTTCAACACATGGTGATGCACTCTTGTTAGGAGGATCATCATAGATATGCCCATCTAAGTTCATGGAAGAGGAAGATAATAAATTCATCTCATTATGCACTTCCTCATCAATCTTAACAAACTCATCATTATTATCCAAGTTAGTCATAGCAGGAGGTCTAATGATAATGACCAAAGAGGTTTCATGCTTTGGTTGTTATGGAAAAGGTGGAGAATCATAATGCTTTGCTTGAGTTAGATTTTTATCTTGTTTTTCCTCTTCTTTTAACTTATGACTAATATCAAGACATCTATGCATATGATCTTTACCATTTGAATTTATTTTTGCATAATTTTCAAGTTGTAATTTTGTAGTAGCGGGTTTATTAGCCATAGGTTTCTTTTCGTCCCACAAGGGAGGAACAAAAGGAACCATGGAGGGTTGGAAAACCAATTTATCTTTGGTTTTATAAATTTGTTTGATCTTAGGAGGTACAATGTGAATTATATAGCTATATATTGGTCTTTTATAGGATATAGGTGGAGGATTTGTAATGGATTTATCTTGGTTACTTGGAAGAGCTTCTAGCTCAATCATGGTTTCATCAATGATATGAGGCTTAATCATGAGTTGAGGGTATTGCTATGCACTTTGCTTTGAACTTTCAGTAGGATTTGAAAAAGAAGTCCTCACAAGGTTTAATAGGTTTCATACATTTTCCAAAAGAAATCCAATGTGAAATTCCCACAAGAAGATAAAGGATTAAAACCACTATGATGCACAATGGAAATTTTATTACCAAATAGAAATTTTTATCATTTATGCACTACCAATAGGATGAAATCCATGGAGCATGGCCATGGATAGCCTAGCTTCACATATAATTGGCTTGACGACGGGATGATGGAGAATAAGACATTTAATTGTTTCAGTCCAAATTTTAAGGGGATAACGATCAAACCTATTGTAGGGCAAGAAAAACCATTATGCATTTTGATCCATGTTTTCGATTGCTCATAAGAGTCTTGATAAAATTCATGCACAAATAATAATTACTCAATGATCACATTCTCTACACACACAGGATCAATTAATATCTCATTGGTAGGCTTGCAATTGATTCTATTGGAAATGTAAAGAGGACCATCAGGTGCATGTTTAATTATGTCATTTTGTGAGAAAGCAATGTCAAGAGATATTTTGGTTTTGCCCTTATGAGGTTGAACATCAATGAGGTTGACCATACTTATGTTATTATTAGAAATTTTTTGTTGGAGGCTTGAAGGTTGCATCAAATGGTTTTCATTGATATCAACACAATACTATATGTATGACTCATTTACCATAACTTATTTCCAATTGAGGATGACCGTTATATGTGGTCCGATTCCTACTATGTGAAAAATATGATTCACATATTTGAAAATCTTGGCTGACTTAGCGTGTGCAATACTTTATGGATGTTTTGGACAACCTAATTGTTGAGTTAGATACATATATACATATATATATACACATATGTGTCTCTCTGGAAAAGATAGAGATGTGAGGTTATGCAAGAAGGATATATAGATAGAAAAGTGTGGGAATATAGTAGATCAAAATAAGTGAAGTAGGCAAATACAATAAGTGTGTGATCATAACATAATTATTGAGTGATTACTGATATGCAGTGCTACCTTTACAGAGCTTCATTTGGAACTGAATTCAACACAAGAAATGTGTAATTCATTAGTTCACCTTTGGTGGAAAGCCATAACTTTTGTATTCTAGTAGTGAGCCATCTTCTTTGTATCTTTGTGGTAGTCAGCCCTCTGGGTTGAAGCCCTGTGGACAAGGAGTTTGGAAAGTGAGTCCTTATTTCAACTAGTGAGCCTTATCTTAGGCAGTGAGCCTTATCTCAAGCAGTGAGCCTTATTTTAGGCAGTGAGCCTTTTTTTAATTGGTTTTGATATTCTCTATAGTGTGAGTTAATCCTCACCATGTTTTTTTCCTCACTAGGTTTTCCACATAAATTTGGTGTTACTGTGTTTATGTGATGATTTTCATTTTTTGCATTTATTGATAAATCATTTATGTAGTATTTGGATCTTGTTCTAGTAAATGGTTAAGGAATTTAATTTGGTGACAACTGATTCACACCCCCTCTCAATTGTTGTATTCAAAAATTGGTATTAGAGTGAGGTCCTTTGGAATAAGTTTAACAACTTGAAGGAGATCTTGGCAGGTTTAACAAAATTATGAAGGGATATGACTTAGATGAAGAATTTAAAATAGACACATTAGAGTCTGAGAATGAAGATATGAAAGAAAATGTCAAGCAAGCAGGTGAATGTATTCAAAAACTAAGAAATTAGATCTAGAAATTTAAGTTGAAGCATAAAGAAGTTTACCAGGAACTAAAACAAGCAAAGGAGATTGCTGAAAATCTAAAGATGAAACTTGAAGAAAGAAAAAGAGTGGAAGAGAATTTGAAATTGGAAATTGGAAAAAGCAAAGAAATTATCAATCAAAAGATAGAAAAATGTAATAAGCTTGAATAGGAAGTAGTAACTCTTAAATCTAATTTGGAAAAGACAAAAAGGTTTGAAGACAAATTTAAGATGAGTTTGTGAATGCTTGATGAATTGATTTTATCTCAGAACCCTACAAAGGATAAAGGCGGTCTAGGACTCAAAGAAGGAAAAAGTTCAAAGAATTTCAACAAAATGAATCGTCAAAGGAAATTTCAAGGCAATACTTATCAAGGAAAGAATAGAAGGATCAATATCGAAAGGATACCCAGCTGGAAACCTAATGATCAAAGGTATCCATCTTTTAATGGCTTTTGTTACTCATGAAATAAATTCGGACATAGAGAAACAAAATGTAGAAGTATGGTGAACTAAAATAGATTAATTCAAAATGTTGGATTCTTTGTTGGACAATGCTATGTTTGCAACAAGTTTGGACATAAATCTACTGAATGTAGAAGTTAGATAATGATGAACAGGTTCAATACCGATAGAATATTTCATTCTTTTCAACGTTATTGTTACATGTGCAATATTTTTGGACACAAGGCTAATCAGTGCAGGAAAAAGATGAATACAAGCTCTCTTGATTAAATATTTGTTGTGTGCCACTCTTACAACAAACCAGGAAATTTCTCAAAATTTTGTAAGAGTAAAGTTGGGAAGAAACTGAATTTGGAACAAAAGAACAAGTTTATAAACAAGGTAAATCTAGAAGTGAGGAAAGAAATGGAAATTTTTTGAAGAAAGAAAGTAGAACTTGAGAACAATGACAAATCAGATAATCTTGTATCTGCATCCAGTGGAGATACCTCTTCTATGAACTAAATCCAATAATAGCTTTAGGGGGAGCAACCACAAAAAAATATATCAAACCCCCGATAGAAGAGGTGTCATGCGATGACACAAGGATATTTGATATAAAATTTCATTTTGAAGGAAATGAAGAAAATTCTAGTAGAAAACAAGCAATACAAAAGATTTGTGAAACCTTTTTCCTTACAATACATTTCACAATATGGCTGACAACTTTGGAAAAAGGGACCAATAGACTAAAGTATATATGATGATGTCATAAGGAATAAATTATCCTTTATGATGAAACCTTAAAAGTGATAAGTTAAATAAGGAAGATTGAGTAGTTATTTCTTTTTGAAGTAAACGAGCTAAGAAATAAAGAACTAGGGTCATTAGAAAGTGAAAGTACAGAGAACAAAGTTGAAGCAATGGAAGTCAAAGGTAATGGTGGTGTGTGCAGGTGAATTACTAGTCTATAATGCAAAACAAATGGAATGCAAACAAGGAAAGCACAAACAACACCTCAATGACTAGCCTAGTTGAACTTGAACAAAACAAATGATAAAAAGAAGTGTGTTACCTTGTTCAAGTTGATGAGTTGGTTGGCCTTGTTGATTTTGTTTGAATGTGTGATCCTTTGGATGGAAAATAGAATGCAACCTAGCTCTAAATGATCATGGGATGATGGGGAATGTAATGATGCAAATGGGTATTGCAATGGATTCACAAGGCGGATGCAAATGAAGCTGCAACAATGGAGATTTTTGGCTTGGATGAATGCTTGAGAGTTAGAGTGCAAAAAATGTGATACCAAATGAGGGAAAAATCCTCTAATTTTAGGGGAAATACCTCTAGAAAATGAAGGGTCAAGATGAGGCCACCATGGACAAGATGAAGGGCTAGGGTGAGTTGAGGACTCACAAGCCCTCACATCTTGCCATGTGGGAGATGAGGTGTCAAAAGAGAGGTGAGGTGGAGGTATCGTATGCTTCCTAGGGATTGGGACATGATCTCCTCATAAAGGAGGTCTTTGTCTCTATGTGGGTGATGGGATGAATGAGGAATTTAAATTCCTCAAATATCCACATGGGGAAGAGGGGAGGAATTAAAAATTCCTTAAAAGACCTAGGGAGAATATGTGTGAATTTTAAATTCACATGGGGAATGGGTTGCCTTCTCCAAAAGGAGAAAGAAATTAATGAAGGTTGACTTGGGGGTATGCCATAAATGGTATAAGGATTAGGTTGACCTAATCAAGTAATTAAGGTTATGCAAACAAGGGATTAGATGAATTAATGATGGATTAAGGGAAAGTGGAGAATTATGGAGGATGCAACACTAATCCGAATTAGGGATGTGCACATCCTAATTGTAGATTAATTAAATTAATCTAGATTAAAGAGGAATTATGGATGATGGGACAATAAGAGAGAAAATGATGAATTTAAAATTGATTTAAATTCATAAAAGGAAAATGACTAAATTAAATAAATTAAAGTATTTATTTAATTTAGAGAGGAGAGGGGACAAAGGATAAAGTATTTAATTATTTAATTAAATACCTTAGGGACATTAGAGAAATAGGAATATTAATTAAATAATAAATTATTTAATTAACACATATGAGGGATGCATGATAAGAGAATAAAATGGGTGAATTTGACCATATGTGGGTGGTAAAATTTAGATGTCTACATTTTTCCTCTCTTTGAAATACTATTAGAATAATAGTGTTTCGAAGAAAAATAAAATATAGATGACTCCATAGAAGCAAGGACTAAAAGGTGATGCCCCAGTGTGGGAAAAGTTGTGTAGGCTATCTAATCATAGAAAATGAAGGGAGATTTCTTCGATGTTGCAGAGAAGTGGATAGGACAAAGGTACAAAGGAAAATGATAGGGTATGCCCCCTCAAGAGGGCAGATGTGGAAGAAAAAGGGGCCCTGGGTGACTTCTCAATATGGAGAAACGAAGGGTACCATGCGGTAGAGAATGAAAAAACATGAAGAATGGCTTTTAAACAGAGGAAAACAAACAAACGAGGTGAAAATGGTGACTCATGGAAGAAAAGGGGGGAAATGAATTAAAAAGAGGTTAAATAAAGGGTAAAAATTACCCAAAATTTAAAAGGTTAAAAAGGGGAAAAAGTTAGAAGTTATAAATAGTAATTTTGAAAATTACTATTTACCATTTGCACACTTGTCAGTTGACTCAGGAAGATAGAGAGAGGAAGTGAGTGACAAGGATGGTTGACGAGAGTGACACTAAGGATGAGGGATTTGTAGATGATGAGCTCATCCATCGAGGCAAGGAGTTGCACCAACTACTGTGAGCATGTGGTACCTTGCCAGGCAAGATCCAAAACCCTACTTCATGATTTGTGTTCGATTGTAATGCATTTTGAATTTGGGATTTTGGGTAGACTAGGGTACAAACACACGACAGATGGGTGAATTTTCCTGTCTATACGGTGAGTTCGCTTGTCAAAGGGGAAAATTTGGAAATGGGTGACAATGCTGATCATAGAGGTGAATGCGCCAGATAGAGGGGATGAAGAATTCACCTTTCCCCAAAAAGAAAGGAATTTTTGCCTAAAAAAAAGGCAAGAATGCACAAAAAAAGGGTGATTTTGAAATCACTAAGAGGAACAAGGGTGAACTCAACTTTTCCTAATCAAGGAGCAAGTTCACCTATCAGAGGGAAAACTAGATGTAGGGGCGATTTCACAAATTGGTGAGAAGAGGGGCGAAGTCACCAAAGAAATAGGTGAATTAGGGCACAGATAAGGAGGGAAAATTTGCCATTCAAAGAGGAAAATTCGCAGGTGGCCTGGAAAAGGGAGAATTTTCCAAAAAAGAGGAAAATTTGCAGAAAGATAGAAAAGGGGAAAATTCACTGAAGAAATAGGTGAATTGGTAGACAGATGGGGAAAAGGGTGAATTCGCCAAAAAAATAGGCAAATTTGTAGATAGAAGGGGAAAAGGGAAAATTAACCAAAAATATAAGTGAATTTGTAGACAGATGGGGAAAATGATGAATTCACCTATAACATAGGTGAATTTGTGAGTGGCTGAAAAAAGGGATGAATTCATCCTACACAGGGGCGAATTTGCTAGAACCCGAGGCAAGGGAAATGATGGAAAAGACAAGGAATTGATGAAAGATTGACATACTATTCTATGTGGATGCAGTACTTCAAGACACTGAGGAATTGAGAGAGGCATTCAATGGTACTAGAGGTGACTATAAGGGAAATGACTACCCATGACAATGCGACATTGGAACATTAGGGGTTACTACACATGTTGGGTTATCCCAACATTGGAGCACATCGGGTGCTCTTGATAGGATTGATGGAGTGATGGAGCTTCGAGACCTTAACATTCTATCTTCTGATAGGGGAGATGACAGTGACACTGGAGGATGTGTGGAGGATACTGCGGCTGCCCATCAGAGGGCACTTGGTTAGTTGGACATAGAGCTAGGGGAGAGAGTGAGACAGGAGCCTATGAGTGATTTTGGATGGGAAGATCTTCATATCCAGGGGGAGTTAGACTTGGACAGGTGCTTGGGATTGGAGATTCCTACACTGCCATTATATCTTTGTGACATGATTAGCGAGATACCACTACCAGACAAGAGCAGATGATTTTGTAGTCTTAAGATTATTGACGTCGTCAAGCATATCGTTTTCAAGGAGGGAGGGAGAGTTTGCATGGTGGACATGTGTGCTAGCCTAGCTACATCGAGACATGCACATGGTGTGCTATAGGAGAGCCCTCAACATCACACATGTGACACTACTCTAGGTGTGGGCTTGGGAGCATATGAGCATGGCGAGGCCAGGGTTTCTGATAGTAGGGGCACATGATGAGACATTACCAGTAGCATATTGGTATGGTATAGAGTATGAGTGGCGATTCCATTACTTGGATTTGAGTGACTTGGATGCATGGAGGAGGAGGTTGGATGACCTAAGGGGGGATTAGATTATATGGAAGCCTTATTAGAGGTGACGGTTCTTGGGATGGAGGGAGGATGAGAGGAGGTACAGGGGTTATTTCTTCATAGTTTTCTACCTGATTAGATGTGACCCACACATCATTAAGCTTCATAGGTTAGACAAGTTGATGAGGCAGTTCAATGTACAGTAGGATATCCATCCAGGACCACAGAGGTTTCAGTGGATTAGCCAAGA
Source organism: Sequoia sempervirens (assembly GCA_007258455.2). Lineage (NCBI taxonomy): Eukaryota > Viridiplantae > Streptophyta > Pinopsida > Cupressales > Cupressaceae > Sequoia > Sequoia sempervirens. The sequence goes on along the minus strand of VDFB02000013.1, from coordinate 253,958,473 downwards.
GTGCCTATGGGGTGATCAAATCACAAGAGACTTTGTGAGGAAGATGTGGGAGGAGTTGCAGTTGGTGCCATATCTAGGGAGAGGAGGGGTGGTAGATGTAAGGACAATAGTGCAGTACTCTACATGGTGGACATAACATAGGTTGGGATGGATGACAATAGTGTACTTGATTTTAGGGGCACTAGGATATGACTCAGAGGATGAGAGGAGATTGGCTAGACAGAGGAGAGTCAGAAGGAGATGCAACTAATAGAGGAGGGGTGGAGATATAGAGGCTGAGGTAGAGGAGGTGAGAGGAGACCAGTGGGAAAGAGGACATGGGGAGGCGATGGAGGAGGATACTCTAGAGGTACATCCACTGGTGATGGTACTATATGTATCTTTTCCACCTGAGGATCTAGTTGTACTGTTGATAGGAGCTCTAACAAGATTGAGGATAGCAAAGCATAGGCTCTAGGAGTTGGAGGCATATAGGGATAGGTTGCAGGCCGAGGTGGATAGGCTATAGAGAGAGGGGGAGAGGGACTATATGGACCTAGTAGGTGATGTAGGATGGTGGGTACTAGAGGCAGAGGTAGAGAGGGATGATCTCAGGAGGAAGCTAGTAGAGATGCAGGGAGGTATGGAGGAGATGATGAGGGAGAGGGATGAGTTGAGGAGGGAGTGAGATGAGCTCTAAGACAAGGCCAAGTGTGCAAAGCTGATAGCCAGGGATGTAGGGGCAGTGTTAGAGAGAGTAGAGGCAGCGATGGCACAAATGTAGACCGTGTAGGGTGAGAGGGATGTGGCAGTAGATTAGATGTCTCGATTATAGGCACAGGTAGACCAACTAAGGATGGCACAGGATGCATGGGATTAGGAGAGGAGGTACCTGCATAGATTATGAGATAGGTGTAGGGTAGAGTAGGACATGGCCAAGGCACAGGTAGCGGAGAGGGACAAGTACATGAGAGAGTCTAGTTATTAAATGGGGGCTTACTTTAGAGAGGTTCCAGATCTCATACGTTGTGTACCTCCATATGTCTGAGTAGTACCACAAATTCCAACACCGTCATGGTAATTAGGGACAAATACATGAGGGTACAATAACTATTGAGATACTCCCTCACACAAAGGACCAGTGCCAGATTCTTTGTAGAGGTTAGATGAAGCCAACACAAGGTAGTGAGGACAGAGGAGAGGGGACAAGATACATGTTTTTTGATAGGTGTAGGGTCGATGTACAGTACACAGGGATAGAGGCCATAGATCCCACAGTGTAGATCAAATATAGATCCTTTTATTCATTGATGTGATCTCTGCATTTGATTTAGAGCCCTGTGCTTTAATTTTATTCAATGGTTATTGATGGATATGATGGACATGTATTTATGATTGTATGATGGAATTTTTTTTTTTTTTAATAAAAAGAGGGGTAAAAACTTTTTATTAATTAGCCAAAGAGGTACAAAGCATTAGGAAAAAAGACCCCGAAGGGGCCCCAAGATAACAAGCAAGAGATCAAGAATCATTAATACAACATTTCACATCCTCGATAACCCAACCCTCCAAATCCTGGGCAAGGTCCCTTGGTAAGCTGTCCTAATCCTCCACCAACCACGTCCCACTCTTCTTAGAGGCCACTTTTGCTAGCCCATCAGCCACCTTGTTCCATTCACGAGGGATATGGGAAAAAGTGAATGAATCCAATAAATCTCCAAGGTTGGCAATTTGTTTTGCCACCACTGCCAATTTCCAACTAGCAACATCAAAATGCCATCCATTTATCAAATCTACCACCACTTGAGAATCACATTCACATATAATCTGTTTCCAGCCAAGAGCATATGCTCTCTTTAAGGCCGAGAGAATCGCCAAAGCCTCCATGAAGTTATTGGAGTGTTTCCCCATATACTCAGAGAAAAAGAACACAACCACCCCTGAACTATCTCTGCCCACCCCACCAATACCAGCATGCCCAGGATTACCTCTAGAAGACCCATCAGTGTTGATTTTCAAGACCCCAAATGGAGGAAGCATCCAATACCCTCCTCTGAAGACCTTCCCTCTAGAGCACGTGCCCTGCCCAAGCTTGAGCCTTCCAGTACTACCAACAGAAATCCCCAGCTTCTGAATAACTCTAGTATCCCCAAGATCAACTGGTACTGAAAAATCACATTTAGCTTGTAACATCTCTTGAAGAGCCCCAAGAATGTGAGCCCAAACTTGGCCAACCTATAATTTCCTATCCAGAAAAACCCTTTGATTGTGCTCCAACCAAATTTTCCAAATAATTAGACTAGGGCCAATAGGCCAAGCAGTGTGCAAAAATGAAGTCTTTTCCTTTGAAGGCTCAATATTCTACCAGAATTTTCCAAGAAATGAAGGATGCCGACATGACATATTCTAAGCCCCCCACCAGAAGTGCCAAATAGTCCTAGCAAAGGGGCATTGAAAGAAAAGATGAGAAACAGCCTCAACATCTTTGAGACATAGAAAGCATAAAGAGGGACCTTGGAAGCCCCGCTTGTAGAGGTTGTCCCAAGTCAAGCACCTGCCATACACCACTAGCCAAGAGAAAAATTTGCATTTTGGCCAGGAGAATTTATTCCAGATGTATTTCCACCAAGGAACCTCAGCACTGCCTAAATCCTGCCTATCCAGAGCACGATATCCTAAAGCAACATAGTACTTCCCTTTAGGATTTGAGCCCCAAGCCAAAACATCCCTCTCTGGAAGTGAGCAACACACTCTATCAACTAAAATGGAGGACAACTCCCTCCTATCCTCCAAAGAACCACCCAAAGGCCACTCATGCATACCCTTCCACTGATAAATGACAGTCTGCCCCAAAACCTGAGGGGCTTTGAAGTCCATCACTCTGCTCCAGCCAGCTTGAACAAAAATCCTGCTTAAATTCTCCAAGTGAGGATGAGAGGAGAGGATAGGCGGGAAGCCATCCCAAGCGTCAAGACAGAAGAGAGCATCCGAACCTCTATTGCAAATCCAGAATAGGCTTTGTTTGACCAGAGGAGCTCCCCTCTTGAGAGTTTCCCAGATCATAGACCCTCTACCCAAAAGACTAAAACAAGGAACCTCAACACCATCCACCTCCCCAAGATACTTGAAGGTAAGAATCTTAGCCCAGGTCAGATGCTGATGTGAACACCACCTCTAATACAACTTAGATGCGAATGCTTCTCCATTCCAATCTGCTCTACGCAATCCCAGGCCCCCATCTTGCTTCTGTCGACAAACAACTTCCCACTTAATTAAGCATCACTTTCTCAAGAGGAGATTACCTGACCAAAGAAATTGCCTACAAAGCCCCTCAAAATCCTTGATGAAACTTGAAGGAGCAGTCATCACAAAACATCTATAAATAGGTAGGGCCTGCACAACAGACTTTAAAAGAGTGACTCTACCCACTGTTGATAACCATCTATAGGTCCAGTGACAAACCAGTCCTCGAAATTTATCAATCACCTCCTACCAAAAATGCTTGGGAGGTGGTCGCACATCCAGAGGGATACCCAAATAGGTAAAGGGAAGTTTCCCCACCTAAAACCTTAATATCCTAGCAATACATTGTTGAATAAGCCTAGGGGTATTAAAGAAATAGATGCATGACTTACTTTCATTAATGCGTTGTCCTGAGGCAGCCAAGTAGCAATCCAAAGTCTGACGAAAAGCAGTCACTTCTACTACCTTAGCAACTCCCATCAAGGCCGAGTCATCCACAAATTGAAGATGGGATTGAGGAGAAAGGGAGTTATTCCAGTTCCAACCTTGTATAAGCCCATTCACAACCTGGGACTTAATGAACCTCCCCAAGCCTTTAGCCATCAAAATGAATAGATAAGGGGATAAAGGGTCTCCCTGTCGGAGACCTCTAGAGGCACCAAACAACTTAGAGGATTCCCCATTTATGAGAACCGAAAAGGAGGGCGTCTTCACACAACACATAACCCAATCAATCTACTCACTGCTGAACCCAAAAGCTCCAAGAATTTTGATCAGAAAAATCCATTTGACCCTATCATATGCCTTTGACATGTCCAATTTTATGAACATGGCCTTATCCCTTGAAGAGGCCATAGAATGAATAGCCTTCGCCACAATCACAACTCCATCAAGAATCTACCTACCTGCTACAAAGCCCCCTTGTTTCTTTGAGATTAGCTTATCCAACCACGGCTTCAAATGCCCAACAATTAGTTTTGTGATGATTTTATACACCACATTACACAAAGCAATTGGACGAAAGAGATCTAGAGAATCAACACCCTCATGCTTAGGAATAAGGGCTAGAAAAGTAGCATTCATAGCTCTCAACATTTGCTTGTTCCTTAGAGATTCTTGCACAACCTCCAACAAATCAAGCTTGATCACTTCCCAATATTCTTGATAGAACTTGGCAGGGAACCCATCCGGACCAGGAGCCTTCCCCTTTTTCAATTGAAACACCACATCCTCTAACTCCTTCAGAGAAATCAGCTGAAGAAGAGAGGCATTCATCTCCATAGTCACCAAAGGAGGGATACATGCTAGGATAGAGTCTTCCTCCTCAATGGCCAGTGGGGTATCTTCAGTAAAAATATTAGAAAAGAAACGAAAAGCCTCATTAGAAATTTCAAAAGAGGAAGAAAGAACATGTCCCTCTGAAGAACGAAGAGAAGAGATAGTGTTACCCTGTCTTCTTGCCTTTACTGAATTATGGAAGAAGGAGGTATTCTTATCCCCTTCCTCAAGCCAATCAATACGAGCCTTCTACTTCCAAAAAATTTCCTCACGGAGCTCCCATTCCTCAAGCACTTTGACTGTTGCATCCTCTAACTTGCTCAAAACTGCATCCAATCCATGCTCCCTGATCTGCCTAGTAATAGAATCTAGATGCTCTTGGGCTGCCCTTTTCTATTGAAACATGTTACCAAACTGATTCTTATTCCAATGCTTTAGTTTATACTTCACATATTGAATCCTCTTCATAAAAGTGTACATTGTAGTCCCAAAAGCAGGACGATCTTCCCCCCACCATTTAGAGACTAAGTCAAAAAGACCCTCCTCCTTAAGCCACATGATCTAGAACTTAAAAGTCTATTTCTTAGATCAACCAGCTAGGTGACTAGAGAACTTGATCGCCAGTGATTTGATCCTCACCAATCCAATATTTCAGAGCTTGTTATCCACTTGTCACTAACCCAGAAACTGGATACCAGAAACCTATCCAATCTTTCAGCAATAGCTTCTTCCCCAAGCCTCCTATTATTCCAATTAAAAGTGCCATTTATGGGTTTGATGTCCACAAGCTGAAGCCGGGCAATATTCTCCCGCAGAAGATCAGAGGAGGTGTCCAGATGAGGCACACCCCCCCTCTTCTCCTCAAGTGAGACAATTACATTGAAATCCCCTAACAAAATCCAGGGTAAAAAGGGATCCAACGATCTCAAAAAATTTATATGAGACCATAAAAGACTCTTACCAGGGACATCCGACAGAGCATAGATATTGGACAAAAAAATTCTTTCTCCAGTCTCCAAACTTAAAGCAATAAGAGAGATGGAGAATCTACTAGAAAACCACCAAAGAGGAGAGACCCACCGAGGATCCAAGAAGCAGGCGAGACCACCAGAGCTCCCCTGTGCACTCACACACTGACATAAACCTCTATTCCAAATTTTAGAAGCACACTACATCATGCTATCAACAGATAACTTCGTCTCTTGTAGAAAAAATAAATCCAAAGAATGACCACGAACCAAATCCCGAATAGCCTTTTGTCTAGGGATGCTATTCATACCCCTCACATTCCATGAGAGCACAATCATCATGACGGTTGGGTAAAGTGAGAATCCAAGGTCTTCACCGACCCAGATTCAACCAACGTCTCACCAGCCAACTTAATTTTTTCTTGATCCTTCTTCCTACCCACCTTTTGGGACTTGTCAGGAGTACTCTTTTTCAGGGACTTTTGATGCACACCCAAAATATGAGAAGAAAAGGAAGCTTTACTCTTTGTAGAGCCTCCAGACCCTGAACCTCCAGCTAAGCTCACTCCTATATTAGCAGAGACTAAAGAATTACCAACCCCAGCGCACGGATCCCCAAGCCCAACCTCAGGGGAGGGAACTGAAGAATCTTTTACTTCCTCAAGAGTCATCGTAGGACCAGAAGCCAAAGACGTAGGATCCATAGGCACAGGGTGGAGTGAAGTAACTAGGGTAGCCTCCACATGCATGTCAGGAGAGACCCCCTCCTCATGAATTAAATCATTTAGCGCATCAAATTTGTTGAAAACCCTCTCCTCCTGGTGATCTTGAAAATTCCTCTTCTTCCCTTGACCTTTATTTCGGGTCCTGGCAGGCACAAACCCATCTTTATCAGGAGTCACCTCTTGCATGGGTCCTTTTCCCTTTTTAGACCCTAAGTTTGATGTATCCTTCCCATTCCTTGAGTTACCCACACCAGAAGCATGCATACACCTTTTTAGGAGATGACCATACTCACGGCATAAACGACATCTAAACAATAGGGTTTCATAATCTACGGGTTGTGTCCATGAAGTAGAACCCACTGTCAGGTCAATAGAGTCTGGAAAAGGCCAACATAAATCAATCTCCACTCAAACCCGAGCATAGGAAAATATTTTCTTCTCCAAAGTCTATTGAGAGGGACCAATCAATTTTCCCAATGCCATGGCAATAGACTGTAGAATACCACTCCTCCAACATTCAAGTGGCAGTCGAGGAAGGCACACCCACATTGGGACCTTGGATGGAAACTCCTCTACTGAATTAAAACCTGCATGCCATGGTTTAATGAACAACTTGACCTAATTATAAAAGTACCGACCACCTTCGAAAGCCCTATTTCTATCTGATATGCATGAAAAGTCTACCAAGAAGAAATTATTCGCTGCTAGCAAAATCTCAAAATCCCCCTCTAGATTCCAAGTCCTTCGAATCCAAGGTTAAAGGAAGGGGAAAGAAACCCTCGTCCCCAAAAACTTATAGATTAAAACATGTTTGCTAAAATACTCTAAATCATCAGCAACCGCTTCTTTTTGAATAACCACCACGGGGCGCACTTGAGCTCTTTCCAAGCAACCATTAACCTTTTGCAACTTAAAAGCACCAATCTTCGACAAGCCTATACTAGGAGAACATGGGGTGGGAACCCCATCCCCTACCTCGGCCATAGCCGCATCCCCTGGTACCCTGTTCAAATCATTACTCAAAGCCATTAAAGCCACCCCCACCAATTCAAGCCACACACCTCCACTTACCAAACCTTAGATGCCACAACCCCAGCTCCATCAAAATTGAAGAAACAAAAAGGAATAAGCGAGCCCCACACACCAAACTACAAGTTGGCAGCCCACCCGACCAAAGCAAGGTCCAGAACAGAAGAAATTATGGCTCCTTAAGAACCACCAAATAAGATCTACAACAAAAAAACACCCCTCCTTGAAAACAGCAAAAGACCCACCCCTGTACGCACAAAAGACTAAAGAATCTGATCTGCCACCAAGCTAGCACATGCACAGAGAAACAATGACCTGTACTCCACCATTATTGACTGCGAGCCTTCACCCGCGTGCTACACAGACCCGCCATCTTCCGCTCCTTCATGTCCATTGTATGATGGACTTTATTATGGAAATGATATTTTGATATTTATATGATATGTGATGGATATTATCAACCCTATGTGTTATTTTATGATGGATGTTTATTTATGCACATGTGCATGTATGTGTTTTATTATGGATGATTATGATAATGATGATTATGATATATGCATGTGTCTATGATGATTTATATTTATACCTATATGGATGAAATTCTTGATGCCTAACACTTTATGATGTAGGATGTGATGGATGATTTATGATGTTATATGCTATGGACATGAGTCTAATGATTTGTGATGTAGGGGGTGATGTATGCAATGGATATGTTTAGAAATCCTTGTGATTGATTCAACAAAATGTGATCTAGAAATGTCAATCAGCTCATGGCACATGGACATCTGTGTTGTACACTGTACAATCAATTTACTTTTAATTCTAGTGGGAAAATTGCTAGGCATATTATTATGATTTGATGTATGTTATGAAAATGCAATGTGATGGACTAATATGTTTAGAATAAATGTACATGAGATGAAATGACATGCAATGAACCTAAGATGCTTAGAATAACCAATTAATACCAATCTAAACAACTTAAAATGAACATGGTAATGAAAAATGCAATGGATGTGATGACATGAATGTCGTTTGGGATCAAATTGTACTTTCTACATTTAATATGACATCGATCACGATTAATGAACAATTGAATTTACCTATTTTCTATGATAGGCATGCTTTCCCTTATAGTTATGTATCAATCTCATTTTCTTTGCTCATTTTGCATTTCATAGACAAGGGATTTGATAGCAGAGATGACCTTGGTACTCTCAGCGTAATAAATGAATGCAACCTACATGAGTGATGGGATTAATATTTGAATTAAACTAGCATGGGAATGAGTGTAAATAAGGGCTTGCATATTGATGGAAGCTATTAATAGGCCTTCGTTATTTGTGTATCTTGCTTGCTTTAGCTTATGGCATGTACTTTGCCTGTAATCATTATCAAAATAAGGGATGATGGGTATGATAATGTATCAAAAATAAAGATGAGAAGTGATAGACATGATACTACATTTGCCAAAACCATATGAATCCTGAGAAGAAAAGGAGATCAGAAATGAATGTTTGCACAACCAAAATCACTATTAATACTATTTTTCCAATTTGGAGCATTGATTTTTGCTATAGCACAAGACACAATATGCCAGGGTATGAAGAACCAAGGTAGATTAGTGTCTAATACATGAAAAAACAAAATAGACAAGGAGGCTATCCCAACACCCCAAGGTCTCAATGAATTTGGTTGGGCCTGGCATTGGGATAATAACAAGCACAAAGGATGCCCCAGCATAACACAAGACCACAGGGTTCTTGGTGGGTACTACACGAGACAACCAAGAAGAGAAAAATAGACAAAAGATCAAGATATGACCCTATGTTTACCAGTCAAAGCACACCATGATATGATGGATCAAGGTGACCCTGATGAGGCATAATAGGGAGCTCAAATGATAAAAAAATTCCAAAAGAATCACAAGAAAACAATCAATTTTAAATGTCCTTTGCCACAGGATCACAAGGTGGATGGGATTGATGCATTATGATGTAGGAAGGATGCATCCTATTAAGACCAAAGATGGAGACTAAACTAAGTGATCAACATGACTCAGGATACCTAAACTAATTGAACCTCAGGATACTAGTGGATCTCATTTGTTAAGAACCAACTAGATAGGGACATACTTGATGGCACAACACAAGACATGAGGCACAAGACACAAGACCGACAGACCCTAAAGGCCTAGGGGCTCAGGGGCTGATCAAAGATTGGCCTTGCTTACGTGAAAGCATAGAGCCCTTTTAGTTCGATAAAAGACCATGGATAAAAGAAGAAAGAGAGCAATGGAGATGATGATGGATGAAAAAGAATGAATGGAAAAAATCCCTGAGGGTGGATCAAATGATCAACCTTTCCTATGTGAAAGTGTAGGGGAAACGTAGTTCGAAAAAGACCAATGACAAGAGATGGGACCAAATAGACGAACGATGAAGGATTGAAATGACAAGATGGATGAAATCTCCAAGAGTAGATCCAAATCATTTTGCAAACCATACTATTCTAGATACTTAAAACTAATGAGGATACCCGTTGGGGTGGACCACGCCCACATTTAGGTGCATGTAGTCAAACTCGCTATTAGTGACATGCCAGGATGAGACCTAATGAGGAATGATACGATGAAGGACCCTAAGCGAAGGCAGGAGACCGAAAAATGACATGGATAGATGACACAAGCTCATATTGGGATAAAAAGCTCAAGATTATGGAAAGCCAATGAAAATCATCCAATGCTCAACCAAAACATACCAAGTGGTGGATAAGTGGACACATATGAAAGGATTAAATCAAGAGGATACTAGGGTAGGATGTGAGGATAAAATGGATGGAAGCATAAAGCAACTAGGACACAAGGTAGATAATGATTAAACCCTCTACAAATGGTGCCTGTTACCGGGTTTTCACTAAATGTACTTATCCAAGGCACCACCAAGGGTGGTTTTCACCATAGGATAGATTATTTCTCTACTATTTTTGGATTTTTTTGACTTTTTTGATTTTTTTTTGTATTTTTGATCATTTTTTTCTTTTTTAGTATCTTTTAGGATAGGATAACCCAACTGACTTAGGTATAAAACCTTTTCAAGTGCATTATGTTGATAGGATCCTCTAGAGGCTCCCCTTTAGGTGTAGCAAGCCTATATGCCCCATATCCATATTTAGTTGTGACAACATAAGGACCTAGCCAATTGGCTTCAAACTTTCTTTTCTTGTCTTGATCTTGCTGAGTATGCTGATTCTCCTTGAGGACTAGATCAAAAACATTAAATTTGTGAGGATGAAATTTATTATTGTAGCTTCTCCTAAGATGATGTTGGTATGCTTGAAGATGATTATAGGCCTAGATACAATTTTCATCTAGGAGTTCCAATTGACTAAGCCATGCAACCTAAGTGTCTTAATCACTTATGAGGATATTCAAAGATATTCTAAGTGACGTGATCTAAAATTTGATCGGCAAGATGGCATCGACACCATAAATGAGGGAATATGGAGTGGCACTAGTGGGAGTGTGGATGGATGTATGATAAGCCCAAAGGAAATGGTGGAGATGGAGGTACCAATCTCGACTAGTGTTATTGACCACTTTTTTAAGGATCTTAATAAATGTTTTGTTGGTTTCCTATGCTTGACCATTACCTTACAGATAATAAGGGTGGACCAATGATGTTGGATATGATAAGTTTCACAAAGGTGTTTCATGAACTAGTTTTTAAAAGGCTTTCCATTGTCAGTGATGATGGTGGAAGGGATTCCATACCTCTAGAGAATATGGAAGAGGATAAATTTGGAGATTTGAATACCCATAATTTGGGAGAGTGGAATTACTTCCACCCACTTGGTGAAGTATTCAGTGGTGATAATGATGAAAGTGTGGCCGTCAGAAGATGGAGGGTAGATCTTTCTGATAAAGTCAAAACCCCACTGAGAAAAGGGCCATGGTGCTATGATAGGTTTCAAATCTTGGGCGGGAGCATGTATTAAATCCACATGTTGCTAATAGGGGAGGCATTTCTTCATGAACTCGCAAGAGTCATGGGGCAGTAATATCCAACTCTGAGAATCCTTTTGGCTAAGGCCATGCCATTAGAATGGGCCCCATAGACACCACTATGTACTTGAGTTAACATAGTGTGGGCTTCTAATTCATTCATATACCTAAGAAGAGTTCCATCATACCCATGAAAATAAAGTGTATCTCCCATGATGGTATAGTGGGAGTGCATTGGATGAAGGATTTACGTTGATTTTGTGTAAGGTTAGGAGGTAGGATGTTATCATGGAGGTAGGTGTAAATGTTATGGTACCATGGTGACTCAGGACCTACGATATCACACACCATCTCACTCTCAGGGATATCATATACGGGGATTAAAATTTGTTTGATAAGGAACTCACAGTCCATTCAATCTTTAGGCATATCAATTACGGAACTGATTGTAGCCATTGCATCTACTACCTTATTCTGAACTCTGGGGATTTGTTTGAATTGGATAAAGGTGAAATATTTCTTAAAGTCATCTACCATGCATTTGTAGGGTAACAACTTGTCATCCTTTGTCTGAAAAGTTTCATTGAATTGTTTGATAATCAATTGAGAATTGACAAAGACTTGTAGATGAGTGATGTTCCAATGAATGGCGATCCTAAGCAGTGATAAGATCTTCATACTATGCTATATGGTTTGTGCATGGAAACACTAGTCTGAATGACTTTGGAATGTAGTAACCTTATGGAGTGATGAATAAAACACTAGCACTAGCTCCATTGTGTGTACACCCATAAAAATGGAGCATCCATGTATCTACTTATGTGACTATGAAGACTTCTTCATCAGGAAATTTAGTTACCAAGGGATAGGCATCCACCAAAGGAGCATTTTCCAACTGATCCACTATTACTTTTCCTTTGATCACCTTACAGTCCATGTACTCTATGTCAAATTTTCTCAATAACATGACCCACTTAGCCATGTGGCTAGTTAAATAAGTTTTGGATAACAAATACTTAAGTGGATCAACTTTTGATATTAGCTTGATAGGATGACTACGCATTTAATGGTGAAGATTTTTTGAACTGAAGACTATGGCCAGACAAACATTTTCCATTGATGAATAGTTGAGTTCATAGCCCACTAATGTTTGACTGATATAGTAGATTGCACACTCTTTAGAAGACTCATTGTGTTGAGCTAATAATGCCCCCAGTGCAACCAACATAGCTAAGATGTACAACAAGAGTGGTTTACCTAGAATAGGAGGCATGGGGATGGGTGGATGAGGTAAGTACTCCTTAATTTTTTCAAAACCTTGCTAAAATTCTAGATCCCACTTGAAAGTGGTATCTTTATGCAAGAGATGGGTGAACGATTGACACTTGTTAGCTAGCTGAGCTATGGACTACCTGATGGACTGTAGCTTCCCTTGGAGAATTCTTAACAGCTTGATATTTTGCAGCAGGGGCATTTCCATTATTTATTTGACCTTAGCTAGATCTACCTCTATACCCCTTTTGGAGAAAATGAAGCCCAATAGCTTTCTTGATGTAACCCTGAACACACACTTCTTTAGATTAAGATGTAACTTGTAGTGCTCTAACCGCTCAAATATTTTCTTCAAGATCATAGGGTGTTCTTCACTTGTTTTGGATTTTTCCAACAAGTCATCAACATAATATTCCATTATGATATGAATGAGGTCATGGAAGATGAACCATGGATTTTTGGGCATGACGCTTATAGGCTACTCTTGCACTCTTAGGATGTTTCACCTAAAAGGAGAGAGATAAACCTCATGAAAATCAATGTGGTTCAGTCAAATTAATATGTGTATGATGTTACTAAGACTAAATGATATAATATAAATGCAACTAAACTATTAAATTGACTGATTATGTATACAAAACCTAATTTTTTTGAAATGTTTGAAAACATAGTGATGTTTGCAAAAGGCTTAAAATGATGAATGAAAATACAAATTAATCTAAATAGAAAGATAAATATCATAATGTGTGCACTTGAGAAGATGAAGGGGATTGGAAATCAATCTAAAAATTTGACAAATTTGATTTTTAGTTGACTGGGACTCATTCGTCACCTTGGGCGAATCAGTCCTAGGTTAGGGTTTTTCTACACAAAAACTATTTTCTGCTAACTAGGTGTCTGTATCTACATCTAACTCAAAATGTAACCTTAGAAGGGACTCATTCACCATGCATGGTGAATCATTCCACTTTCAAATTTATGTAATTTCAAGTTTCTATTCTACACCTTGACACTTGTACAACACTTTTTAATGGAAACCCGAATCAGGATCTCAAAAAATTCCTACAAAAAACCTTAATCGTTTGTCTAATGGGGGGTTTTCCTTGGTCAAAACCCTAGTTGGGTAATTAAATGTTGAATGGAGAAAAATCTGCATAAAACCCTAGCCTTAGATGTGTTACAGACTAGTAAAGTCTGAAGTATGTCAAAAAGCCTATTCTATTGTGCAAGAATAAGAAATGCAAATGTGATTTGAGTGATGCAAGATATCAAATCTAGAAATATCACAACACATAAAAAATGGAGATAAAATGACATGAAAATGGAATGTAAATGAAATGAAAACCTTAATCTGAAGATAGAGAAGAAATGGAAGATGGAATCACTTTGAAAACAAGTCTTTGGGTATGATTTGATGGCTAGTTGCATCTCCTCAGCCTAGATTTCTCCATGATTCACCATAGGAATCCATCATCAACTCTTTGCAATGTTGAACTTTGATTCAAAAAGTGATCTTCAAGACCTACAAAATCCCTAATTTTTTGCCCTAAAACTTCAACTTTGCTAATGAAACTTGTTGTGGAAGACTTGACTTTAGAATTTGCTTATGTGAAATGACTAAAAGTTGTGTAAAATAACTTAAAATCAAGTATTTATAAGCAAAAAAACCTAATTTTCCAATTATTTAGACCTAAGAGGCCGACATTTACCGAAAAATTAAGTTGAATTAATTGAATTCCCGCTCAAAATTGAAATTTCCCTCAAAAGGGACTCATTTACCACCCTTGGCGAATGGGTCCCACTAGTCATTTTTGAAGATGGGTTTTCAGGATATGGATGAATTGAATTCTATTTGTCAGGATTTAAGTGATTTTTCAAGTGAAATGAGCCTCTAGATAAAAAATAATGGGTCTTAGGGGCCTATAAATGCTAGTTTGAAGGATGAATAATGCATAGGGACTCAAAAGTGGGTCTAATTAGGCATGAAATTGTCTCTTTTCTCAAGAGTGTCCAATTTTCTATGCCACATTTTCCCCCCACTTTAGCACCCATATGACTCTACATGCATATGTAAGCTAAAGGACTCTAAGTAATGCACTTTATTAGATAAAAGGATACTCATTCAAAGGGCGACAGAATGAAACCCCCAGTGTAGTTATCTACAAAACTACAACATTAGGAACCACATCCTACAATAGAAATTTGTTAATTGTTCAAAAATCCTTTTGTCTAACTCCTAGGAATCTAATTTGAGGGTAGATGTAAGCCTCTCTTTGATTCCGCTTGCTTTACAAAGGTGGAATCAAGGTAGCAATCTAGCCACGTCGAATAAGGAACATCATACTGTAGGGAATTTCCAAGTACCATGTCACATAATGATAGATGATTGATGATGTTAGGTGTGGAATCACAAATCCAATGCATCAAACAACATCAATTTTTTTTTCCCTAGCTCATGTTATGTTGGTTTGATGAAAAAGATGCCTTATTAACTCTTAAGGTAAAATAACCCTAAGTTAATGCATAAGAGTAAAGATGATAAAAAGAAGGTAAAAGCAGTAGAAGAGAGTAATTTGTCACTTACCATTGCAATTTACCTTCTTATAGCTTAAGAGTGACAAGTAAGAGAAGAAGATGCCAAGAAAACTAGATTACACACCTTGACGATTGGATGAGCATTGTGAGAAGGTGGCGCATGATGAGCTGTATTATGAGGTGAGTCATTTTTGCAACTTTCGCCTTGTAATTTTGTAATAATTTAATGATTTTTAATGCATGGATAGGTTAATTTAAGATCTTGGAAAGAAAGTTCATAAAGTGTCCCCTTTTTCACAAAGTGTACCATTTGTTTGCAAAGTGTCCCTTTTGTTCGCAAAGTGTCCCTTTTCTTTGTGAAGTGTCCCATTTCTTCATGAAGTGTCCCATTTATTTGTGAAGTGTCCCATTTCTTTGTGAAGTGTCCCATTTCTTTGTGAAATTTCCTAAAAGGGTTCTAAAGTGTCTAGGGCCATTAGAAAAGCACACTAGATCTACTTTAGCACACTTTCATGATGAAATATGTAAAAATTTGAAGACATTAGATGGATTTTAGAGCATTTTTTGGCGATTTTGATAGGTCTCTGCCTGGTTGCAACAACGGCTAGGGGGGAGGCAACTTAATTTTCTAAGAGATCATGCTCCAACACTATCAACAATAAAGACAAAGCATTTACAGATAGTAGGTATCTATTGGGGATATCTTATGCCACCTATAAGATACCATGATGCCATGCTTATGGTTTAGTGCAAGTGTTGGGATGTCGATACCTGTACATTTCATCTTCCTATCGGGGAGATGACCATCACTCTCGAGGACATACACCATATTCTCCAAGTTCCTATTTGGGGAGAGCGGGTATATTTCTGTTGGGATTGGTCATTCCACGAGAAGGTGGATATGCAGTATTGCCTAGGTGGACCTATTCACGATGAGCATGTTAGAGCACAGATCGAGCTTCCCATGTTTCTATATTTGCAAGCTCCTATTGTTAGAAAAATTATGATGCATACGGTGGATCTTGTTCTCAATCCTAATGGATGTGCGATACACTTAGATGGATGATTGGTACACTTGATTCAAGGGATGTGTGAGAATATGACAGTTTATGCATGGGGCCATTGCATCCTAGCACACTTATATTATGATCTTGGTAGGTTTGTGTTTCAAGAGATAGATAGTATGGTGCATTGGATGCTTCTGTAGGTGTGGTTCCTCAAGCATATTACATGCATCAGGCCTGTCGGATTCCCTTGTGCTATAGTTGCAAGATATCAACTAGAATTTGGCTATCCTCTACGATGCTTGTGGTAGTACAAAGGTTTACATTTTTGAAGAGTGAGGTTTGACCAACTGGAGGAGGATGAGATCTTATGGAGACCCTATCTACTCACTCTATTGTGGCCAGATCCCACATGACAACTAAGGAGGATGCATATGGATAGGTTTCTAGCTGGAAGGAATGACTATGCTGTATGAATTTTCTATTACGAGTGAGCCATATGATAATTTAGGTAGGTGTAGACACCACCGAGGGTGTGCCCCTTCATTAGATGATCAATGCAGAGTTCCCAAAGGATAGGTGATACTATTTGGCTTAGTATAGACCATGTTCATGAGAGTGATTTTGATGCTTTAGATCACAATCAACCACCAGTCATTGACATTGATAATTTTGGTAGCACAGATGAGCACGAGGAGTGGTGGTCAGTGACACGACTAGCTCCTATGTTCCCCATGGATGTCCCTATAGGTGATGTAGGACTAGCATCTGATGAGGGAGATGAGCTAGAGGATAGGGCCGAGGATGTATGATACATGCCATTAGATATATTTACTAATGTTATTGATGATGAGTATGATTTAGAGGATGATTCTGACTATGAGGACTAGGATGGAGAGGGGGATGAGGGTGATGATGATTATGAGGAGGATCCACCCTTGAGTGAGGGTGATGAGGTAGTGACTGAGGATTGGTATGAGCATGGAGAGTCCTCACACACTTACAAGACTATATCATGTGCAGTAGCTATAATAGACATTGACACCTAGAGTCAGAGAGAGGCTAGCACATCCTCCATGCCCCCCAGAGAGGATGAGGTTGATATTCCTCATTCATATGGAGACATAGGCGATGATTTTTTTGATTTTATGCATGTACTTGAGTATATTTATGTTTTGTATGTATATATGATGATGATGTGTACTGATTGTGTACCTTGTCTATCTTACAGGAGCAACGAGAGACTTGCAAGAGTTTTATCATTAGGCTTCCATGGAGATAGTGCCTACATCCATTGATGAGGAGGAGATGGATCCTGACTACATGCTACCACCGATTGTGGAGGAGGATCCAAAGTCACCCAAAAACTTCATGAGGTTATGGGTAATGTACAAGAGCATGAGGAGACGACTCTGTTGAGCTGAGAGTGCAAGACAATCATCTCTGACCTTAGTAGAGGTTGAGAGACTACATGTAGAGCTAGCATAGGTATGAGTGGAGAGGGATCAGATGGAAAAGGAGCGTCTTGTGGCCATTGGTTGAGTACAGGGTTTGGAGTTTGCACTTAGATTTGGAAGTTCACAGTCATGATCACACATGACCGTCTCATGATGTCTAGGGATTGGATCTCAAGTGCTAGAGCCCAAGGGGTTAAGTTCTCACAAACCTTGGTGATTTTGTATGTGATATTGAGATGTACATAAATTTTTTGATATATACATATATACATGCATATTTGGTGTTTTTGTAAATTTTCTTAATTTTCTTGAATGCTAATAGCAATGTGATTAATTAAATAACTTATGGTAAAATTATTTAATTAACGTCTTCATGATTTAACAGGATTGATGTGATCTAATGTAAAACATATTTCAGTTTTACTATATATACAACATTGTTGATTAGAGAATATGTTAAATTAAATACACCTATAACTCATACAAGGATCTAACTTAACATAACACAAGGGTGAATAGTATGAATCCTAAAGTAATTATAAAATGAACTTAAATAATTACCCTAGTGCTAAGACAAACATAAAATTAGTTGTCAAGAACGAAGCAATGTGAAAGTTATTTAGAATGACATCAAATAACTTTAGACAACACTGATTTAACAAACATACTATTCAAAGATATTAGAGGTAATACCAATGAAAATGTGTAACATTAATAGTTCCCTAAGGGGCGTTCCATCAAGATCCATTAAGACATAAGCACCAGACCCATAATTGGTATCAACGATGAAGGTCCTAACCAATTAGGGCTGAATTTATCTTTATTTTCATTGTCAACATTAGTATTACATTGATTCTTAGAAAGAACAAAATCACCCTTATGAAACATTTTAGGAATGACATGTGACCTATGCTTTCATTGTAATTGTTTGATGTAAGCTTGGAGATGCTCAAAAGCATTAATGCACTTTTAATCAAGCATCTCAAGTTGGTGCAATCGTTGTTCTTTATAATTGGCATCATCAATAAGGTCTTGAAGAGCAATTCATAATGTTGGAATTTCTAACTCCAAGGGCATGATTGCATCAGTGCCATAAACAAGGTTATAGGGTGTAGTTCCTGTGGACAATCTAACACTTGTTCAATAAGCCCAAAGCACATAATGTAATTGTGTATGCGAATCCTTATGATGTTTTTCAATAGTTTTCTTGAGGATTTGTTCCAAAATCTTATTAGTGTTTTTAGCTTGTCCACTGGATTGCAGATAGTATGGTGTGGAAAATTGATGTTGAATGTTCAATGTTTCAAGAAATTTCTTGACTTCATTATTCTTAAACGGGGTTCCATTATCTGAAACGATTGTAGAAGGGAATCCAAAGTGAGCAATTATATGTTCTAGTATGAAACAACAAATTAATTCAGCATTTGTAGAATGAAGAAGAATAGTTTCCACCCATTTTGTGAAATAGAATATTGCGGTTATGATAAATGTATGTCCAACAGAAGAGGGAGGTGAAAATTTTCCAATAAGATCCAATCCCCATACTGAAAATGACCAAATGGGAACTTGGGCACAAAGCTCAGAAGCAGGAGCATAGATCAAATTTCTATGTTCTTGACATTTGTGACATTATTTAACGTAAGCAAAGTAGTCTTTCCCCATATGTCTCCAATAATATCCCATATGGATGAGTTTTTTCACTAATGACTATACTCCAAAATGACCTCCACGGGCACCAACATGAGCCTATTCAAGGGCTATAGGGATTTTAGAATCCTTAAGAAACCTTAGTAAGAGACCATTAAATGGTATTCTATACAACACATCAGCGAGTATCACATATTTAGCTACTAGTTTACATAAACGATTTCAAGTGTTTGTCGTTGTGGGTTCAGGAACGATACCATTTTTTAAATAATGGTAGATTGTATCATACCATTCACATGAGGCATCTTGAGTTATGGTTAAAGTGTATGATTATTGAGTATCAATCAAAGGTTTCATGATGGGATGAATAACAAAGGTGAAGTCTATTGAAGGATCGAGTGGGGACATAAGAGAGGCTACACTTGCCATTGTGTCCGCATGTCTATGGTATTTTTAGGGGATGTTATCAATGGTGAGTGATTAAAACTTCTCTAATAGTTGCATTGTAAGATCCTTGTATTTTGATAACTTGTCACATTTATTTTGATATGTACCATTGATTTGTTTGATAACTAATTGTGAATCACCAAATATCTTAATATGTTTGGCATCCATTGTTAAAGCAGCTCGTAAACCCATGATTATTGCCTCATACTCAGTTACCTTATTTGTGCATAGGAAATTTAAGCAATAGGACAAGGGAAGAGGTTATCCAACAGGTGGAATTAATACCAATCTAGCACCAGAACCTATTGTACACTTATATCCATCAAAATACAATTCCCACATTGTTTTAATATCAACAATCAAGACATTATCATGAGGAAAGGAGTCGTGATTAGGTAAAGTGAGAGGATAAGGATCATCATCTAAGTGATCAGTTAAGGCTTGTCCTTTGATTGAATTTTGTGAAACAAACTTAAGGTCAAACTCAGTTAACATCACCCACTTAGCTAAGCATCCAAAAAGGTTTGTTTTGTTAAAGAGATGTTTAAGGGGATTGAATTATGTTATGACTTGTATTTCAAAATTTAGTAAATAATGTTGCAATTTACTAGTAGTGAATACAAGAGCCAAGCATTTTTTTTCAATTGGCGAGTATCGAGTTGCAAAATCAATTAAGGTTCGACTGATGTAATAAATAGGATTTTCTTTTCCATGTTCATCTTATTGAGCCAACAATGTGGCAAGAGCATGGGCTGATGCAACAATGTACAAGATAAGCAGTTTGTTTGGCATGACAGGTTGTAAAACAGGTGGAGTTTCTAGGTATTCCTTTAAACTCTCAAAATCCTGTTCACAATCCTCATCCTAATCAAAAGGTACACCCTTTTTAAGAAGATGCATGAAAGGTAATGTGTAATTGGCTAAAGATGCAATGAAATGACAGATAGCTTGAATTTAGCCTTGTAATGTTCACAATTGAGAAATGTTCCTAGGGGGTGGCATGTTAATAATTGCATCAATTTTCTTTGTGTCCACATCAATGCCTCTGTGAGATATGACAAACTCCAAAAGTTTACCACTATCTACACCAAAGACACACTTTTTCAGATTTAATCACATATTATATTTACATATTCATTTGAATATTTTTCAAAGAAAATTTACATTGTCTTGTCTTATTAAGGATTTGGCAAGGATATTGTCAACATAATCTTCCAAAATTTTATGGATGTAATTGTGAAAGATCAATGTCATTTCTCATTGATAAGTTGCATTGGTCTTGTTTAAACCGAATGGCATCACAACCCAACAAAAAATTCCCCAAATAGTTGTAAAGGAAGTTTTGTATTGATCTTGAGGATTAATAAGGATTTGATTATAACCAGAAAATCCATCCATGAATGACAACAAAGCATGTCTAGTAGTTGAATCCACAATCATGTCAATATTAGGAAGCAAAAAGTTGTCTTTTAAAGAAGCTTTATTCAAGTCATGAAAATCCATACATATCCTTATACGATTATTAGGTTTAGCAACTGTGACAATGTTTGAGATCCAAGGAGAATAATCAATAGGTTGAATGAAGCCTGCATCAAGGAGTTTTTCAAGATCTGCTTTAACATGCAAGGCTATGTTAGGGTGCATTTTTCTTATCTTTTGACGAACATGTTTAGCATTTTCAGCAAGAACGATGTTGTGTGTCACAATTTTTGGGTCAATTCCTGGCATATCAGAATATTTCCAAGAAAAAATCTTAGGAAAATCATGAAGTAAAGTTGTAGTGTCTTCTTGTTCTTCATCATCAAGGCACTTCCCAATCTTAATAACTTTGTCTTTATCATCAACATCCATTGGCACATCAATTGTATCTCCTAAAGGGAGTGCATTAGATTTAGGAACTTTAGACTCATGAGACTCTTCAATGATATCACTATTTGTTTTCTTGGTAACAATCATAGCACAAGTAACTCATTTCATGGGAGTAGTAGAGGATGTGTTATCATAAACTCTTGACATTTGTTGTGGAGTTTCATCACTATCAACATACTACTAGGATTGTGGTAAGTTCATATCAAGCAATTCAAGATGTTTGATTGTGAGTTTGTATTTTGGTTGACATGTAATAGTGTTGATATTCAAAGATGGTCATTGGGTAGATTTTGTCATCTTAGAAAAAGAATAGACCAATTCATTTTTTGTCTCTTGTGTATTAGGTTCAATAGGAACATGAATACCTTGTTCATTTTTTCCACACCCATTTCTAGTATATCCTAATTTTTTCACAAGTTCATAGCCTTTTCCATAAGTATTTCCATTTCTTCCAGATTAGGTGGGGATTGATAATCTATCTTATCAAAATTTGTTGTGTATGTTGAATTTTCTTCCAAAGTAGAGGAGGTAGATGTTTGAGAAGATTGTGCAAAATTTTGAGTTGACATGATGGTTGGTTGTTCTTATTTCTCATCTTTCTTTTGTGTGATTATGTATTCACCCATAAATGAAGGTGTGAATTCTAAGGATCCCAAATCATCACAAATAATTTAGACATCGAGTCCTCATCGTTGTGTCCAATTTCAAAAGGGTCTATATTGGATGTTGGAATTAGTGTTTTCAGAGGACTTGTAGCTCCTTTTTCAAGGTGCAAGAAAATTTTAGGCTTGGGGTCAATTTAAACTTGATAAATGTGATTGTTATAGACATATTTCATGATATGATGAAGGGTTGAAGGCACTTTCATCTCATGAATCCATGGTCTACCTAAAAGAATATTATATGAAAGATCATAAAGCATGACATGAATAGGAGTTTGCAAAGTGGCTACCCCAACTGTAACAGGTAAAGTGATTATACTGAGTGGTTTCTTTGTTGTATTGTCAAATCCTCAAATGGATAAGAAATTAGGTATTATTTGTGACTTATCAACACACAATATTTCAAGGAGATTCACACTACACACATTAAGGGTAGAACCATTATCGATAAGGGTTCTTTTGATACCTATGCGATTGAATTGAGAAATTATCATAAAGGCTTCATTTTATTTTCACAAATCTAAAGGAGAGAGCTCATGTTGATGGAAAATAATATCTAGATTTGAGTTATGGATTAAAGTTGCCACATCATTCGAAGTTGTACTAAGAGGAACTGCAATTTGTTGTAAGGCTATTTGAAGAATAGTGTGGTAATTTGATGAGTTTTGAAGTAAATCCCAAAGGGAAATATTTGTAGGAGTATTCTTTAGGAGAAAATGAGGAACACTAGGCAGATTGGGTAAAGGTAAAGAGGGTGGGGTTGGTTGTGGCAGTTGTGGATTGTTTTGGGTATTATATGTATGAGCAAAAGTAACATTACTTGATTGTTACAACACATTGGTTTTAGATGGGTAAAGAGTGTACCCAGGTTTATTGGAAGGATGAAGTTTATGCGAGGGTTGGTAAAGAATGAGTTGAGGTTGAATCACATTAACATCCTTAGTTTTAAATCTCTCACAACAAAACTTAGTGGATGATTTGAGTGATATGAAGTCCTGAAGGGATTCATCTAACAAGTCCAAGTCATCAAAACTAAAAGGTTTGAGGGGTAAGTTATCACCAATTGGTTTAAGCTGTTGAGGATAAGCATTAGAGTTTTTAACATTCATTATTGTGGGTTTGTCACAACAACCCTTAGTGGATGACTTATGTGAGATGAAGTCTTGAAGGGCTTCATCTAACAAGTCAAAGTCATCATAACCAAAAGGTTTGAGGGATAAGTTATCATTAAGTGGTTTAGGTTTCTCATTGGAAGTGTTAGAGAATGAAGTGAGTGAGAGAAAGTCTTGAAGAAGTTCATCTAACTTGTCTACATCATCACTGCTAAGAGGCTTAAATGAGATGCTTCTAAATTGAATCATTTTCTTGAAAGGTTGGTTGGATGTTTCTATTTTTTGTGTTTTTATGTATTGATGAATTTGATCTAAAAGAACTAGGAATGAATACTGAAAAGGAAAGTTGCAAAAGTCTAAGACTATCCATAAATTCCATGAAAGAAAATAATTCTTATGCTAACAGAACAAAAGATAACTAAACTATGACAAAAAAGAAACTGCAGGAAACATAAATGTGCAAAGAAATAAACTAAATTATGGAAACTCTGATTCAAAAATTACAGTGGGAATGATTCGCCCAAGGTGGTGAATGAGTCCCAGGGGAGGTATTTTTAGGTATTTTCTATTTTTTTGACTTTTCTAAATGTGTTTAGGTCTACATAATGCAGATAGAGACTAAAAATGTTAGAATTCAACATGCTTTAATATCATGTTGAAATAATGGATGCTGAATCATCCAATGAAGCTGTGCACACTTTAAAGGATCTTGCAAATATAAATTATACCACAAAGAAAGTGTTGCAACTAAGGCCTACAAAGAGAGATTACTATTGATCTACAAAATTAGATCATAGATTGATATTTGATTGATATGATACAAATGAACAAGTTTCCTGATTATATAGGAAAAAGTAAAAACCTAATATGCATGAGATGTTGCCATGTGTCATGATCTAACAATGTGTGACAACATGTGAACCCTATCTAGGAAATTATTAAATGTTGAGATAAGTTCTAGAAGGACAACTAATCTTCTAGAAGGAATCTTATCCCTACAAACATGGAAGGGGACATTACCCCATTATTAAATGATTTATTAAAAATGAAACCTAGGACTAAATGATATATGACCTAAGTTAACTTATGCTAGTGTGATAAATAATTAATTACACTAACACCCCCCCATAAGTTCAGATTAGGGAGGAAAATGCAATGATTATGCAAAGATGATTGATGAAGATGATGATGGGTCCCGACTACAAGGTCATGTTAGGTACCCATTTACATGAAGAGGAAAAAAATCTCCCACAACCAGAGAAAAGAGTTAAACCTAGTGGGAACAAAACCCCTCTCCAAAAAGGAGATGAAAATGCAAAAAAGTGAGAATGGGAAGGATGGAGGACTCC
The DNA here is from genome assembly GCA_007258455.2 of Sequoia sempervirens. NCBI lineage: Eukaryota > Viridiplantae > Streptophyta > Pinopsida > Cupressales > Cupressaceae > Sequoia > Sequoia sempervirens. The sequence continues at coordinate 253,933,891 of VDFB02000013.1, read as the reverse complement.
CAAATACCCCCTAAGTACACCATCGGTTCACATGGATACAATACAATAGCCCCCCCATAGGAGGGAGATAGAGAGACTATATAGCTCCCCACATGATGTGATCACCTACAAAAATGGTAAGTGTCTGAAGATAGAACATGATCCAATGTCGACAAACAACTTATCTCCCTTTCAGAAGAAATAAAACCAAGTGCAAGTGCAGAGATGCTTCCGATTCCAAATAGGAATTGAAGGAAGGATGAATGTGGATGTCGATGATGTCTCTGAACTCTGCTCATGTGTCTCCTTGCCTTAAGATAAAGATGCCACAATCAATGAAGAGGGTGACAAACCAGGATGATGCAAAAACTGATGCTGAACAATATCCAAAGATGTTGATATGATGGATGTGATGGAGACTTGATAGCCCCTCCTAAATGAAGTGTTCTCAAAACCACTAAATGAAGACTGAAGCCAATCTAATGGTGGATGCTAAAGAAACCTTGAATCCTAAATGGAATGACAGGGAAGAAGTCTCATACATGAAATATCTAAAGAGAAACCAAGTGCATCCAATATAGTCTCTAGATTCCTAATCAAGGTTGACACAAAAGGATGAGGAGACTAAATAGAACTCTCCAAAGTGTGATCTGAATAGAGGAGTGATATCCCCTCAAGAATGTTCTTCAAGCCTGTAGAAGTAGCCAAGTTAGTGATACCTAAAACAAAGCCATCCTATGATGCCAAGTCTAAAAAACTAAGTGTGTCTTGATGAATGATGATGATGGAAGCCTCAATCAATGAATCTAGACAAGGAATCATTGAATGTGAAGGGATACCAATAGTCTCTGATGGAGAAGAAGCATCTAAGGGAACCTTGTCAACCTCTTTGGAAGATTCAAGGCAATCAACCTCTTGAACAACAATATCATCATGAGGTACCAAATCTGAAGAATGACATTTTGAATCATGACCATCGTGGAAGGGTGGAGTGTATGATCCTCCATATATCTCCCAAAGCTTAGCCAAAAGGATATGAGAACAATCACAATGATCAATATTACTCAGAACATCACAATCAACTTGCATAGAAATGATCTCCAAGACAGTGTATCTACTGCAACTCCAAGAAAATTCATGAATACCTTCACTCGGATGAGGAACTCTACCAAAAAGATGTGGCAATAAATCAAGTGAATGGAGATGGTGGTAGATCCTATCCCGCCATTGTTTGTAGTTACCCATATGCAACATAAACAAATAAGGAGTATATGCAAGCCCCATAATGAACTTTCTCCAAAAAACACAAAGACAAATGACCTTCAACAACAAATAGAAGCTTCCAAGGATGATATATAGCTGAAGTGATGCTACCAAGATCAAGAAATCTTTTCCCAAGCTTAAGGATGTCCAGGTTATTGAACAAATGCACCAAACTAAAAAAATCAATGCAAGAGTACCTGGAGCTGAAACTAATCAAGGAGTTTGGATGGATGAAAAAATATTTGAATCACCTTCCTAATGCTACTAGAATCACTGAAATCCGATAAACGGTTGCAAATATATGAGCCTTTATGTCCAAATTAGGGTCTGGACTTCAATTGGCTGTAGATTTTTTTGCAAGATTTTTTTTGTAGAAATGATTTCACCTCTAGAAAATACTCGAAATTACCTTTTCAATAGTATCTTGTTTACTGAGTTTTGATACCCTAGTGAAAAGTTATGATAAAATGAAAAAAATGCCTAGATTAGGCACTCTGCAAGCTAACGGGGTGAAAAAATTTAAGCCCCTCCAGGCTGGCACTTGGTTGTTGATAGGACCATAGGGAGCACTAGTAGTTTAAAAAAAATCACCTCCAGATGTGGTGGCAGTGGAGTGGGTACTTGGCAGCAAAATGGGTGGAGGTGGTGGAATGGTAGAACTCCTCTAATGAATGAAGCTCTTGGTTCTAGATAGGACTGAGAGCACGGGGCTGGGACAGGTGGTGGTCGGTGCCAATGCTTTGGTTGCTAGTGAATGGAGCATGGTTTGTCACTCACACGATCACTAGAGGATGGAACATGGAGCTGGCAGGGAGATAGGTCAACGTCGAGAGTGGATCGCTGGTGTCAGAATCGCAATGGAGGACGACAAGTGAAAGGGCTAGCTGGAGAATCACCGGTGTAGAGGGTTGAACATGGCAGTTGAAAAGAGTATGGGCAATGTGTGGACTATGATGGATGTGATGGGAACACAGTTCCCCCCTAAAGTCTGTAGAATTTTGAAATGAAAACGACAAAGATATATATATTTTTGAATATTTCTTTAAAAAGAAATTAAAAAAAAATGTCGACCACAGTATGGAGATTTAACAAATAAAATCCCAAAAATGTTTATGCCAACCGAGATAATATTATATTTCGATTGGAATTAGAATTGAAGGTCACTTTGAATTTTTTTAGTTTTTTGCAAAAACTATAGAAAAGCCCCCAAAAAAATTAATTTTTTGCCAAAAATATATGAAAAATAAGCCCACTTTTTTTCTAAAAAAAAAGTACCTATGTCTAATTTTTTTTTTTCCTTAGAGGACAACTGACTAGGGGGATTTTTTTACTGCAAATTATATGGATCATATGATTGATTTTGCAAACCTAAAAAACCTCTGATGGCACCTGAGTTGATGTATCCGATTTTGATGAATGGATAGGAAATCCTAGGGTTTTGAGGCCTTTTGAAGACAATGTCGAGCTTGGATATGACTCTATCTACTTTAGAAATCAGCTTGGTCCCCGAGTGGAGTCAAGTATCCTTCATTGGAAACCTTCAAGCCTGCAAGAATCTCTCCAGTCCAACTTTCTTGATCCTATGATGAAATCTCAATGGAATGGCTCTAATACCATGTTAGAATTCAACATGCTCTAATATCATGTTGAAATAATGGATGCTAAATCATCCAATGAAGCTGCACACACTTTAAAGGATCTTTCCAAGAGAAATTACACCACACAGAAAGTGTTGCAACTAAGGGCTGCAAAGAGAGATTGCTAATGATCTACAACATTATATCATAGATTGATATTTGATTGATATGATAAAAATGAACAATTTGCTTGATTATATAGGAAAAAGTAAAAACCTAAGATGCATGAGATGTTGCCATGTGTCATGATCTAACAACATGTGACAACATGTGAACCCTATCTAGGAAATTATTAAATGTTGAGATAAGTTCTAGAAGGAAAACTCATCTTCTAGAAGGAATCTCATCCCTACAAACATGGAAGGGAACATTACCCAATTATTAAATGATTTATTAAAAATGCAACCTAGGACTAAATGATATATGACCAAGTTAACTTATGCTAGTATAATAAATGATTAATTACACTAATAGAAAATGCAAAATTTTGGAATGAAGTAATTAAATAAGATGCAATAATGAAATCTAAATGATACTTTCACTAATGCAAGTTTAAGAAGCCCTAGGATGCAACAACAAAACAAAACCTAAGTGAATGTTGATGCAAATGAAGTCTAGGATGCAAAATGTAATGGAAATTAGAAAGATAAAGTGCTCAATATGTAGGTTCACCAAAATGAACCATAGATTTTTGGATGTGAGGCTTATAAGCTACTCTTGCACTCTTAGGATGTTTCACCTAAAAGGAGAGAGAAAAACCTCATGAAAAATCAATGTGGTTCACAAAAATTAATATGTGCATGATGTTATTAAGACTAAATGAGATAATTTAAATGCAACTAAACTATGAAATTGATTGATTATGTATGCAAAACCTAAGATTTTTGGAATGTTTGAAAACGCAGGATGTTTGCAAAAGGCTTAAACTAATGAATGAAAATGCAAATTAATCTAAATAGAAAGCTATATATTAGAAAGTGTGCACTTGAGAAGTTGAAGGGGACTGGAAAACAATCTAGAAATCTAAAAAATCTGATTTTGAGCTGATTGGGACTCATTCGCCACCCTGGGTAAATCTGTTCTAGGTTAGAGTTTTTTTGCACAAGAAATGTTTTTTGCTAACTAGGTGTCTAGATCTACATCTAAGTCAAAATGGAACTTTCAAATTTTTGTAATTTCAAGTTCCTGTTCTACACCTTGACACTTGTACAACACTTTCTAATGGAAACCTGAATTAGGATCTCAGAAAATTCCTACAAAAAAACTTAAAATTGTTAGTCTAATGGGGGGTTTTCCTTGGTCAAACCCCTAGTTGTGTAATTAAACCTTGAATGGAGAAAAATCTAAATAAAACCCTAGCCTTAGATGTGTTAAAGACTAGCAAAGTATGAAGTATGCCAAAAACCCTATTCTATTGTGCAAGAATAAGAAATGTAAATGTGATTTGAGTGATGCAAGATCTCAACCCTAGAAATCTCACAACACATATAAAATGGATATAAAATGACATGAAAATGGAATGTAAATGAAATGAAAACCTCAATATGAAGATAGAGAAGAAATGGAAGATGGAATCACTTTGAAAACAAGTCTTTAGGTGTGATTTGATGGGTAGTTCCATCTCCTCAACCTAGATTTCTCCATGATTCACCATAGGAATCCATCATCAACTCTTTGCAATGTTGAAATTTTATCCAAAAAGTGAGCTTCAAGACCTACAAAAACCCTAATTTGTTATGCTAAAGCTTCAACTTTGCTAACGAAACTTGTTGTGGAATACTTGACTTTAGAATTTGCTTATGTGAAATGACTAAAAGATGTGTAAAATGAATTAAAATGAGTATTTATAAGAAAAAAAGCTAATTTTCCCATTATTTATAACTAAGAGGCTGACATTCACCAAAAAATTAAGTTGAATTAATTGAATTCCTGCTCAAAATTAAAATTTCCCTCAAAAGGGACTCATTCGCCACCCTTGGCGAATGGGTCCCACCAGAGGGGACTCATTGGTCCAAGGTGGTGAATGGGTCCCACTAGTGGTTTTTGAAGATGGGTTTTCAAGATATGGATGAATTGAATGTTGTTTGTTGAGATTTAAGCATTTTTTAAGTGAAACAGGCCTCTAGATAAAAAATAATGGGTCCTAGGGGCCTATAAATGTTGTTTGAAAGGATAAATAATGTAGAGGGGCTCAAAAGTGGGTTGAATTAGGCATGAAATTTTCTCTTTTCTCAAGAGTGTCCAATTTTCTATGCCACAAAAGATAACAACCATGGCACACTGGTATGTTGCCCCTGCATTCCTGAGTTCGAAGGGCATGACATTATAGCAAAAGGTGAACCAAGGAGTGGTGAAGGTTGTTTTATGTTGATCTTCTAGTGCAATCTTGATGTGATTATAGCTAGAGAAACCATCCATAAGGGATAACATCTCATGTCCTGTGGTTAGGTCAACCAACATGTTAATGTTTTCTAGGGGGAAGTCATCCTTAGGACAAGCTTTATTGAGATCCTAAAAATTTGTACAAATTTTGATATTTCCATTTGGCTTGGCCATGGGAACTATGTTGGATATCTAGTCAGAGTAGTTGATAGGCCTTATGAACCCAACTTCTAATAGTTTCTCCAACTCTTTCTTGATAGGAAAAGCCACTTGGGAATGCATCTTTCTTAGTTTCTGCTTGACAGGTTTGGCATCTAGATGAACATCCAATGGTGTACCACTAATGTAGGATTGAGACTAGGAATTTTTTAATAAGCCCATGAAAAATTGATGATTCCCTCTTTCAGCATATTGATGATGATGGAGTGTTCTTCCTTTGACAAGGATTTGGCTACATATGTGATCTTAGGATCTTCCTTTGTTCCCAGGTTTACTTCTTGAGTTTCTTTGATCAAAATAGAATATTGTTCAAACAATTGATTTCCTACAAGGGGAAGATGAACATCCCCATCCTCCAACACCTTGTCAATGTTTTCACTTTCAGATACACCCTTTATTTTGATTTTTATTAAGTCAGGAAGTGCCTCATAGAGGTTTTCACTAGATGACCCATTTTTATTTTATTTATTCTTACTTTTGTAGTTAGGGTGTTCATCCTCCCCCAATCCCATGAGATGTACATAGGTATCCACTGATGAAAAGGTATTGATAGGTGCACTACCTTGTATGTCCTAGTCAATAAACTCAGGATGGTGAAGAGAGAGGTTGATGGAAAAGAAAGATAGGCAATTGAACATGGATGAGAGATCCACATCATCATATGTGAGTATGATGGACTCTTCCTTAGGTATGTATTCAAGGAGACCATTATCCACACTAGCATTGTTAGAGGCACTAGTTGATGGTGCAAGACCCTTTTGATTTGTGTCATAGCCTAAGCCCAAATGTTTTGGTCACACAAGAGTATCAATAGGTTGTCGTCTTCCTTGTTCTTCTATACCGAGGCCTCCCCCTTGATAATTATAATTTTTAGTTAGCTTAGAGGCACAAGGATACATCTCCTAGAAATATTCCTTAAGAGGGGGGGTAGGTTCAAGTTCCTCACAATATATCCATTGATTGATATCATCTTCTAGTGTATCTTGTCTTGTCCGAAGAGATTGAAAAGTGCTAGACCCCACATTCTTAGAACTCAAAGTGAGTGTCTTCTCTTCTTCTTTTGGTATGTACTGAGAGGGCTAGCCATATGTATGAGGTGAGGGTGGCATGATTGCCACATTCAAATTCGTACACATTTCATACTCACCACAACCTTTGTCTATGATCTATACCTTGGTGATTGCAAAATCAGATGTGGAAGATGGAATGGATGATGTGGTAGATAACGCATTGGAAGATGGATGGGATGATGATGCCTAAGGTTCCCCCACTTCCACTCTTGGATAGTAGTGAGAGTGAGGAAAAGGAGGATTCTAATGCATGACAATATTAAAGGGCTATAGATCAACATGTATAGTTAATTCCATCCCATTAAATGGGAACTTTATACACTGATGGTAGGTTGACGGGATGGCTTGCATGGCATGGATCCATGGGTAGCCAAGAAGGAGATTATATGGGAGGTCCAGATCAAGGAAATAGCACATAGTATATTGTACAATAGGGCCAACCTAAATGGGAAGAAGAATAGTTCCCTTGGAGTCACATTCTGCATTGTCGTATGATGTGATGGTGATAACATGGTTGTTCAACTCAACATGGGTATAACCTACTTATTTTATGAAATTAAAAGTACAAAGATTAAGGGCAGAGCCATTATCTACTAAGACCCTTTTTATTTTATGTTAGGCTACGAGGACCTCAACATGAAGGAGATGGTTATGGTTTGAATCAATGAAAGGCATATCATTTTGACTAAAGCCTAGCTGATATGTGGGTGACAAGTGTCCTATCAAGGCTTGAAATTGGGTAGGATCTATATCATTAGGGACATGAGTATCCTACAAAGCTTTAGTGAGGATTTCTTGATGGACAAGAGAAGACTTAAGCAAATCTAGGATATATATTTGAACCAGATAATTCCCTAGGTGATCAAGGATATTGTACTAAGAGCTTACAAGAGCTCGTTGGGTTGATGTGGAGGCTCTAGGAATGGCGATGTGGGTGCAATGAGTTGTGATAGCACATTGTGGGTCTTTGTCTTTTTCATGTATCATAGACACATGAGGCTCTACCTGAATAATACACATAACTATACCATCATAGTTATAGGGCACATTCTTGTAGTTGGTGTTATTTGTGCTGTTATTTTGACTGTTGTTATTATTTGACCTAGGATTTGCATTGGATGTACTAGCACCCTAATTATGTTTCAGAAAATCATTTTGGTATATCTGAAGCTAAGCGTTGGATGATGTGGCCTGGTTTGCATCCACTTGGATATCACCTCAATCTATAAGATCTTGGATGTATGTTTTTAATCCTTGACATTTTTTTCGTGGAATGACCTTTAATTTTGTGAAAATCATAATATTCATTTTATTTGTACTAGGCAAGCTTTGGTTTAGACTCATTGAAAGGTTTGGTCACAAGATATGTGAATGGATAGCTTGCTTGAAGGATGCTATTAAAGACAACACTTAAGGATTCTCCTAATTGAGTGAATGTGTGTTTATTGTTGCCTTGATTCTTTTGATTGGACTATTGAGGAAGATGAGGTGCTGCCTGTGGCACCGATATGACTTTAGAAACTAATGGTTGATTATGGACATATTGTGATCTTTGGAAGGTATTAGATACCTAGACATGTTTGGTGTTAGTGAAACCATCATTGAGGACATTCTTGTTTTTGTTCTAGTAGTGGGACTTGTCCCCAGATGACTTATCCTTATCAGGATTATAAATTTTGATCTTCCCCTTAGCAATGAGTGCTCTCTCAATGATATGACCCTTTTCTACAACCTCTAAAAAGGATGCGACACAATGAATATTGAGATTATGTGCCATATCTACATGAGAGTTTACCACAAAAAGAGGGACTATGTCATTCTTGTTGAGTTGAGATTTCATTTGACCAACTAAGGCACACCAACTTTGGAGGTAGCTTGCAAAGCTCTCTCCCTCATGTTATTTCTCTTTCAGAAGATCTAGGGTGTCAATATCCTTATCCAAATTGAAGGAGACATGTGTAACAAATTTCTCTGAAAGGTCTAAAAAAGAAGAGATTTATCCCTTTGGAAGAGCCATAAACCAATCAAGATCCACCCGCATTAAGCTCCTAGGGAATAACCGCAAGAGATAATTGTCATTGTGCAGGACTTCTTGAAAATTTGAGTAGAACTCCTGAAAATGGCTCTTCGGGTCCTTAGTTCCTTTGTACTTGTCAAATTTGGGCATTTCAAAATTCTTTGGAAAAGGAACAAGTGAGATTGAGGGATCAATTGGATAGGGACAAATATCTTTTAACTTGAATGACTTCTTGGATATAGTGGGTGATCCCACAAACCTGGTTTACAATTTCTGGGAGATTCTGGTTTTTGCTAAAATCACATATTTTTAGAAAATATAATGATTTAATCCTTAAAAATTTCCATTTAAAGCATTCCAATTGAAGAGGGTTTGATAAAACTACCTTAGATCAAACCCCCTTGGATAGAACCCCACTACTTTTAAACCATACCTATAACAAAGTCTCCTTTACACCTATCAAAATGCTGATAAAAAAACCACTTTTGATTTACCTTTTGGGGATCAAATTAATTCATTTAAAATTTAATTTTTTTAAATATTTAGTCCTTATTATAAGCTTCCCAAAAGGTATAGTTTTAAATAAATTTAATTTTATTATTATATTTATTTTTATTTCTTGTGAATGTAGGCTTTTCACCAAAAATCAAGCTCTTTATTTTGCACGTGGAAAAATAGAATATTATCAATTTTTTTTTTTAAAAATATGAGTGCACTAGATATTGAAGTCCTTGATCCAAAAAAAATAAAAATTGAATTTTGAAACATACAAAAAATGTTGTGTTATACAGTCCGCCTATGTCTGAATTATAATTGGTTTGGCTTAGAAACTTGATTAAGGAAAAAATATTCAATAAAACACTATGAAACCAATTAGAAGCACTAGATATCATAATTACAAATCTAAATTCAAAAAAATAAGAATTTTATCCTTCATGGAAAAAAGTTGTGTTATACGGTGAGCGTCACTCCTTAAAAATGGTGTTTACTAAAAAAAATAGTTTTCGAAAGAGATGGAAAAAGAAGTGCAATATGATTCCAAAAAAAATGAAAAAAATATATTTAGAATCTAGAGACAAAATGTCACAAATCACTAGTTTACATCATCTTCAAATTCCTCATGGTTTAGTCGCTATAGGTGCCTGAAAGTGAAGATTTAGTAAGAAAAAATTAGTTCATTGTCGAGTTTGGCCAAAAATTGTAAACTAGTATTGTGGGATCACCCATGTCTCTACTTGCAAGTCTTTCAATGTGGATTTGACCTCTTCCCATTCCTTATTAGCAAGTGTTGAGGAAGGAAGATTAGATGGATTGGATTGATTAGAAGGAGCATATTGTTGGTAGTATGAAGATGGGGCTGAAGTGGTTTGAACGTATGCTTGTGGAGGCATATATGGAGGAATTTTCTAATACTAATTGGTATAGGTGGGTTGTGGTTGTGCATTGACGTAGGATTGATGGTAGGATGGAATTTTTTTGTAATATGAAGAGGAGACTCCTTGTCGATATGGTGGGGGTGTTTGCTAATATGAGGTGGAAGCACCTTGCTGATATGGCAAAGGGGCTTGGTAATATGATGAGGTTGAAGTACCCTATTGGTATGGTGGTTGCTAATAGGCATAATATATATTAGATTGATAATTATAAAAAAAATTTGGATGTTGGGTGGTGTATGGAGGTTTCTGTAGATTGGATTGCGATTGTTGGGGATTTATGTAGGACAGTGGTGGCTGGAATTGTTGAAGATTCTGATAAGCAAGATTGGGATTAGGATTGGATGGGGTAGCGAAAGTGCCATACGTACTTAATGGATGGTAAAGGTATTGAGCAAGAGGGTTGCTTTGCATTTGTGTCAGTATTTGGGTGTTCATAAGTGGTTGTTGGTAATGTGGTTGTTTTTGATAGAGAGGGTAAGATGGAATTTGATGTTGCTGAGGGGTTTGTGGTTGATGTGTGGGGATTTGCATTTGTTGAGGGGTCGGTACTGGAGAACTTTGCTAAGGCTATGAGGTGGTCTGTGTTGCTTGATGTGGAGGTTTCATGGGGATTGCAATATGTTGTGGTGTTTGAGATGGGATGGCGGTGTGTTGTGTCACCTATTGGTGAGGTGGTTGCGAGGAGGTGGCCTGCTGTGGGTTAACTGAAGGATGCTAAAATGCTGGGACATTGCCTTGAGGTGGTTGTTGAGATGTGAAAGGAGGTGGTGGTAAGTTGGATGTGGGTGTAGATCTAGGAGGTGGTGGAAATATAGCAAAAGGGTTGCCCCTAGTATTCATTGGTGGTTGACTCAGTTGGTTAGGTGGAAGAGGTGGTGCAGACGGTATGGGGGTAAAACCTTGCAAGACATTCAAAGGTGGCAGAGGAGGTAGATTCTATGACATACCATAAGCAAGGGTATCACTAGGATCAAGTGATGCTCCCATGATTGAAATTGGAACCTGAGGGGGATGTGTGACTTGATAAAGCAAGACATTCCCAAACCTAGGTTGATGCCAATTATCCACAGGTGGACCCTTAGGGATGTAGGAATTTCCTAGAATGTTCTATAAATTTTGAGGGTCCTAAGACATTTGAGGGGGTGTGATGTTGATGCATTTGGACAGGTCAATTTTAGCTAGCGGTTTGACTCCCTTCAAGAGTAAGGTGGAAAATATTTTATCCCCACACTCACTAAGGAGACGAACTATCATTTGGATGTTGGTGAGATTATTGAGGTATTGTCAACTATGACCTTAGGTTGATTGACCATGCTCTCGTCACCAGGAGGTGAGGTGTTATGGACCTTAGTATTGGATTGTGATGGTCATTGTTATTAGGATCTTGAGGGATGTGAGGCTAGGTAACTTGAGCTTGTTGTTCTGCCATGAGTTTTTTTTCTTGCGATCGGGTGGTAACGGGCATGAAAATGAAAAACTACTAGGTGGACTAAGATGATGCTATGCCCTAGGATATGTTTAAATGTAGGATCTAGATGAAGACTAAAGGATTGATTGGATTGGATAACAAATTGATTAGTTGATGGATGATTGGATAGAGGATGTGATTGGATTTTATTGGATTGATTGATGGGATGAGACGATCATTAGGATTGAATGATTGATTGGATAGGATGATAAAACAGATTCTAAACCAAGTTTAGAGTCAAACTAGGTCATGTAGGGTGCCGACGATTAGATTAAAAAATAGATGGATGATTACGACACAAAATCTACATCAAGATGGAAGTAGATTGATTGGGTTGAAGATGATTACTAACTCAGAATGAATGCCAATCCTAAGTAAGTGTGAGGGATGACGATTGGGATCATAAACCTAAGCCAACTTGGATAAAGACCTCTAGAATGTAGTCTAGGGGATTGGGATTGATAAATCGATGATAGATATGAAATCTAGAGATGTTCTAAGATGCACCTATATGATTTGATTGATGAATTGATAACTTTTAAAAAATGTAGATAGACTAAAGTGAAAATTACAGGTGGATGGATGATGATAAATTTTTTTCAATTGTGGCAAAGGACTCAGAAAACGATAAGCTTTTAGTGGCTCAAAGGATTCATTCTCTAGAATTTGTATGGGAAGTGGATATGCCTCTATGTATCCACTAACTCATTTGACTACAAAATTCGATGAAAATTTCCTACGAAAGATGGATAATTAGATGTATTGTTGGGTACTAGCGATATTTAATGTGTAATTTTCAATTTTTTTTAATTTTATCCTTGACGTTCATCAAAATTTTGACGAACCTATTTTTTCGTCGAAATTGTGACAAAGAGTTTTCGTCAAAATTTTTACGAACATGTGAAGTCAAAATTGAGACCGACATAAACAAAAAGTGAGCTCAACTATTTATTGCAACAACCTTTTGTGATACTTATGAATTTGCTTTGCTTGCAAATTTGTTATACTTACGATAGTTTGTGGAGAACTAAGGATGATTTTCTTGGGAAAAATCAGAAAACATTCAAGAAGCTATCGCCAGGTTGAGGGTAGTCATTGTCCTTTCCCATAATTCATTTGTGAAGTCAGATTTGTACTTCTAGGTTTGAAAATCATATTTTAAAGCAACATCTCATCATATTTCATTTTTAGATTTGTGCATTTTCAGATTTTGTTGTGCAAGTTCAATATTCTAATTTTAGGAGTCTAACAGTTGAAAATCATAGTAAAATTAGAATTTAATAAGTTTTGGAATTAGCATTTTAAAGTGTTTTTTGGGGTCATTAACTTCAGACTATCTTCTCTTTTGCAGGGGTGGTTGCATGCCGAATTTTTTTGGTGTAAAATATCAGAATTATTAGGTTTTGTTACCTGTCTATGAATAAAAATTATTGGAGTGTGAGTTTGATATTTTTTGAAGATCTAAATATTCAAGCTTGGTAAAGAAAAATCATGTCAAATAATATTAGTCTAGAAAAAATGAAGAGACACTTGATAGATTGTGGGCTAGATTGAAAAGAAAGGGTGATGGGAAATGTTATTATCCTTGCAATAATTGCAAGGGCTTAAAGACGAGATGAATTTTAATCACAACAACTGAGAAACATTGTAGGCAGCATGGTCATGTTGAAGGGGGGCATGATTATCGTCCATTGGTAAGTTGTTCATTATATGTGTTTATATTGATTGAATTTGTAAATGTTTATATTGTTTTAACATTATATATATATATTATAAATCACTTGATCATGATCATGGTTTATTTGTGTCTATCATTATTATAAAGGTGGGGCACCCTAGGGCAAATGATATGGATTATCACAGCCTAGAGAATGTGGTTTTGTAAGTGGATGAACATGGAGTTGTGAATATCGAAGATGAAGTTAATGATCCTATGGAAGAAGATGATCATGTGCTAGAAAACACAGTTGAAGATGAAGGTACAAATACATTGATCCATGACACATTTAGTGGCAGAGTTGATCATGATGATCGAGATGAAGTTGATGTTCATGATTTACCTGTACTTGAGAAGGCATACAAGCCCCTTTATGAAGGTTCACAAACAACTCCTCTCTACTGTATTGTTGCTATTGAACTTGAAGGTTATGAATGGTTTATCAAACATAGCAATCTCACGGATATTAAGGTATGTCATATATGCCATCTTTTTTCATCTATTTTAATTGTTGTTAGTTCATTAGTAGTAAATAAAGGATGAAATATGTACCATTAATATTATTTATATTAACAATTTTTTTTTTTGTAGATTGATTGGTGAATTTTTGTTACCACCATCAAATATTTTACCTCGCTCATACTGAGATTTATCTAGCATTATGAAAGATATCAGAATGGAGTATCAAGCAATAGATGCATGTCCCAATGATCATATTATATATCATAAACTACATGAATTTGCAACAGAATGCCCGAAATGTCATATCAGTAGATATCGAACAAATCAACTAACAAAAAAGGTGTCTCACAAGCTTCTTCATTATATTCCCATTATTCCACTGTATGCAATGATTATTTAGGTGTGAAAGCTTAGCACAATTTATGGATTACCATGCATAGAATAGAAGTGGAGATGACATTCTTCGAATACTCATGATGGTTCTGCATTTAGGGACATGGAGGAAAAATGGCCACACTTTAAATAAGAACCTCGTAATCTCAAGCTTTCATTGGCAGCGGACGGTGTCAATCCATTTGGAGAGTTGAGATCTATTTACTCGGTGTGGCCTATTTTTGTTATCAACAATAACATTCCTCCATGGATGTCAATAAAGACAGAGCACATAATGTTGTCAATGATTGTTCCAGGTATTTTTTTCAATGAATTTTCTTTAACGTAGTAGCATCTCATTTGTCTTATTTGTTGCATAATGACTTATATTTTTTTTCATTCAATAGTCATGTACATTAATTTATATATATTGCAATAAAATGGTTATAATAATTATGTAATTCTTATGTTCATTTAACAAGGTAAGTACTAAGTTAAAGATATGAATGTATATATTGAGCCTCTTATCAAAGAGTTACTAAAGTTATGGAATGTCGTCACTATGTATGACGTCTCTAGACCAATAGGACAAAAACAATTTCAATTCCATGTAATGCTTGTATGGAAAATTCATGATGCCCTAGGGCTAACACATTTTTGTGGTATGTTATAACATTTTACTACACTTTAACAATATTTAATTTTATGAAGTAGATATCATGTATATTTTTTAAATAATCTATTCATTATATATAATTATAAAAATTGACATATTTAATCCAAATATATATAGTCTTGCAGGACTTCAAACAAAGGGAAAATTTGCATGTCCAATTTGTGGTCCAAAGATGAAATCTCGTCGTTCAACAAGTTTAGGAAAGAAGGTGTTTGATGAGTATAGGAACTTCCTCCACATAAATCATAAGTATCTAACTACTTGAAAACATCTTTTCAATGGGAAAGAAGAGACTACATCAAAACCATGAAGAATGACACCTCACCTATGGAAGTTGGAATATAATAGAATTAATCGTCAAGGTTATACATCAGATCAAATTGTTTATCTATCATATATGATATATTTTGAATTTATATTTTTATATTGTGTTGTGTTTACTCATGCTATAATTGACAATGATTGTCATTGTTAATTTGTTTAACTTATATGCTTCATGAAGGTCGTCAAGGCATTAATGGCCAACTTCCACAGGGACTGAAAAGTTATCCCAGACAATTTAGTAGGTTGCCCTACTATGAGCAGCAACAAATTGTGCATTTGTTTGATACAATGCATATCAGAAAGAATATAATAGAAATGTTATGGAAAATATTGGATGGAAGGCATGAAAAAGAAAAAATTGTCAAAATTTGTAGTGACATTCAGGAAGCCAATCATGCAATGAAAAATGTCATTAAATTAAATAGCGATGGAGACCAAATTAATATAAGTGCCCTTCCTTGGTTATTAATAGAGCAACAAAGCAATGCTATAAAAGAAGTCATATGAAAAATTCGTTTTCCCACAGGATTTGCTGCGAACATAAACAATATAATAACAAAGAAAGGTGAATTTGGGTAGGGATGAAAACGCATGATTGGCATACCTTCATTAAGGTAATTATTCTGGTATATTATATACACTTGTATAATGCATGTACTTTTCAGTGTATTATGTTTACTACTTTTGGAAAAATAATGAAAAAATCATTTTATAATTGTTGCAGTATGTTCTACCTCTATCTCTCCCAAACAACTTCGACAACAATGTCAAACAAGTTATATATGATCTTGGAAAATACATGAGGTAAGTAGTGATATTTGTTCAATTAGTTGTATAGATCTTATAATTTCCATTTTTTTTACTTGTTATGTAATATATTGTATATTTTTGTTAAATCTTGTTAATATATTTGTGCCTTGAATCACATGTAGATGGTTGTCATATAAAGCAATCCATAAAGAAATAAATTATTGGAAGAGAAAAATTCCTTGTCTAATGTGTGAAATGCAAAAGTGTTTACCTTCAACATTTTTCAATGTACCAGAACACTACCTCATACACCAGGTTGAGGAGATTGAATTGTGTGGACCTGTACACACAAGGTCAATGTGGATGGTTGAGAGGCACTTGAAATTTTTGAAGGCTTTGGTTAGAAAAAGAGCACATCCTAAGGGTTCTATGGTGGAGGGATATATGGTATACCAGACCATGGTGTACATTAGTGAATATCTTCCTAAGTTTGCAACAAAGATCCATGTAGATCGCATTTGAGATCCCAAATCCATTAACAAATTTGAAGGGGAGTACCTGATGGAGAAAGGTAGATTAAGGAAAGTGAGAGGTAATTATAAGATGGTCATGGAGATTATTTGGAATAAATTTTACATATGGTTTTTATGTATATTGTACTTATTTAATTATTAATCTTCAATATGCATCAATTATAAATTAAGGTCATATACCATGGTATTTAACTAGTTATACATCATTTGTGAATTTCAATTTTTTGATACAGTTGGCTGAGAGTGGGATGCACTTCATTTGTACGTTGCAAAAAATCTTGATTGGATGACGGTATGGATTGAACGATGTCATCAATTTGGTCACTCATTAACATGGGAAGGTGTGGCTTCATTGGTTAAAGAAGCTCATCGTAATGGAGAATCCAATGTTACACAAAGAGAAATTGATTTAGTATATGGTTTAAGAGATAAACAGGTACATATAAATATATTAATCACCCATATTATTTAATTATTTTCAATTATATTGATGTATATATATGTTGAGATTTTTTTCTTTGCATACATTCAGCCAAGAATAAATATGTTTATCAACTGACGATATTGCAATAATTTTTACATGTTTGACATATTGCAGGTGAAACACCACAAGGCTATGTAGTGCAATGGTTGTAAATTTTCAATCAAAAAGTTGGATGAAATGAAGAAAAATTGTGATTCTGGTATAACTGTAGTCTTTCAGGTGACTAATGTTTCATCTAGAAGCGACATACATCTAGAAGTCTTATAAAATTGATACTATGGGATTTTGGATGATATACTTGAGTGTGACTTTAAGTCCTTCAGAATAATTTTTTTGTTATCCTATTGTACAAGTTACAATTGAATGAAAATGATTATGAGAGAACTGTTATTGAACATGATAATGGATTTACCATGGTTGATACAAGGTCAATCGAGCAAGCTGGAAATGAGCCCTATGTTCTTCCAAGCTAATGTGAGCAGGTATTTTACTCAGAGGTTCCAGGTAAACTAGGTTGGTCATTTGTTGTTAGACATGATCCAAGAGGAAGGTCGGTAAAGTATAATGTGGTGGAAGAAGAAGATACCAAAGATGTAGAAGATGATGTAGATGATGATCAGGATGAACAGTTAGTTGATGATGTCCCTGGTGAAGATGTCGAAGAGGAGGAACTAGATCATGATGATGTAAGAGTTAATGTTCATGAAGATGATATCTGTGTTGATGATGACATGATCAAAATTGAAATCAATGATGATGATGATGATATGACCAATCCTTACAATGTCAAATCTGGATTAGATGATACATACAAAGGGTTGGATGAAGAAGAAGATCAATGACATTGAAATGTATGAGTTATGCAATTATATTATCTATTTGATATTAATTTCTTGATAGAATTATATTTGAATTATGTGGTTACGTAATTAATTCATGATGTTTTTAATTTTTATGCCATTACATAATTAATTTAATGATGTAATTTTTAATGTTTGAAAGGTCAAAAAATTAAAACATTTCAATAGTGATGTTAACAATCTTGAAATTAGTGTGTTTTATGTTTCATGTGATCATAAAAGATTAAAAAGTGAGTTGTAGAGGTGGTTGTTTAGTGGTTGAGGTGTAAAGGCCTTTAAAAGGAATAAAGTGATCATTGTAATGGTTGTTGATGGTTGAGGATTTAAAATACAAGCTCTTGACATTCAAAAATCTATGTTTTTCTTCAAAATTTCTGTATTTTTCTTGTTATACAGCACTGTATGGTCACATGCAGCCATATTTTGATGTGAAATCAATTCCATGTCGTAAAGAGATGTGTTAGATTTGATTTGAATCTGATTTGAGGGCTTACGGTGTTGATGTGAGTTAGAAAGTTTCATTTCTTTGCATACAGCCCGGTTACCCTATTTTTGAGGGTTTTGTAGTCCAAACATGATATAAAGGGGCTCTTACACTTTTTGTGATTACTGTAGCTTGTGTAAGAGGTCCCATGGATACTGTTGTAATTGTAGGATGCATGAATAGGGCATAGGATGCATAAATATGTATGTATGTATTTGTATTTTTAAATGTAAATGTAAATGCAATTAATGGATGCTCTCCTAGACCAATAAATGCAACATATCATTAAAGAAATCTATATTTATGTATATAAATGTGTATTTCTAAATGCAAGTGTAAATGTAAATAGCATATGGTTTTGTAGTATTATAGAGTGTACAATCAATTGTAGGAGAAGAAAGCATGGTCAAATGATTGAATCCAAATTAAAAAGGAGTTGGTGTGATCTTGGATTTTCTATGTTGAAGCATCAAATAATGCCTTGAGCATATTTGGATTAATTAAAAAAATTGCTTTGGTAGACTATAAAATTTCTAAACCAAGGAAAAAATGTAACAAATCTAAGTCAATCATCTCAAAATGCCTCACTAAGTATACTTCCAAATCATGAATCTACTTGGTGTAAGATCCCATAGTTATTCAATTATCAACATAGAGTATAAAAATCAAGAATTTCCTATCTACTATTCGAGTGTAGACTATAGGGTCATGAGGAATCCATATAAAACTAGAATCGATGAGAAACATTTTGATCTTTTCATACAAATCTCAAGGATCCTATTTCAATCTGCACAATGATTTTTCAATGTTCACACAGAGTTGGAGTTATCACTATTGATAAAATATAGAGTTTAAAACATGTAAAATTCTTCCTATTTTTTTCCATACAAGAAGAAACTTTTGACATCTATTTATGGACTTCAAATCTCTATGTTGCAACAAAGGAGAGTACAAGCCTAATGGAATTCATCTTAGCTATTAGAGAAAAAAGTAACAGATATGTGTTAGCTTTGATTTGAATATGATTTTGTTAGAGTAAAGGTTTTAACTTAATTATGTTAATTGAGTTATCTTTATTCCTCTCTTAAGATTTCACTTTAGTTTGCATATTGTGACATTTAATAATTATATTAATTATTAAATGTCTACCTATTAGGGTTTCTTTAGGGTTGCACAATCTCCTTTTATAAGGATTGATCATTGTATTTTATCCCTCTCTCTGATTAATACATTTTCAGCTTTCAAAGCACTCTCGCTTTTTTGTCGCAAATGTCTTCTTTTGTGACAAGTTATTTGCATGCAGGTGATCTTTGGGGTCTGTGATGTTGGCTTTCACAACTTCAACATGGTATCAAAGCTCCAGATCTACAACCGCCTGTTCATTTTTTGAAGATTTCAACTTACAAAGTTTTTTTCTGTGCAAGGGTTTCATTCCTAGTATTTTTTGCCAGATCAGAGGGGTTTTCCATCATTTTTTGAGAAAATTTGACCTTGATCTCTCAAGTAGTGCATGCTAGTGGAAAACGAACCTCATGGGTGTGCTCAAAAGGCCCAAAAACCCATATTTTCATATAAAATATGATAGGGTTTGCTGAAAATTTATTGTTTAGTGTTTTTGGGGAATCTAAAAAAATTACCAGAAAAATCCGTATGATCATACGGATCCATACGAACACCTCGATTTTTGAACCATTTTTTTGGTGTCTACATCAATTTTGAGCTGCCTCAATTTTTGTGCCATTTTGCATTGATTTCTATGCCCTTTTGATTTTAGTGCTACCTCATTTTTCGTGCCATGAAGGTACATCTGAATATTTTATTAATTTTTTAATCTTTAAATTTATAAAATATTTGGTTTAAAGCCTAAATGAGCATATTTAGTAAAATGGTCATATTTTGAGCATACGGTGTCAATTTTTTGAAAAAGAGATATCGTTGGAAAGCTGGTTCTAGCGCTGATCTGATGGTGTAGGTACAGTTTCTGGATTTCTCTGTTTTGATTTTTTTTTTCTGCAGTCAAATTTAGATCATGGTTTTTGCACTCCAGGGGGAGTAGCTTTTGCGTCTGAGGTCTATTTTTTGCAAACGAATAGGTGTAAAAAATATGGTTCAGTGCTCTACACAATGATTAGACTTATTTTCACAGATTCTACCCCAGGTATATTTTATTTAGCATTTTTTTTCATAGTTTGCTTAATTACTTGGATGTTTTGGCACTTGGGAACCTCCTGTTTGCGTCATCAGGCTCTATTTCATTTGATCTACATGATGGAAGGTCAGTGTTCTTGGATTTTTTAATTTGAAGAGTTATCATAGGTTTTTCTACTCATCCTTCAGTTGTAATTCTGGAACGAGGTAATTATGAGTCATGGGCAAAGGGCATACTTACACATTGTAGGTGGCTTAATATTTTTCCTTATTTGTATGATCTCATACCTAAACTAGCCACTTCAGAGTGAAAACTAGCTTGGGATATCATTAGAGATCACAAAGTAGGACTTATATTGTCTAGTGTTGATGATGACACTGTGTGGGCTATATCGAACATTGATTGTCCTTAGCCACTTTGGAAACATCTTTGGGAGATCTATGGAGACCCCAATCTCTCTCCATTCCTAGAGGATCCTACTTCAGATTATCTCTTACCCATTGCTTGGAGAGATAATACACCCTTTGATCATGATACTTTTGAGGAGCTTGAGTATTTAAACACCCTTACATGTTTCGATGGATCAAAGGCTTGTCTCATAGTTCCTACTCTTCAGACTGAGATTATACATATATCATCCATTGTTCCTGATGACATCAGCATCACCACATTGGCCCCTATGGATTTAATTCAACGTCATGACCATCTTGGTCATTCATTATCATCTACATCATGGGATTCTTATCTTGTAGACACATTCTTGTTTGTTGAGTCTCACACTGCAGATCTTGAGGATTATTTTGAGGACATTCATCTCCTCTACCTTGACAGTCAGGTGATCATTGTACACCCACCATTATCCATGCATTTAGAGGTTGAATTTCAAGATTCTCCACATCAATTTGGATTTGGCATCATTTGTTTCAGTTCAAAAAAAGAGATTTTTCAGCATCCTATCATGGCACACATCTTGAGACAGATTCGTTCATCACTCTTCACAGGGTTTCTTCGACATTGTCCTTTGGATCCATTTCTTCCCAAGGGGAGGAATATTATTTTCTGCTTTAGGATCTCTTTCTAGATTCTACATCAGGCATCCACCATTGCGACATGAGTTTCTTCATTGTTGGGGGGGCTTCTTGTCTCTTTATATCTATCCTATGGAGACCATTGTATATGTACATATATGATAGAAGCTGTCTATGGGGGGTGTCATGTAATCCACCTCCTATCCTTCTTTCATTAGTGGATTTCATTCTTTTCTTTTCTCTCTTTTGGGGGGGAGTTTTTTTCCCATGAGGTTTTCTCCCTTTCTCCACTTTACAGAGATTTGGTTGTATTCGGGTACCTGATCAGGCCTAGTTGTCGGGACCCAAGTTTTCTTTCATGCATTGTAGTTACCTTTTCTTTCTTGTACATGTTTGTAGCTGCAATTTTTCTCATCTTAAGGGGGGGTGTTAGAGTAAAGGTTTTAACTTAATTATGTTAATTAAGTTACCTTTATTCCTCTCTTAATATTTCACTTTAGTTTGCATATTGTGACATTTAATAATTATATTAATTATTAAATGTCTACCTATTAGGGTTTCTTTAGGGTTGCACAATATCTTTTTATAAGGATTGATCATTATATTTTATCCCTCTCTGATTAATACATTTTTAGCTTTCAGAGTACCCTTGCTTTTTTGTCTCAAATATCTTCTTTTGTGATAGGTTATTTGCATGCAGGTGATCTTCGGGGTCTGTGAGGTTGGCTTTCACAACTTCAATAGATTTGAGGGCTTAAGGCATTGATTTGAGTTAGAAAGCTTCATTTCTTTGCATACAGCCCGGTTACCTTGTTTTTGAGGGTTTTTTAGTCCAAACATGATATAAAGGGGCTCTTACACTTTTTGTGATTACTGTAGCTTGTGTAAGAGGTCTCATGGATACTATTGTAATTGTAGGATGCATAAATATGTATGTATGCATGTATTTGTATTTTTAAATGTAAATGTAAATGTAATTACTAGATGCTCTCCTAGAATAGTAAATGCAACATATCATTAAAGAAATCTATATTTATGTATATAAATGTGTATTTCTAAATTCAAGTGTAAATGCAAAGAGCATATGGTTTTGTAGTGTTATAGAGTGTACAATCAATTGTAGGAGAAGAAAGCATGGTCGAATGATTGAATCCAAATTAAAAAGGAGTTGGTGTGAACTTGGATTTTCTATGTTGAAGCATCAAATAATGCCTTGAGCATATTTGGATTAATTAAAAAAATTGCTTTGGTAGACTATAAAATTTCTAAACCAAGGAAAAAATGTAACAAATCTACGTCAATCATCTTAAAATGCCTCACTAAGTATACTTCCAAATCATGAATCTACTTGGTGTAAGATCCCATAGTTATTCAATTATCAACATAGAGTATAAAACTCAAGAATTTCCTATCTACTATTTGAGTGTAGACTATAGGGTCATGAGGAATCCATATAAAACTAGAATTGATGAGAAACATTTTGATCTTTTCATACAAATCTCAAGAATCCTATTTCAATCTGCACAATGATTTTTCAATGTTCAAACAGAGTTGGAGTTATCACTATTGATAAAATATAAAGTTTAAAACATGTAAAATTCTTCCTATAAGTCTCCATACAAGAAGGAAATTTTGACATCTATTTATGGACTTCAAATCTCTATGTTGCAACAAAGAAGAGTACAAGCCTAATTGAATTCATCTTAGCTATTAGAAAAAAAAGTGCCAGATATGTGTTAGCTTTGATTTGAATTTGATTTGAGGGCTTAAGGCATTGATTTTAGTTAGAAAGCTTCATTTATTTGCATACAGCCCGGTTACCCTATTTTTGAGGGTTTTGTAGTCCAAACATGATATAAAGGGGCTCTTACACTTTTTTTGATTACTGTAGCTTGTGTAAGAGGTCCCATGGATACTATTGTAATTGTAGGATGCATGAATAGGGCGTAGGATGCATAAATATGTATGTATGTATTTTTAAATGTAAATGTAAATACAATTACTAGATGCTCTCCTAGAACAATAAATGCAACATATCATTAAAGAAATCTATATTTATGTATATAAATGTGTATTTATAAATGCAAGTGTAAATACAAAGAGTATATGGTTTTGTAGTAATGTAGATACAACATATCTATAAATTAATGTAATTGAAATTCTAAAGTCTTCAACACATATAATATGAAATCGATCAAACTATTAAACTACGTGAGAAATAAATGAAAACAGTAAATGCATATGTATGTGTATTTGCAAATGTAAGTGTAAAATAAATAATAATAATGAAAATTATAAAAGAATACAAGGGGAGACTAGTGACTTATTGGGTATATGGAGTCTAATGAATATCTACAAATGTGGATTTCAATAATGGCAATAATTTAAACTGTCAGGCACAAAAATTGTTTACAACTTATGTAAACATGCAAGTGAATAATTGAAAAACTCTTCTTGAGATAGAATGGCAATTCTAGTTATGTGATTCTTCTTATTAATCCAACTAACACTTCCCAATTACTGTGATTGATTAAAAGATTTTAATCCCTACTTGAGAGAACCAAATAACCAGATCACACATATATAGCAAATGTACAATGATAAAATGAGTATAAAATTGTTATATCAATTTAAAAAATAGAGAAGCATCAGAATGGAGACAATCAAATAACTGCATAAATTTAACAAACAACTAAGACCAAAATCTTAATCCATAACATATATATCTTTATTTACTCCATCAAAATACATGCATCTGAGTCTCTGTATATGAAAGCATTTTGCTAGAAATCTATCTACTGAATATCTCCTAATGCCTATATCTGTTGCATTACTATGGAACAGATATCAATACATCAAAACTTGGAAGGGACATGTCCCTTCACAAATGTTCTATTTTACTTAATTAATTAAAACAAGAGATTAGGCTCTATTTAGCCATAGATGAACATTTTATAAATGATCTAGATAATTAAAACAAGAGATTGTGATCTATTTAGCCATAGATGAACATTTGATAAATGATCTAGATAATCCTGCCATTCATGAGTATTAGAATCCCCTAATACGTTCCTAGCTAATATTTCCACCTTTATCATCCTTTCATTGTGCTCGTAGCTCTCGTCTAATGTCGAATCCTTCCCTATAGCATTTTCCAGAATTCCCTGCAACATGAATTCACATTATTTGATCCACTTGGATTTCTCTTTCAACTTTTCTCCATCTTCAAATAGTGTAGGCAGTCCCATATTCGTAACATCAACTAGCCCCTTTGCATCTTCTCGCAGTTCCTCAACATAGTCCCTGTGTCTATAATTTGGTTACCCATACCAATGGCCACACTGTCAGGAAAATCTCTTTCATTTAATTCTTGAAACTTTTCTTCAATCCTTCCATCAATTCTCTTGTGTTCCTGCCCTGTAACATGTTTCTTTGAATATGCTCCCCATAGCTTATTCAACCAAATCATTAAGTTGTCCTACATTTTTTTGATTATTGCATCGAGTGTATCATATTTACCATGTGAATATGCAATTGAATCCTCCCAATGATCTTTTACCTCATGTGAGCTTTCACCATGTGTTATTAATTTAGGAGGTCCCATTGTGACTCCTAGCATGTCCTTCAAATGATCATTTTCTCTCATGATCCTTTCATTATTCATTTTTTACATTTCCTTTTCTTTTATCAACATTTGTATTTGGGCTTTATTTAGTTTTTCCACATTAATCCCAATGTCTGTAGTTGCCATAGGATCTACCTCTCCAACCTTTAGAGTCATGACAGGTCCAAATGCTTTCTCAGTAACAAGCACTACTGACTTTCTATGAGGTAGATAGAAGGCCCATATCATGAGTGATCCTTCATCTGGGTTACATTGGATCCAACATATATTTTTGTCACCTCCTCTGGACTAAGCTTGTTTTTGGGACTATTATCCTTTAAGAAGCTATCAAACATCAATGCAAAATTCAAATCGTGCCTTGGAAAGATCATAACTCCAGCATCCTCTAACATTTTCCTTCCTTTTTTGGGGGTCATATTATCCATTTCTCTATCCACAATTAATTTCAAATTATTTAGTAGCTACTCTTGATTGCTTGGTGTAATATTATCAACTATCTCCCTTATCTCCTTGCCCTTTTGCTTATACAAGAAAGATCTGAATTTTGAAGAATTCACAAATTCATTGTCTACTACAAATGAACTATATGCCATCTGTCTGGTGTCTGTATCTTGGATCTCTTCAACACTTAGTTCTCTAGGAGGGCAGTTGTAATCTTGATTTTTTAATTTGGAAATCCTACTGGGAAGATCTCATGGCATATCTTCTCTAGTTTCCTCATCTCCAAAAAAAGAGAACCCTATATCCGACAACCGTTGGTTGTATTCCTCCACCACTCTCTACTTCCTTTGCCTCCAAATTTCTAATCATGTCATCAAACTGATAAGGCACATGATCATATCGTCCAAAGTTTATCCTTTGTTTGGTAGAATTGATATATCCCTCTAGATCAAAACCTTCTCTTGGTGGACCCTTATTCATATGATAAGTTGCATTAATTTTTCAAGGGTCAAATCATATCCTTCCTTTGCAAGCATAGTAAAATCACCAAAGCACAGAGTACTAGGAATAAATGCCTATTTTTCGAATGAACCAAAATTCATGAAACTAGAAAAATCCATTTGTCTTACAATTTCCAAATATGCAATCCTATCTGGGACTATTTTACACAAAATGAATGGAGAATCCTGAAAACCAAACACCCTTACCATAGTAGCATCTTCCAAGCAATACTAGTCTCCCCAATTGTGATCAATTGGTCCATTAAAGTCCTTAGGTTTGAGGAAGTGTTTTACTTCATCAGACAATGAGTTCACACAAGGATGACTATAGAATTCATATACTGGATTTACATAATATTCTTCAAAATACAGGAAACTCGAATTAGCAAACCTACTATCCCAAATGGCAGTCCATAATTGAATGGGTAACAATTTTCCCTCTTTATCAAACTGTGAAACCTTCAACTTTTCTGGCCAAATCCCTAACTCTTGTTTGAAGTACAATAATAGATGCATTAAAAGAGAATAATGCCTAAGGTGCAGAACAGGGGATTTATTCTTGATTTCCACCAATGCTAATTCAAGCTCCTTGGAGACAAATGAAGCATAGTCAAATAACCTAGAATTATGAAATTGAATGTCAGCTATAATTACCATGGGAACAATGGACATATACTCAGTAACTTCCATTCCCAACACTTGTCCTACCAAGAAATAGCTATATCTCATATAGGGATCGAATAAGTCCACATGGAATGGAGGCCCATCACCATCGTCAAGTGGGACAGTTTTACCATCTTGTTTAATTCTATGTAAGGGAAACCTCCAACCCTTGTAAGTAGTGTCCATTCTCCAAAACTCCTTTTCCTACTCTTCATTCACAATTTTCTTATTACACCACCCTTCCAACTTAAAAACCTCACATATTGAAGCCTCTAATATGTATATGAATGGTTTCCCAAATGGTCCACATATGGCCTTAAGTTTTGAGTTATAGTGGGTGGTCAGCAATTTTACCAGCTCTATATTGACAAACACATTAGGGAAAACCATTTTTCCCAAATTTAGACGCCATGGATTACAAACTGGCTCAAAACGATCTCTTTGTTGAAAGAGGAATATAAACAATTCATAGCCTCTTATTGGGGTTCAAGTATCTCCTATGTGCTTGCACTTGTCATCCAATTTATCCAATTCCGCCCTTAGTTGTGCAGAGTGCCTACCTCTAGACCCAGAGCTAGGAAATTGGTCAATTAAATCCTGATTAAGCTTTTGTTCAGCACCCTCTGGCTCAATTCCAGACCCAAATTTTTGCTTCTTACTCTTAGGGTGATTTCTCTCACTTTGTTTTCTACCTTTCAACTTCCTCGAGCTGGTTCCTTTCATATTACTCGCTTAAAATTGTAGAAATGAAAAAGTTAAAATGCAGAGAACTTACTGGTTTTGATTGAGGTCTTTCAACTAAAACAATTCTCCGGCCCTTTGCTTGTCTCCTCATTTCCTTCATTACCAATTCACAATAATGTTCATTTTGCAATGATTTCCTTTCAATTTATGAAATTACCTATACTCTGTGGCACCATTAATGTTTTAACTTTAGGCATGAATGTAACCAATTTTTGAATTCCTTACTGTCACATCAAATGAACTAGTCGGAAAGACACCTTCAAACTTTGGTTGATCTATACATTAGACCCCAACAAACATTCACTGAATACTCTACTGATTGGGGTAACACTCTACACATCTGACTGATGTTAACATTTGTCCCATATACATCGCCAAGGGTCACCCCGAAAATCATTTTGGTTCATTTGTTACTTCATCGGCCTGACTTTTAGTATCTAAAAAAAAACACATTCAGTGGTTCCTCTGATGTTATAAGTCTCATCGATAACTTTTATTTTGGTCTTGAATATGTTGCCATAACTTCTGTCGATATCCTCCTATCGGTGTAACTTAGTGGGTCGAGTGAACATTTAGGATTTACATCGATGGCACATGTCTTGCTGATATATTCCCAATGCTCCTATCGGTGAAAGAAATGATGTTCTTGCTAATGAAACTTCATCGGTGAGACTCTTGGTGATGGACACCGAAGCCAACCCATCGCTGAGAGATCAATCATTGGCATAGGATAGAAAAATCACTCCGATAGTTCATGTCTTGTCTATGACTTCCATTGGCAAGACAGATCTAATGTCACACCGATCTGACCTCTTCAAGAGTTTTAAATAGACCTACACCATGTCATCGCGAAGACTCTTGGTGATGACCACCGAAGCCAACCCATCGGTGAGAGATCAATCATCGACACATGATAGAAAACCCACTCCGATAGTTCATGTCCTGCCAATGACTTCCGTCAGCAAGACAAATCCAATGTCACACTGATCTAACCTTTGTGGGAGTTTTAAATAGACCTACACCATGTCATCAAGGAGACTCTTGGCGATGACCATTGAAGCCAACCCATCGGTAAGAGATCAATCATCGACACAGGATAGAAAACTCATTCTGATAGTCCATGTCTTGCTGATGACTTCCATTGGCAAGACAGATCCAATGTCACACTGATGACTTGTCTTGTTGATAGATTCCCTTCATCGATGAGACCATAAGACAATCTCCTTGATATGTCTTCTTTAGTAATCCTAGCTTTGAACATGAGCATAGGTGATCTTCGAATTTACCCACTATCACATCAAATGTTCTATCGAAAAGACAATTCAAAATTTGGGTGATCATTTTATTCAAGCTTGACTAACGTTCATTAAACATTCTTTTGGTCAGGGAGACATTATGTCGATATCACATAATCTATCCATCTGATTTATATAAATGTCGCCAAGAGTCACCCCGATGACTATCTTGATCTATTTATGTCTTCATTGGCAAGACATGGTGTATTGCTAAGACATTCAGTAATTTACCTGATGTTTTAAGTCTCCTTGATGATTATTCCTTCGATCTCATGTCGCCAAGACTCCTTCCGATACAACTCCTTGTGCTTTGGTCGGTGAGACAAGAGAGGTTTCTTTCTAATGGAACTTCATCAGTGAGACCTATATGCTCAGCATGACCTTTTCATTTCACCTCGATGGAACTTGTCTTGCCGATGAAATTTTTTATCCATGAGACCATGGACCATGTCATCCTGATGTGTATCTTCTTATGTAATATGATCGGTGTGACATTTCTGTTCTTTTGCCGATATGTGAAAATGAGAATATAATGATTTATGAATCAGAGAGACCTGCACAAATTCTTTCCGATTGGGTTATTTTAATACTAGATTTTGGAATTTTTTCATGATATCAAATGGTCAAGAATGATGTGATCATATGTGACTATGATGGATTATACTCAAGATAAGGTTTTCTTTAGGGAATCAACGACTGCAAAATCACTGTAAAATTTGCAAAATCACTTGTAATTTCCCTTGAATTATGTTTAATAACTCCAAAATGGGTGTCTGAACCCATCAAGGTTCTCTATGGTGTTTTGGGAAAGTTTTTATTTATTGGGAAAAAACTAGGTTTGCACTATTACAAGGATTCAAGGAGTCAAAGTGTGAAATATGACTTTTGTTCTTTGTCAGGCTTTGAGACTTGTTTGGATTTTTTAAATTGGTCATTCTAAACTTGTTGGAAGCCTCTTAAATTCAGGTTGATAGGTTGGTTGAGTTGAAGCTACTAGGTCTAAATCAGGTAGTTGTTATTGCTAAGGTGGATCACTCCTTTCTACGAAGGCCATACACTTATGATTGGGTCAAGTGTTCTTTTTTTTAGAAAATTGCTATTGCCTTTTTGATAGGTTATGAAGCACTTATTTCAAACAAATATCTTAATGAAAGAAGTATATTGGTATGAAATTAAATATGATTTGTATTCCAATGTAAAAACTACAAAGAATGGAAACAATTCTTTCAACACATAAACTATTATGTAGTAGTCAATTAAAATGAAAAAGCTTACTCTATATTAGTTACTACCCTTATTTTGAAGGAGTTTAGTTTTCTCCCCTTCTGATCTCGCTAATATTGTCTAATTATTTTAAAGAGATGAAGGGTCATAACACAATCTTTATTCAACCTAGTAAAATAGCTTGGTTAATAGAAATTATAGACACTATTATAGCTATTGTATATGGCTTCAGATATATGGGAAGAGAAAGGAAGAGAGGTGGAGATAGAGAGTCAGGGTAGGGGGGATAAGGAGGGAGAGATGGTGAGAGATAGAGAGGGGGAAGGGAGAGAAAGGGATATAGTTAGGTAGATGAGGAGATATAGAGAAGAGGGGGAGAGATAGGTTGAAGAGGAAAAGAGAGAAGAGAGGGAGATAGATAGGTAGAAGAGGGGGAGAGGGAGAGGGATATGTAGAAAGGGAGAGAGATAAGAAGATAGGGAGAGAGGGAGAGATAGCTCAATATATATGCACCCTTCCGTAAAATGGTATAAGATAAGATAGAAAAAATAAAATAGCTTAGTCTTTCAAATTTTTATCAACCAGCCTCAGGTCTTGGCAAAACTCCCATAATCTACCCACATCTTGGTTGAGGTCTAGGATTTCATCACACATAGCCTTCATCGCATGAGTCTGAAGCAATTGTAGACTTAGCCCAAGTATATGCTAGGCTAAGAAAGATCTAATGAATGGAAATAGAGGCATACAATTCTTCTTTAACACCTCCACCACAAACATATGCAAGGAAAGGTCTCCTCCCTTCTTGGTAGTGATAACCTCCTCCACACACAACCCTTAAAAATTATGAATAGAGGAATATAATCTTTGAAGAACTCAAAATTGATTCTCTCCTACTTGATGCAATTAGTCATTTTATCCTTACAAACATTTATAGTGATTACTAGAGGCACAGAGAGAAATTCTTCATAATAGAAGAATTTGATCATACTTTTCCAATAATGGCATTATGAGAAACCTTAGGTTAAATAAATATTTCATAGCTAAGTTCTTTAAATCATGTCCAACCCTATAAGAGAAGACCACTGCTATGTGTACTTGGATACCAAAGAGAAAGGCTTTTTGGGCTCTTTCATCAATCAAGGTATTGTTAAATTTTAACACCTAAAAGTGAGAATAAAAAATCTTTCCTATGATGGTGGCCATCCCATTATAGCTCTTAGAGTTGTTAGAGATAATTTTGTTTCAAAGTAGAGATATTTTAAGTTATCAAATCCTACCATCAGACATAATCAAAATGTTGTTGTTTCAAATGACTATTAGCACTAACTTTCACTATTTGAAGATGTTGAAACCTTGTGCTAGAGAACTAAAACATTGATGCAACCATTCATCGTACCTTAAAACATACCAAAAGTCTCCTAGCAATTAGACATAGGAAGATTTAAGATGACTTAAAAAAACCCTAAACCCTAAACCCTAAACTTATGATGACTTAACTAGGTATAGTACACACTCCCTCCCCATTAACCACTTAGACATATGGAAATTAAATGTAAATTTGCTAATATTTTTAGTCATGTATGTGTCCAATAAACCACTTGGTGGTGTTTCCCTTCAAGTTTATTTACTTGAATGAAGAGAAAAATTCCTTTTATTACAATTAGAGAATACATTTGAGGCCTTGATTGTGTAACTGGTGGACCATAGTCACATTTAACACTTGTTACAAAGTTTGGGAGTTAAAACGCTAAGTAGATTTGATTTGTGATGGACACATTTGGATGATAGTAACAATAACTTGAAATCTATCAAGACTTGATTACCTTATAACCTGTGAAATTCTAGCGATGAAATGATAGATTAATAATAATGTCACCTTGGGATCACATCACCATGAAAGAACTTCATCCACCATCCTTATGAGTGAAGGTACAACCAAATAGGTATTTTTCAGATTTGTTTTCCTCAAGCGAGGGAAATTCAAGAAGAGAAGAGGAAAGCGAGACATGTAGTAGGTCTAAAAGAGGGAGATCAACTAGAGGTCAAAAGATTAGAAGAAAATTTCGTAAACGCATGGAATTTTTTCTTACTAAAGAGGGGTCATGTTCTTATGATGATGAGAGCATAGGCGACGTCGAGGTGCCCTTGAGGTACAAACATCTATGGAAATAATGGGTACCCAAGGAACTTCCTCCAATAAACACTGATTTTTGTGTCAACGAGAGGGTATATCGCATAGCACCATCATCATTACATGGTTTAGGCCTATTTTTCATGGATGGCATAAAGGTTTGTTACGACAAAGTTACTGAATTAATGGAGTATGTCAGACCCTGTTACAATTACAAAGATTGGATGCACCTGGTTCAATATACACAAAGTATGCGTATGTATGCACTGTTGGAAAATTATATTCAACTAAAAGATAAGGATCAAAATAAAGGAGTGAATATGTACATTGACAGAAGGCCAAAAGCATCTGGAAATATTGTAGGGTTTATAAATAGTACATGACCTGGGTCAACAAATAAGCAACCCAATTGCATATTCAAGGAGCGCAAGGGAAATCGTGTATTCGTATGTGCGATAAAACCAATAACTGCAAGGGAAGAGTTGCTAATTGATTACAATTTGAATCGCTTAGTTACAAACACAGTTACTAAAGGGGTGGTACATACTATGTACCATTTTACCCAACCTCCAATTAATGACTCCAATATACCATTTTATTCTTATGTTTTTTTCGTAATTCTAATGGTTTCATTTTGGTAATGTTTTTTTATATTTAATTTTTGTCATAGCGGGACATTGATCATATGGGGAAGTCTTCGGCCCAGAGCACAGATCGCGATGTATCTTCAGGTGCTTCTACCTAATAGGTTTACCTCATTGTAATTGTACAAATTACATATGAGAAAAATGTTTATTATTATGTTTTTTCATAAGTTTATTGGGTTAATTTCAATAATGTTTTTAATATTCTTGTTGCAATTGACTGATTGGGGAAAGGCACCAAAAATAGATGAGAGCATCCATAGGGAGGTGCAGTCAATATTATGCGATGATGACAGTGCTTATTCAACAAACCCTCTCGATATGATAAGGAAGACCCACAAAAAATGCAATGAAGAAATCCTTAAGTTGTTATTCATAGTGCCTCAAATAGATGAGATAAGAGAGAGGGTTAAAATATTGAATGATAGAGCACAAAACTTGCAAGTAAGCTGTCATGAGGTCTTTAATTATAACATAAGTTCATTCATGGTTTTATATTTTGTACTCTTTTATGTCATGAATTAAAATATGTGTTGTTTTTACAGGATTTTTTGTGTCCTCATGATGCTCCTAGCGATGATTAGGGTATTGCAAGTGTTGCCGGAGGAGTAGGGGTTAGTACAAGTGTCCATCCTGATCTTCCTATGCATACATCACATCATCTGACATCATCCGTGCCTATATTGTAGTCTAAAATTTTAGAAAAACATACCATGCAGGCATCCGTTACTGCACCCTCTGGTAGCGAACACATGCTAGAACATGTGTCAGGACATGTACCTGGGGATGCAGAGGCCATTAGTACTGGTACTATTTTAGTAGCATTTCCTAGATCTTCTTGTATTACTAGTACAGGAACATTGCCGGTCACATTTGTGGTGATCGAGGATTTCGTTCCCATAAAGATAGAGAAGGTCCCAGGTACTTTAAAATGTTTTAATTATTATTATATATAATCGAATTGAAATTTACTTATTGATCACTCTTTTTAGAATATTGATCCCATGATCATTTTGCAAGAAATGATGTTTTTTATAAACATCTAAATGATATTACATTGGAGCTCTTCGGGCCCACCATACGTACACAGTTGAATGCCGAAAATCAAGATTTAAAAGATGAGCTCATTAACCATTTAGTTGTGTTGTTCGGTGATAAAACATTCAACCAAACCAAGGTCCTTAAGAAGGCTAGTACCTATATAAAGTATGTGAGGGACCAATATAGGTCACATTTAGAGAAGAAAAAAAAGTATGAGCACCCCCCCATGATTCCAGAGAGGAAGTGGAAGGACCTAATGTCAAATGGAAAGGAGAAGGCTGAAAAGAAAAAAGGAAAGACACCACCGGGCCAAGGAGGGTATGTGATACTATCAACAATGTAATTATATACTAATTACTTTTTCTTTTTACATAATCTAACGTATTTCAAACTTTTCATAGGCTGCCCAACACATCAAAGGCAACAAAGGCAATACTAGAAAAAAATGGGTAGCACAAACTTGGCTCTGGTGGTTATATGAAATTAGCCACATGAATTGTAAGTATAAATAAATGAAATATTGCATCCAAATAATAAATTGCAAACAATTTTGGTTTTATCACACCATAGAAGCAAAATTCGTGATCTTATGCAAAAATGAAGGGCTCTGAATTCAATAGAGTTCCCACAGAAGAGGACTTGAAGATTTCCTTCCAACAAGGCTATGGAGCCGTGGCTGAACGCCTAAGAGTCTTGACTGGGCAAACATAATCTGCCATTGCATCTGACACGCAGGTAAATAAACTCAATAAAGTTTATTTAAAATTGAATACTTGTGCAATCTATCAATATTAATTTTGCACCATAAAGTAATTACGTGCCTATTTTTTTTAAACATAAAGCAATGATAATACTGCATATGACATTGGAATGCAGCTTGGTGAGGGTGGAGCACAACCTACAAATGAAGGTCATGGTGTGCATCCCGGATACTAGATGTATTCATGTGCTATACAAAATGGTATGGATTAATACAATTAAACATCTTTAATTGCAATTGGTGTATTAATTAATGTAACCTTTCGTTTCAACTTTAGAGCATGTAGAGCGTGATCAACATGTTGAGCATGATCAGGCTAGAGAAGATCAGGAACATGATGTGGCCCCATCAGGTAAAGAGGACCACTCTAAAGTTCTTTTAAACATATTTAATTGCAATTGGTGTATTAGTTAATGTAACCTTTCATGTTTCAACTTTAGAGCATGTAGAGCGTCATCAACATGTTGAGCATGATCAGGCTAGAGAAGATCAGGAACATGATGTGGCCCCATCAGGTAAAGAGGACCACTCTCATGTTCTCTTAAACATATTTAATTTCAATTGGTGTATTAATTAATGTAACCTTTCGTGTTTCAACTACAAATTAGGATTTAGAGGGTGTTCAGCATGTTGAGCATGAGTCTATAAGAGAAGTTCAGGAACATGATGTGGACCCATCAGGTAAAGAGAACCACTCTAATGTTCTTTTAATTAATGAAATACTTGTAACAATAATAATAAAACATGTCAATTTAATATTTTTTGTTATTGCAGCAGACCCCCCTTGTAGTGTGTCCATGTGTGAGCAGACGACTAGGCTGCATTAAGATCATGAGCAGAGGGAAAAAACAATAAAGGGGGGATGATTTAGAAAATGATACTCCACTTTAGATTTTTTAGCTTTAAAAAAGAAACAAAAAGCATCGTAATCATATCATGACAACCATATTTTGATAATATGTAAAATCAAAAGAATGAATGTTATATTTTAATGAATGAATGTGAATATGTTAATGAAATGAATGTTATATGTTAATGAATTAATGTTATATGTTATTAATGAATGAATGATAATTAATGTTATATGATTGGGTATGGGGAATTGAGAGTGATGGAGGGGGAAGGGGCCAAATGAGCTCCACCCACTTGGTTGGCCATGTTGAGCAGAGACATATTAAACTTTTTGGAAACAAAGAGAAGCTCAATAAGGTAATGCACTTTTCAATATAAGAAATGCATTGGTTGGAAGCATCAAACCAATATGCAAAGATGAAAGAAGCAATTTTCACTATGGTGGCAGAAAATGATTCTTTATAATTCAAAATACACGCTTTGCATCATATTTAAAGTTGTTTCCATTCCAATGTTTTGAGTTTAGTTTGTTTGTATGGATTTGTATGAATACCACATTGTGTTGTGTGTGGATTTGGTTTCAAAGCTCTGTTTCTTCTATTTTTAGTGGTGACATAACTCTAAAATTTGGCTTTTGTGCATAACAGGTTAGTGGAAAAATTGACAGATATGAAGGGTTTAGAGGCTCGATTGAGATGGATACACAGATATTTGGATCTTGTTGTTGATAGGAGGCTTCCACTTAACCATGAAATTTTGTACCATCTGTGGGTATGTAAAAATTTCTCTACTTACAATCATTCTTGATCATAAATGTTCTAAATGATATTAATGCTTCAAATTTAAGATTCATTTCATTGTTATAATGATCAAAATGTTATACTTTGCTATACATTCAAGCATTCTCTTGCCCCCTACCCTTTGCTCTCTCCCCCCTCCTTTTAATAATTTTATTTTTCATAAATGATTCACATTTCTTTCTCATTTACACAAATTTATTTGAAGCTCTAGGAGTGAATAAAGATATGTAAAAGATTATGGATTATGTCTAAACAACAACTTTCCATCTTATAGCTAATTAAATCCTTAATATTTGAATAGTTTAGAGCTCGAATAATGCTTGTATATGCATGTGTAGAAATAAGGGAGCATTGATATTTTTTGGCATTGCATTGAGGAAATTCTTTTCCCTTATACCTACCCTTGGCTAAACATGGAGGTATATAATATTGGTTTCTAAGTTTTTTCTATAATTAGTTAATTTTACAAAGATAAAATCTTCTTAATGTCATGTCAGGTGTGAAAGCATATGAATCACTTGCTGAAGACACCATTTTGTATTCATCCAAAAACTGGTTTGTTCTATTTTTTATGTTTCTTGCATGTGTTTTTTTAGTCTCTAGAGATGTAGCTCAGCTCTTTCCTTTGCACTTTTCATCTATTTTGATGATTACAGTAGTTTGTCCTCATAAATTTTTATGTACACCTATTTTTAACCTTATTTTCTACTAATAAATTTTCAAACCAGTCACATATTAAGGACCATTTCACTAACTTGTAGCCATCCATTACTTCATATGTTGCAGGTTGTGTCTATGTGCCAATAAATCCTGATGATTGCGAGAACTTTAATCCTACAAGTGTACCCACTCTTTCTCAAGTAAAAGTCTTACCTTATTTTATAATACTTTAAATGGTTAATTGAAGGTGCTTCTTTAGATCTAAGATAGTTGAACCTTGGATGAAAATATGGTATTAGATGGGCAGTATAATGATAAAACTAAGGTCCATTGAACACAAGCTTTGTTCTCTTGACATTGCTCAACATTTTCCCTACACATTTTCTCTTCAATCCAGACATTTCTTAACTCCTTCCCTTACTAGCCCTTGGTTGTTCTCAAGTGTATTGATTTTTCTATGCATCTTGTAGTCTATATGTATGATCAGTTATCTTTTATGAAGCATGGATAACCTTTCATGGAATTGTTGTTGTGATTAGACAATTTCCATTGTAAGAAAAATCATTTGATTTGTATAGAAGTAAGTCTTTTTCATATTAATTGACTTGGTATTGTAAACTTATCTTTGCAGGATTCTCTAGGGGGCAACAACAAAACTGTGATGATAGGTAGAGTTGTACAACACCATAAATCATTTGGCATTATCAATATATTGCTTATAGAATACTCTATGCAAGTAAAATGGAATGTGCAATGAAAATTGGTCTCAA
This sequence comes from Sequoia sempervirens, assembly GCA_007258455.2. Lineage (NCBI taxonomy): Eukaryota > Viridiplantae > Streptophyta > Pinopsida > Cupressales > Cupressaceae > Sequoia > Sequoia sempervirens. The sequence continues at coordinate 253,896,431 of VDFB02000013.1, read as the reverse complement.
ATTCAAATATGAATATAAGTACATTACACAAGAAGATGGTATCTATTCTATGGTTTAAAGAACCCCCCAAAAAAAAGTTAATAGGTTCCATCTATTTACTTGCTCTTAGACACTTGTTTAATTGGTGAGACCCTCAAAATCTCTTGCTGATAACCAACAGTGTTCAAAACTCCTGAAGAGGTCAGATAAGTGTGACATTGGATATGTCTCGCCAACGAAAGTCATGAACAAGACATGGACTATTGGAGTGAGTTTTCTATCCTATGCCGATGATTGATCTCTCACCAATGGGTTGGATACGATGGTCATTGCCAAGAGTCTCCGCGATGACATGGTGTAGGTCTATTTAATAATCCTGAAGAGGTCAGATCGGTGTGACATTGTCTTACTGATGGAAGTCATCAGAAAAACATCTACTATTGGAGTGAGTTTTCTATCCTATTTCGATGATTGATCTCTCACTGATGGGTTGGCTTCGGTGGTCATCACCAAGAGTCTCCACGATGACATGGTGTAGGTCTATTTAAAACTCATGTAGAGGTTAGATCGGTGTGACATTGGATCTATCTTACCGACGGAAGTCATCGACAAGACATGTACTATTGGAGTGAGTTTCTATCCTGTTTCGATGATTGATCTCTCACCGATGGGTTGGCTTCAGTGGTCATCACCAAGAGTCTCTGCAATGACATGGTGTAGGTCTATTTAAAACTCCTATAGAGGTCAGATCAATGTGACATTGGATCTGTCTTGCTAACAGAAGTCATTAGCAAGACATGGACTATTAGAGTGAGTTTTCTATGTTGTGCCAATGATTGATCTCTTGCCAATGGGTTGGCTTTGGTGGTCATCGCCAAGAGTCTCCACGATGGTACATTTCAATGAATAAATTTCTAAAAAAAAATTGCATTGTTTTGTCACAATTTCGACGAAGGAAACTGATGAATCACCAAAAAGGTCCGATGAAGTTGCTATAGCTACGACGAATGCTTCATCATAACTACTTACCCATTTCGTCGAAATGGCAATGAACTTCTGGTGTTGTTTCAATGCTTTGGAAGAGCCATTGCAATTGTGTTTTGGTTATAATTCATCGGTGGATACACAGAGTTGTTGTCGATATTCCAACGAACAACAAAGCCATTTTATGATGCCGGCGATCGACAAATCTGGGCTGCTATTTCGACGTTTAATTCTTCATCCGAATTTCAACGAAAAATTGGTGACAAAAATTATTTCATTAGTTCATCATTTTTCTGACAAAGGTTTGTCACAAGACCGATGAACGTTTGTCAGAAAATGGAGTCAAATTTAGTAGTGATCACAAATCCACCTCTTTAGGTCACAATTTCACCTATTTAGGAAGAAAAAATTCAACTCTATGTTAAGCAAACTCACCTATTGTGAGGAATCAAATTCGCCTGTCTTAAGGAAGCACAAGAAACAAGAGAACTTGGAATGCAATTTTTCCTATCTCTAGAGGATAGAGTGGAATTGGGTGAAGTCAGGTTGCAAATTCGCCTATCTTTGGGGGACACAAGAAACGGGCGAAGTCAGGATTCAAATTCACCTATCTCTGAGCGGGTTCACTTAAACTCTAAAAAAATCACCTCTAAGTAAAGAAAGATCGCCTAAAACCTCAGAACACCATAGGAGAATGGGTGGACTCGATTTGCAAAATCATCTAACGGGGTGACAAATTCGGCAATTTCTTAAATGGTATGGATTGGGAATGAACTCACCTAAAAATGGGATTTCCTGTTGGATAATTTTTTTTTCCTATCCTAAGAGATAAATAGATAGGATGACTCAAAATGAAAGTGAAATCACCCCTGTGGATTGCAAGTTTACCCTAGGAGAAGAAAAAATTTCCTATTCTATCAAAATGGGAAGATTTGATGGGTGACAGTTGATGCAAACTTTCCTATTCTTGGGAACAGGTAGATGCAAGGTCACTTAAGAAGGGACCCATATGAAAATTCAACTCTGAAAAAGATAAACTTGCCTAAAGGGATGGCTTAGACTGGACTCAGACATGGAATTGCCCTTTTGTAGGGAAAAATCACTTATCCACAGTGAAAATTCACCTTTGTGAGAAGAAAATTTTCCTCTAAGGGTAGGGGCTAATTGTGGCAAAGGACATCAAACACGACAAATAATAGAAAAATAGGCTAGAGTGACTCAACTGAAAATAAAAGCATTGGTATTGCACAATGAAGACACTCCAGACAACACAATCCTAAAATTAGTATTGAAGGTTTACAAACTTGATGTAGGCCCACCACCTTGAGTGGACAACCCCATGTTAATACTCCATGATACTGGGGTGGTTCTCTTGATCACCCTTTCTCATGAAGGTGAATAGCTAGCATTCTAGTGGAATTGGGTCATCAACAGATGCCACAGTCTCACCTTCACACTCTCTCTCGAGGACTATCTTAGTCCACCATGAGGATTTCTATCTTAACCCAAGGGAGTATGTGCTGAGTAACTTTGGGGTATGGTGTGCATCCCCTGCACTACACCAAGCTATGGCTAAAACATGGGTCTCTATCTAGGCTATACAAGGAAATCTTGTGTGTCCTTGATATATGAGAGGTACATGAGGCACAACTATGAACACCAACCTGTCACAAGCATGGATCAGGAGCCCCAGTGAGGTACTAGAAACTTGGACCAACCCTACACGTCTTATCTAGGTATCACCATAGCTTCAACACTTCACTAAACATGATGTGATTGGATTGGGGTACAACTTTAGCTTCCCCCTTTTATATACCCCATCAGTAACACATGTTTGGAATCATCCCTCAGGTGATCAAATATTAGGAAGGTCTTGCTAAAGGAAGAAGATACTAGATGCTTCGTCTGGTCCTCGGGATTGCACATAGTGCAAAGGGAGAGCTTAGATGCACTAGCACATCCTAGGTAGACTAGAATGGACTAGAGAAAACTATGATTTCTCATCACCCAAGTTCATCGAAAGGCGCAAGGGGATTGGATACGTCAATAGTTTACTCCCAAGCACAACAAGCAAAGTATATTGACCCTTTAATTAACCTATGTGTGCCTAGCTAGTATGGAAATCAACATACAAACTAACTAAAGGGGTCTTCGATTGATCGTCCTGCAAAAAATGCGTCAGTAATTTTGACCACTAATCTTACATGAACAAGAGACAATCACTGCAAAAAATTTTAGTGAAAAGGAACACTCACAAATAGATGAATTAGCAGATCAGTACTAGAAACTAAAACCAAATTGAAGCCAAAAATTAAGAAATTAAGTTTTAGGATTAACTCAAATTTGCCTCTATGTGAGGTAAATTCGCCTGTTCCTTCTGATCAAAATTGCCTATTCTGGGAAGATAGGTGAATTCGAAGTCATCTATTCTAGAAGATGGGTGAATTCAACATTGCCTTTGTAACTTGATCGCTCTCGCCCATTTCCCTAGAGACCACTGCAAGTTTGCCTCTACTACAAGCACATTCTCCCCTCAAGTCAGATTCACCCCTTTTCATAAAAGGGTGAATTTTCTTTCACCTTTGTTAACTACAAATTCGCCTTTGTAACTAGAAAGTTTGTCCATCAGGATAGATTCACCACTGTGTGTAAAATCCAAACTTGCAAAATGTGAAATAATAGCAAACATGAAAGTATAGACTAGTGATGTGGGTCCCACTGGGCATACCAGAAATGTGTGTAGGTGAATTCCTAGTATAAAATGCAAAAAAAATGGAATGCAAACAAGGAAAGCACAAAAAAAAACTCAATAATTAGCCTAGTTGAACTTGAACAAAACAAAAGATAAGGTATGTGCAAGATCATCATGTGATAAAAGCAGGCCCTTAAGTGGCGAAAAATTCAGAAAAATCAGAGTTAGGCAACTTGATGTAAAAATTTGAATAAGTTATCTATATTATTTCAAAAATATGTAAGAATAGAATTTATAGAAAATTGAATGTAGTTTCTAAACTACTAGGTTTATTTTAGAAGAAAAAATCTATTTGCTGAAAATTTAAAATTTCAATGTAGTAGTACTTAAATTTCGGGGAAAAAATAAGTAGGTGTCAATTACGACCACCCTAACCATAATAAAATGATAATATTTTTCTTATAATATTTTATATATAAGTAGAGGACTCCATATCTCGATGTGATGCATAATTTTGTAATTTTTTTCCAAGTAAATAATTAATTATGAATTTTTATTACAACATTTAAAAATATAAAAACTCATATATCAACCACCTTAACTTGGTCAAACTTCATGATTTTTTTTTTTTTTAATCCTATAGTATGTGAAGCATAGAATGTGACACATGTTTCAAATTCAAAAAATGTGATACCATTTGAAAGCTATAGATGCTTTTCAATTAGCCTATCAATCAAGACTTTAATCGTAATTCAAATAGAAAATGAATAATAATAATTTATTAAATTCAAAGTAAAGCATAATTTATATTGGTGGAAAGCTAAGAATATCTTTTAAAAACCTTTTTCATTTCATCAATTTTGGGTAAAAAATAGTCGCCAGCCACATACCCTACACATACCCATCATATCGCCACTTTTTGGCCCATCATGAACCTGCACATACCCGATAAAAAGAAGTGTGTTACCTTATCCAAGTTGATGAGTTGGTTGGCCCTGTTGATGTTGTTTGAATGTGTTCTCCTTTGGATGGAAAATAACATGTAACCTAGCTCTAAATGATCATGGGATGATGGGGAATGTAATGATGCAAATGGGTATTGCAATGGATGCACAAGGTGGATGCAAATGAAGCTACAACAATGGAGGTTCTTGGCTTGGATGAATGCTTGAGAGTTAGAGTGCAAAAAATGTGATACCAAATGAGGGAAAAATCCTCTAATTTTAGGGGAAATTCCTATAGAAAATGAAGGTTCAAGATGAGGCCACCATGGACAAGATTAAGGGCTAGGGTGAGTTGAGGACTCACAAGCCCTCACATCTTGCCATGTCACAGATAAGGTGTCAAAAGGGAGGTGAGGTGGAGGTACCTTATGGTACCTAGGGATTGGGACAAGATCTCCTCATAAAGGAGGTCCTTATTTCTATGTGGGTGATGGGATGTATAAGGAATTTAAAATTCCTCAAATATCCACATGGGGAAGAGGGGAGGAATTAAAAATTCCTTAAAAGACCTAGGGATCATAAATGTGAATTTTAAATTCACATGGGAAATGGGTTGCCTTCTCCAAAAGGAGAAAAAAATTAATGAAGGTTGACTTGGGGGTATGCCATAAATGACATAAGGATTAGGTTGACCTAATCAAGTACTTAAGGCTGTGCAAACAAGGGATTAGATGAATTAATGATGGATTAAGGGAAAGTGGAGAATTATGGAGGATGTGACACTAATCCTAATTAGGAATGTGCACATCCTAATAGTAGATTAATTAAATTAATCTATATTATGTTAGAAACCAAGATCAAATTTGCAAACTAGAATATCCTTCCATAGAAGAGAAAAACAAAAAAGCAAAGATTTGAAAGATGTACAAATAATTATTATTCGAGAATTCAATAATTACATGATAATTATTTGCTTTATAAAAACAAGATATGCATAACCCTAATCTTATCTTGAGCAACAAGATAGCTCAACAAGATAAGGATGACAACTAATTAAACTAGGAATTAAATAATTACCTAAGTAAACTTATGTAAAGTGTAATTAAATATTAATTACACCAACACCCCCCATAAGTGCAACTTAGGGAGAAGCATATTATTATGCAAATATGAGTCCTGGCAACAAGGCCTGATCAGGTACCCAAGTACAAATGCAATAATGAAGTAGAGAAGGAAAACTTAGTGGAAAAAAACTCCCCTACAATGAGATGATTGCTGCAAAGAAGCACTAGAAGAACACTGTGGAGTAACACTGGAACCACAATCTGAAAAGCAAGGAAAGATACCTCTGTCTACAAGAAACCAAAATAGGAATCATAATGTGACAGTAGACCCGATGCCACAGAACACTAGAAAACTTACAAACTAGAACAACCCTGTAATTTATGAAGCAATAGTAGATGAAATGATGATAGAATCTAGAATCCGTGTATCTCGATGCCGATGCCAAACTATGACTGAAACTCATCCATGGGACAGAGTACCAAAAAAAACTCTGGAACATTAACCATAAAAACATGGCCCTCAAACTGAGAAGAATCTGAACCAATGAGGATCAAGAAACATAATCTCTCAACTGAAAAGTGAACTGATGAATTTGATATGTGTCAAGTTATAGCAAAAAAGTGGCCAAAAGAAACTAGGAAACCAAATAACCCATGCAAGCTATCATCAAATCAAAATGGATAAGGAGATCAAAGTGCATGCACACTCTAATCATATTTATTATGCAAGAAACCCCCCCGATGGAACTTTATCTGAGTTCATTTATTACAATAACCCAATGATTGTAAAAGGAGAGAATACTAAATGTGCATAAATAGAAAATAACATGAAGTGGTACTGAAATGAAGTGCAAATATTCAGGTTTCACTTTTCTAGCTACCAAAACATCCAAGTAATCTCCAAAACACCCATCGGGACAAATTTGGAATAACGATAAACTTGGGACAGATACCAAAAAAAAGTGCATTAACAGCAAGATAAAGCTCCTCAATACCTTTCCAACGACGCAAAGAAGACGAAAATCGGAGATTGTGGAAAAAAGTTATGAGCTTAGAAGCCCAAAATGAACATATGACTTCAAACAAAAATAAATGTAGATAAATAGAAAAATACTAAAAAATAAACAACACCACTGGAAATTTCTCGGAACCAGCTTTTTGGCAATATCTCGTTTGCTTGATTTCGATAGGTCGTATGCCCAACTTATGACCAAAAGAAAAAAAAAACTGCTCCTTTAGGAAAAATCAGGGCTAGGCGGGCAAAGAGGGGCTGTACAACTGATGACATCATGCTTACATCAGCACTTCACTAGAAAAAATTTGTTGGCCATCTGGCCATTAGGGCAAAAAATGCCCCCCCTTGCCATAAATTTTTTTCCTATTGCCAATTTTGAAAATATAGCTAGAATATTCCATAGGAATCTTATTAGAATGTTAGAGGGAATATTCCCTCAAATTTGCTGCTACTTTGTGGAGGCTCGTCAGCATAATAAATGCTGGCCGGTTTGAAAATGGACGCCACCAGCTGTTTGAGGGAGACGCCACCGGTGAGGGAAGAAGGGTCGCCGAAGAGACCACACGTCGTCAGGAAACAATGCTGCCGGTCGGTAGAAAATGCTGGCAGGTTGGAGGGGGTGGCCCATAGGCCTACGTGTAGGTACCTGCGGGTACCACCCTCATAAATGCCCCTGCAAAATTTAAAAATCTGCCCCCCTTTCTAGACTTTTAAAAAAAAAAAATTTGCTTTCTATTTTATTTTTTAAAGAAAAAATTTGGTTTTTCAAAAAAAAACAAAAGAGATTTTTTTTTTCATGCACGAAAACCTGAATATTTTTTTTGAAATGCGTGCATAGGGGTGGTACAAAGGCCGTACAGGCAAATTTTTTTTCCTCACAAATAACTAACACCGAATATAGGCATATTATATGTCGATTTTTGTCTCTCGGATGCTCTGGATCTAATGGCGAGGTCCGATTTTCCTGAAACAACTCCTAGATCTTGAAAATCTTCAAACCCTCATAACTCTGGCAAAAAATGTCAGATTTAGGCGAAACAAAAGTCGATCTTGAATTTTTCGATAGCCCTGGACTCAAAAATGAGCTCAAATTTCCTCCAATGTGTGTCAAAAGCAACCATGAAAGAGCACCCAAATAGAGAGACAAACTCAAGGTATGAAACCCTCGATGAATCCCAAACGAACTCTGTAATAAATCTCTCAAAAAATTTGAGAAGGGGCTGCAAATCAAGGCTCTGATACCACTGAGGAATCCCGAATGAACCCTACAATGATTTTCTTAAAAATTTGAGAAGGGGTTGCAAATCAAGGCTCTGATACTATGTTAGAAACCAAGATCAAATTTACAAACCAGAATATCCTTCCATAGAAGAGAAAAACAAAAAAGCAGAGATTTGAAAGAAGATGTGCAAATAATTATTATTCAAGAATTCAATAATTACATGATAATGATTTGCTTTATAAAAGCAAGATATGCCTAACCCTAATCTTATCTTGAGCAACAAGATAGCTCAACAAGATAAGGATGACAACTAATTAACCTAGGAATTAAATAATTACCTAAGTAAACTTATGTAAAGTGTAATTAAATATTAATTACACCAGCAGATTAAAAAGGAATTATGGAGGATGGGACAAGGAGAGAGAAAATGACGAATTTAAAATTGATTTAAATTCATAAAAGGAAAATGACTAAATTAAATAAATTAAAGTATTTATTTAATTTATAGAGAGGGGACAAAGGATAAAGTATTTAATTATTGAATTAAGCACCTTAGGGACATTAGATAAAGAGGAATATTAATTAAATAATAAATTATTTAATTAACTTAGATGAGGGACGTAGGATAGAAGAATAAAAGGGATGAATTTGACCATATGGGGGTGGTCAAATTCAGATGTCTATAGGTGGTATTTAATTTGTGTAGCAACGAATTGCAAAAATTGAGTAATTTACAAGATGAATTTGATCATGAAAAAAATTAAAATCTCAAGACTTCTCTTTCAATTGAGCAAATACAAATGGTCAAGAATTTAGGGCACAAGGGTTTAGACATTTGGAGTGAATTTCCATACTTTTTGAATGTGGACATTATTTGGGTTATTCTAAGCAGAATTCAAGGTGATCAAATTATCTTTGACAAACCCTATGAAATCACGAAAGAATCAATTTTAGCAATAACAAGATTTTACAATAATGGACCCATTCCAGTCAAGAAGTCCATAAAGAACAAAGAGGTTGAAGCCCTAACTAGGGTAATAGGAGATCAAAGGGCACTTATAATTCACACCATAATCGACCCAGTGATAAGGTATGTGGCATATGACATTTCATATAAGATTTATTTTAGGAATAGGGAAGGTTCTACCTCAATGATTGTCATTTATATTGTGCATCAAATGGTTGAGAAAAGGAGGATTTTGACTTGTGTAAGTTGCTGAAAAATCAATTAATGGAAAATATAACTATGACAAAGAATGAAAATTATCCTTTTCACTTTGGATCTTTGGTTATATGCTTGATGATGTATTTTCTAAATTCGTTACCATTGAAAAAAATATTGTGTGGAAGTTAGCTACACCAGTTGGGAAGCAAGTTTACCAATATTTGAACTGTTTAGCAGAAAAGGAAAAGGTTTGTAAATAATATTTTGAAATCAAAATAAATACATGGAATTCTGGTGTGATTTCTAGTCTAGTTATGATGTCCGAGGATAGATTCTCCTCCAAAAAGAGGAATCAAGAAGAATCGGTTCATGCCCCTCTCCAGAAATTAAGAAGCTAAAGACAAAGGAGAAGGAAGAAGAAAAGGAAGAAAAAATTGCAGAAGAATTTGATTTGGTATCAACAAATGATGATCAAGATGTTACTAAAGAAAAGGTGTTAAAGACTCTTGAGCAACTTGATGGATTGAAGAAGATTGGAGATATATGGTTGTCTCGAACATCATATGAACATGATGAGATTACAGATGCCCTGGCTATTTACGTAATTCAAAATGATATTGATCTAAGCGAATTGAAAAGTACTTTACCAAAAGTATTGATTGAGCAGATTGAAGACAAATTAAGGGAACCGTCACATAGTGAAATAGGAGAAAAAGACAAAATTCAATTGGCTTTGGACTTGAAAGATGCTGAAATGAACAAAAGAGGTTGACTGAGAGCATAAATGAGCTGAAAAACATGCATCAAGAGTGTAAACATTGTGTATAGGCATTTCTTTGGTGGCCTACTATTATTGGGAAGTACAAAACAAAAATTGATACTATTGAGCATGAATTGAATTCTATTGGAAAAACATATGATGTTCTTAATGACAAGGATGAAACACAAAAGAAGAGGATCAATTCCTTACAATATGATCTTATAGTCATTATGGTATAGAGGGGTGGTATTGTGAAGACCTTTTGGAAAGTCAAAGAGATAATTGAGTTAAGATTGGAATAGCTTTCCAGTTTCCTGGTGGATGTTGAGAAAAATGCATAGAATATTGCTATTCTAGATACTCTTCTAGAAATAATTGATTCAATATCAAAGAAGAACAACATTTTTCTATATATCAGGTTGGAAGTGGATTCCTGGAATACATGTCTTCCAGAACTGAAAGAAAAATACAAGGAAAAATTTTAAGGAAAGAAGGATTGAGGTAAATAATCATTTTTCATAACCATTTTTGTAAAAATTTTGAAGTAAAGGGGATATATAACCTTTTTTGTCATTGATGTCAAAGGGGGAGAAAGGAAGCATGTGAAAAAGAATGAAAATCATTTCATCTCATTAAAAGATTTACAAAGGTTGTTATTGTTGGATTTTCACATCTTGTGTTGCCATCAATGAAAAAGGGGGAGATTGTTGGAGGATTGAAGGTTGCATCAAATGGTTGTCATTGATGTCAACACAACACTGTATGTATGAATCATTTACTGGAAGTTATTTCCCATTGAAGATGACCATTATGTGTGGTCTGGTTCCTACTCTGTGACAAATTATGATTTAGATATTTGAATATATTGGCTAACTTAGCATGTGCAATACTTTATGGATGTTTTATCCAACCTAATTGATGAGAAAGATACACACACACACACATACATATACATATATGTCTCTCCAGAAAAGATAGAGATGCAAGGTTATGCAAAAAAGATACAGAGACAAAAAAGTGTGTGGATGCAGCAGATCAGAATAAGTAAAGCAGGTGAAGACAATAAGTGTGTGATCAAAACAAAATTATTGAGTGATTAATGATGTATGTAGTACTACCTTTATAAAGGTTCATCTAGAACTAAACTCAACACAAGAAAGATGTAATTCATCAATTCACCTTTGGCGGCAAGCCATAACTTTTGTATTCTTGTAGTGAGCCATCTTCTTTGTATCTTTGTGGTAGTGAGCCCTCCAGGTTGTAGCCCTATGGACAATGAGTTTAGACAGTGAGCCTTATCTCAAGCAGTGAGCCTTATTTCAGGTAGTGAGCCTTTTTGCAATCGGTTTTTATATTCTCTATAGTGTGAGTTAATCCTCACCATAGTTTTTCCCTCATTGGGTTTACCACATAAATTTGGTGTTATTGTGTTTATGTGATGACTTTCAGTTTTTGTATTTAGTGATAAATCATTTATGTAGTATTTGGATCTTATTCTGGCAAATGGTTAAGGCATTTAATTTGATGACAACTGATTCACCTCCCCTCTTAGTTGTCCTATTCAACAATGTTAATTTTGAACAATGTACTTGTTTTTTCCAATTGACTTGAATGCAAACAACTACAAAAAATGCAAGTTTAGAAATTTGAAAATGGACCTGTACAAGGATAGATTCACCCTAAGGTGAATGGGTCTTTGCATAGGGGTTGAAAAAATTAAAAGTCCAAGTTTGTGAGTTGATGTTTAAGGTCTCTGCTTCATCTTGCAAGTAGATAATTTTAGTTCCAAATTTCCAAATGTTTATATGCAAATGAAATTTGATGGTAAACAAAAAGTAAAATAACAATTTTTTATCTATGCTTTATTTTTTTATGATTTTTTTATGTAAATGATTAAAAGACACTAATATGTAGAATACTATGTAACATGAATGCAATATTTTGGTTTTTTGTGATTTAAATGATGCAAAATACAATTTTGAATGATGCAATATACAAATTTGAAACCCTAAATGAGATGTAGTGCAAACTAATGCAAATCTTAGATCTAGGGTTTGAAAGACTACCAAGTCAGAAAGCTTATAGTGTAAGAATGTCAAGTTCATCAAAATGAAATGAAGGAAAATGGTAGATTGGGGAGATTACCAAAATAGAATGGTTGAAAAAGGAGGGACACCTCAAACACACCTCTTCCCTAATTTCATTAGAAGAGAAGATCTCCCAAGGATAGGATTGAATTTCAACCTTGAGGTGAGTCAACCCTATTAGGAAGGTCTATTGTTTTCTTTTGACAAAAAAGATCGATTGGCTATTTTGGGAGATAAATTTAAATGTATTAAAAAACTCAATTATGTGACCTAATCCTTGAAATGCAAAGTATTATGATAGTAGAAATAGAAACAACAAGCTACAAGAAGATCTGAGAAGGGAAGAGTGGTATGTACTTGACAACAAAAGTGGGTTTTGAACAAAGTTGGATAGATTATCCCTAGGGTGAATGGGTCTCTATACAAGGGTCTTGGAACCTTGGAAATAGGGTTTCTACATCTTTTGAGAGATGAAACACTAGAGTTTAGGACCTATTTCACTTAGTTTCACTCAAGGAAACACCGAAGATCTCAATCCAAGGATAAAATGAGGGAAAGAGATCTGTTAAAGGTTGTCCTAGGGTATGGTTAAAGAATAAAGACGGGTTCACCACCAAGCTAGGGCTTGGAAAGAATAGTAACATGCAAAACCTAATGATAACACCTAATGATATGCAAGACTTAAGTAATTGACCTAGAAATGAATATAAATTAGGAAAGTAAACTGAGAAAACATAGAGGTGCACTTGGGAACCTGAATGTGCTTGAAACAAGCTATGAAATCCTAAAAATGAAAACATCAGGGCTCATTGGGAGTCATATGCCAGGCTGGGTGTATCAGTCCTAGACTAGGGTTTCTCAGTAGGAAAAGGAATTTGGAAGTGGTAAATCTGGAACTTTTGGAATCTAGAAAAATCACTATACTAGGACTCATATGCCACAAGTGGTGTATTAGTCCCATTCTTCTTTTTCAAAAAGCTCAAGTTTTAATTTTCTCATCAATCTCTACTCTTTCTTCCCAATTTTATTTCTAGATGTGAACCTATAAAAAGACCTACAAAATATAATATAGTGTTGATTTGCTAATGGGGGGTTTTCCTTGGTCAAACCCCTAGTTGGGTAATTAAACCTTGATTGGAACAATGGATCTTGAAAGTAAATGTGAATAAAAACCTTAATCTTAAGTGCATCTAAGATTAGGAAATTTGAAATGTAATGGAACCTTATTCTAATGTGCTAGAATGAGATGCATGGATGAAACATGAAGATGATGAATCACTTGGAGATCTCTAATCACCCTAATAATCCATAATAATGTATGTACCTTCATTTAGACTAAAAGTAGAGTGATAATGGAGGATGGAATTGCTTAGGAAACAAGTCATTAGGCTTGGCTCAATGGCTAGTTGCATCTCCCCAGCCTAGAATTTATCATGATTCACCATAGGAAACCATCATCAATCTTTAACAATGCTAGATATTGAATGAAAGTGAGCTTAAAGACCTACAAAACCACTATAATGCTACTCCGAGACTTTAAATTTGCTTGCTACTTGCTCCAAAATTCTCTTGTTAAAGAATGCTTGAGGGCTTGTGAATGCTAGGATCTTGAACTTTATTGTCTAGATAAAAATAATGACTTGAAAGCTTGTTTATATAGGCACTTTACTTAATTTACTATTATTTAGATTTGAAATACTGATATCAACCAAAATTTTGAATTAAAAGATTGAATTTCCCACTCAAACCCTAAAAAGGGGCCACACGGGACTCATACACCACTTGTGGCATATGGGTCCCACCTAGGGGGACTCATACACGGGTGATCCCATAATAGTGGTTTACAATTTTTGGCCAAACTGGACACTAAAATTATTATTTTTAACTAAATCTTCACATTCGGGCACCTATAGCGACTAAACCGTGAGGAATTTGAAGATGGTGTAAACAAGAGTCTCATCAAATTTTGTTTTTAAATTCTAAAAATATTTTTTTCAAAATTTTTGGAATCAAATTGCACTTCTTTTTCCATCTCCCACGAAAATTGATTTTTTTCAGAAAACAACATTTTTAAAAGTGACGACACCTTATAATGCATAATTTTTTTCCATGAAGGATAAAATTCTAATTCTTTCAAATTTAGATTTGTAACTTTGATATCTAGTGCTTCCACTTGGTTAGATAATTTTTATTGAATATTTTTCCTTAATCAAGTTTCAAAGTCAAATGAATTACAATTCAGAAACAAGCGTGACCGTATAACGCGTAACTTTTTTTGTATATGTCAAAATTTAATTTAATTTTTTTGTTGGATCAAGGACTTCAATATCTGGTGCACTCATGTTTTTAATTTTTTTTTTGATAATCTTCTATTTTTCCACATGTGAAGAACAAAGAAATTCATTTTAGATGAAAAACCTATGTTTAATAAAACTTAAAAAACAAATACATAACAAAACCAAAACATATTAAAATTATATTCATTGGATAACTTGTTCTGAGGAATACCATAATCATTTGAAATAAATTTTAAATGAATTCATTTGATCCCCCAAAAGCTAAATCAAAAGTGATTTTTTATCACATTTTGATAGGTGTAAAGGAGCATTTATAGGTATGGTTTAAAACTAGTGAGGTTCTATCCAAGGGGGTTTGATCTAAGGTGATTTGATCAAACCCTCTTCAATTGGAATCCTTAAAATGGAACTTTTAAAGGATTAAATCATTATATTTTCTAAAAATATGTGATTTTAGTTAAAATATGTTCCTCTCAGGAATTGTAAACCACTATTGTGACAGCACCCACACCCAAGGTGGCGTATGAGTCCCACCCTAGCTTTTTAGCATGGGCTAATAATGGTTTGTGAGAAAATTTAATGGTTTTGTTGATTTTATTGGGATTTTAGTTGAAATAATCCTTGAGATCCAAAATATAGAGTCTTAGGGGCCTATAAATGATGATTTAAAGGGTTATAAATACAAGGATACTAAAATAGGTCCAAAGTAATTGTGAAATTGTACCATATCCAAGAAGGGAGTATATTTTCTACACTATAGGTACAAAATATGCTATTACAGTCCTCAGATCCTGGATCTAAGATTTTGATTTCTTCATGTTCTACTTTAAAAAGCCAAAACTAAAATCTCTAGGTGAGTTTCTATGACATGGGTATGTGCAGGATCATGATGGGCCAAAAAGTGGCAATATGATGGGTATGTGGTTGATGACTTTTTGTAACCCAAAATTGATGAAATTAAAAGGGTTTTCAAAGGAGATTATCAACTTTCCACCAATATAAATTATGCCTTACTTTTAATTTAATAAATAATTATTATTCATTTTCTATTTGAATTATGATTTAAGTCCTGCTTGATAGGTTGATTGAAAAAAATCTATAGCTTTAAAATGGTATCACATTTTTTGAATCCAAAACATGCATCACATTTGATGCTCCACATACTATAGGATTAAAAAAAGAAAAATTGAATTTCATGAAGTTTTGACCAAGTTAAGGTGGTCAGACATATGAGTTTTTATATTTTTAAAAGTTGTAATAAAAAAATTCATAATTAAATATTTAATTGGAAACAAATTACAAAAAAATATGCATCACATCAGGACATGAGTCCTCTACTTACATCTAAAATTTTATAAAAAAATATTATCATTTTGTTGCGGTTAGGGTGGTCAGACAGACACCTACTTCTTCTTTTTCCCTAAAATTTAAGTACTATTGAATTGATATTTCAAATTTTCACCAAATATATATTTTTTAAAACAAACCTAGTAGTTTAGAAACTACATTCAATTTGCTAGAAATTCTATTCTTACATATTTTTGAAATAATATAGATAACTTATTCAAATTTTTACGTCAAGTTAACTAACTATGATTTTTCTTATTTTTTTGCCACTTAAGGGTCTATTTTTTCCATGATGATCCTGCACATACCCACTTGACAAATTTGTTGACAACTTTGAAAACTTTGTAAAATCTCTCTTTTGATCAATCTTAATTCCTTCTTCACCTGGGTTTTCCTTGGTCAAACTCCAGTTTGGTAATTAAACCTTGATGATAAAATAATAATAAATGGAAGGAATTGATGAATGAACAATGTTATGCCACAACTCACCGAACCCTTAATGGCTACCCTTAGAGGAGTGAACCACAAAACTTATCTCTAAGGATTGGATCTTGCTTGAATTGTCTTAAATTGTTCCTTGATTTGATTCTTGAATGCTTCCTTGAATGCTTGAAACCTACATCACAATGTTATCTCTAAAACATGATATGGGCACCCATAAATATTGATATGATGATATTATATTGTTTGGTGTTGTAGACTACTAATAAATCTACTCTTCAATGCTCTTGAAAATAATATTTTCTCTTGTGAAATTTGAATTATGCGTGCTTTGTTTGAATTGATAAGAAGACCTTATATTTATAGTTGTTTATGTAATTTCTTGAAAATTAGATTTCACAAGCCAACATTTGAAACTTGAATTTGAATCATTAAAATTCTACCAAAAACATATTTAAAATTAGGTCCTAGCACTTAAAGGGTACCCATTTTCCTATGCGCAAATGGGTCCTAGGATGTAAGTCCGAGAGACTGAATATCTAATGTGTTTAAATTAATGATGAAAATTATTTAATATAAGTTTCCCTTTCAGAAAACAAGAATAATAGGGCTTTGAAATACATAATTTAGGTCATTAGAGGCTTAATTAAGTCCAATTAATTAAGGGGATGCAAAAATAGTGTCAAAATGTAAATGTGTACATTTTTTGACACTAATGTTTTCAAAACCTATTAAAACTTTATCCCAATAATATCAAATTCTAGACCCTCTTGTGTTATACCTGTTAACTCTCAAAGTTGCACCCTTGCTACGCTGTAGAAATTATCATTTTGGAGTGACATGAGAACATTCCTAGGCTTGTGGGTTGCCTAAACTTGGAATGGACCTCCAAAGAAGGCTGTATCCTAAGGTACTCACCTAAACTACTTTCTTGTGATGGAAAAGGGTAAAAGGATGCATAAACTGCAAATAAATTCCTATGGTGATGCACCTAAACATTAACTGGGACCTATAAAACAACTCAAACATAGTTCAAAATTTCCATATGTTTCTTGCATAAACATTTCATAAGAAGGTTTTAGAGCTTAACTCCTAGAAGGAAAACTACTTTCACAGCTAGAACATTTTTCTTTTCAACACAACCTATAACCTGCAACTCACATATTCTTCTACAAAAGGTGCTAACAATGAGACAAAACTAAAAGGAAAAATATAATTTCACAATTAGTAGCATCAATCAACCAAAATCCACACAATAAAGCAAAAAAATGAGAAGGTAAAACAACTTTACTTCATTGATATCCAAGGTATCCACTATAATACATGTTAAAAGAGTTACAAAAAATGTAGTCTTTTCTTCCAAGGAATTGGAAAAGTCACAAATTAAAAGCTAGAGAATAATCAAAATTGAGTACAAAATGAGTCAACAAGTGACTATAACCATCCTCCTCCAAGATCCACCAAAATAAGCTCTAAAACCTTCTTATGAAATGTGTTGTGTATGTGAAGCTTTATCTTTGATTGAACTATGTGTTTGAGCTATTTTATAGGTCCCAATTAATGTTTAGATGCATCACCATTGGATTTTATTTTCATTTTATGCTTCCTTTTACCATTTTCCATCACAAGAAAGTAGTTTAGGTGAGTACCTTAGGAGCTAGCCTTCTCTAGAGGTCCATTCCAAGTTTAGGAAACCCATAGACCTAGGAATGTTCCCATGTTACTCCAAAATGCTAAGTTCTACAACTTAGCATGGGTGCAACTTTGAGAGTTAAAAATACCCATGAGTATACCATCTTAAGTGATTTTTAAATTATTTATACATTTTCTTGGTAAGTGCAAAATATTGAATAATCCTTTTGAAATATTAACTATGTGAGTAATTATTGGTTGAACGAGAAATGCATTTTTAAAGTTAATTAAATGAAATAAGGAAATTTTCATATTGTTTGAATTAATTTTCTAATATAATTGATAGTGAATTAGGAAGGAAATACAAATAATTCCTAATAAATATTTATTTTAGAAAAGTAGCCTTAAGTGAAAAAGGGAATGGAAAAATAGAAGGAAAAATGGAATATTATGGATTTATAATGTCACATTGAAAGAAAGAGGAGAAGGAACTAGATGGAGAGACATCCTAAAATCATTCCCCTAAAAAATAATTAGAGCTAAATTTACCTAATGATTTCTTGAGTAGATTGGATTGCTTCTAAAGGGAAAAATATTCTTTTTCAATTGACATCAAATTCATTGAGATGTCTTTTGATTTGATTATTTATAAAATTTTATTTTGAAATTTCAAAGTTGTAGAAAATTAATTTCAAATTTTAATTTCTTTCTACCAAAACATTTGCTAAATTTTTTCAAACTGACATGCGAATGGAAACATGTGTTGTTGGGAACATCTAGATTAAAATTATATTTGTAAATTTTAGTTTATGATTCTTTCAATTTGGATGAAAATTATATCAATTTAATCTCAAGACCCTCTCAAATATTTTTTAAATAAAATTGATCCTTAGAAAAGTGTGATGTTGAGTATATTTAGAGAAAATTGGTAATTTTATAAATTTGATATTTAAGTTCTTAAAATTTTGAGAAAATTGGGGAGGAATACTTTAAGAACATCAATGGTAGACCCTATATGTTTTGAAAAGAAGTGATTATTTCACTGTAGCCTCATAAATTGTCACCCTTAATAATTTCACACTACGCTTTGCTCCTGTAGTAACAAAAAAGTAGTCGTTTTCTTTTCTTGGTTTGATAATTGATATTAAAATCTAAACTAATGATGTCTTGGAGTGGTGTTGTAATGTGTTATACACATTCACACTATTCTAGGACCTTTATTTAACTAAATTGTTCCTTAATTGGTCCTTTGCAAAGGTGTTGTAAAGTGTTGTAACGCACTTTCACACTTTTCTAGGACTTATTTGCTTAATTAAGCCTAATGGGCCCTTTTCTAACTAAAAATATACATAATTTGTACCTTGTTTAGGTGTTGTAAAGTGTTTTAAAGTACTTTCACACTTATCTAGGTGGTCTTAATTTATTGTGGTTAATTGGAGTTATTAACCCCCTTTTTAGGCCTTAATTTTGACACCTCCAAAGGATCTTTCTTGACAATCATAAATTAAATATAAAATTATTTCATTGGGAAAAAATTGGTCCTAGTAAGTTGAGCCATGACCCATTCATCCTTAGTGGTGAATGGGTCCTCCCTTAACAAGATCCCCCTTTCTTAGTTGATCTAGAATGGGTTTTTGGCCCTCTTTCAGCTCCCCGAAGCTTGGTCCTGGAAGCTTAGCTAGGACCCATTCACCTTTGGTGGCGAATGGGTCCTCCCTTAATGAGATCCTAATTTTTGAATTTCATTTTGCCAAAAATTTAATTATCTTTCTTTCTAGATTTGGTGTCGGCCTTAGTTCTTTGAATTTTGGGTTTAATCTCCTAATTTAGTATAAATAAGGGGTTAATTCATATTATGTCACCTAGCAACTTTGAGAAAGCATCCTTATAGTTAATTTGAGTCTACAAGAGTCTACAAGAGCATTTTCTAAGGCATTTCAAGGAAAATTTTCAAGGTTTATTGCAACAATTCAAGATCATTTCATCATGTCAAGGGTTTTATGCATTCTTGCATATTGTTGAGCCGAGATTGTTGATGTAGCATTGAAGATCCTTCTTGCAAGCATTTTTTCACATCTATTTGAGATAAAGATCTACATTCTCTATGGCCACTTCAAGTCAGTTTGCAAATCTAAACTCCAAGACAACATCCAAGGTATCATCAATTACATATTCCATATTTCATGCTTCAATTTCATTATTTCATCAATTGGTTTAATTACCTAAAAGGGTTTTGATCGAGGAAAACCCCTATCCCCTAAAAAAAATATTTTTATCCTCTTGCATGTGTGATTGTAGGTTTTAGGGTGAAGAGTAGGATTTGGAAAAAAAATGCAAAGGCTTTCAAGTTGCTAAAATTGTCATTCAAAGTGCAAAATCACCGAAAGAGCTCTACAAAATAGCATAAAAACTTCTAGAACTTGATAATAGGGAATATGAGAGCGTAGAATTCAAGGAACAAGACCTTGAAATTAGTTTTCTAAAACCATAAAAGGATCCATTCACCACTAAAGGAAAATGATTCCTTAGTAGGGTTGAAGTAGTGAAAATTTGGAATTTGGAGTTACAGATTGAGAGGAACAAAACCTAGAAGGCAATTTTCAAAATCCCTAACAGGGATCCATTCACCACTAAAGGTGAATGAGTCTTCAGTGGCTCTAAAATAACACTTATCTAGAAAGGTACACATCATTTCAAGCTCTCAAAACTCCCCTCATAGTTGCTATAACTATTAGGGTTAGTTTCTAATTTTTATTTACATCTTTTAGCTCTCATAATTGAATGTTTTAATAAGAAAAAGATCTAGTGGTTTATCATCTTGTTCATTCATGGTGGTAAACCTTGCTTTTTCTATTAAACATTTTGGTGAACCCTACTTTGTGCATATCATTGAGTTCATGGTCATTATACTAATGAATGCAAGGAGTTGAGTTGTAAAACCCAAAATCTTAAGGAGTTTGGTGCTCTTCCTTATGTGGGGGCACCTACTTCCTCTAATTGATACTAATTTTCACTCTAGCATGCCTCTCATCAATCGTTTCAGCTCATCCTTGTCTTGTACTAAGTGGGGGAAAGGGGTTAGGTATCCTTGTCCTCATATGTCACTTGTTGTCTCTTTTGACTAGTTGACCACCTTTCATGTACATATCAGAGAGCATGCGTAGGATCATCATGGAAAAATTAGGCCCTTAAGTGGCGATGAAAATTTAGAAAAAACAGAGTTAGGCATCTTAACATAAAAAAATTGAATAAGTTATCTATATTATTTCAAAAATATGTAAGAATAGAATCTATAGTGAATTGAATGTAGTTTCTAAACTACTAGGTTTATATATTTATATATTTGGTGAAAATTTGAAATTTCAATGTAGTAGTACTTAAATTTCAGGGAAAAAATAAGAAGTAGGTGTCTTTCTGACCATCCTAACCCCAATAAAATGATAATATTTTTTTACAAGATTTTAGGTATAAGTAGAGGACTCATGTCCTGATGTGATGATTTTTTTTTGTTATTTTTTCCAAGTAAATAATTAATTATGAATTTTTTTTACAACTTTTAAAAAATATAAAAAACTCGTATGCTTGACCACCTTAACTTGGTCAAAACTTCATGAAATTCATTTTTTTTTTAATCCTATAGTATGCAAAGCATGTTTTGGATTCAAAAAATGTGATACCATTTGAAAGCTATAGATTTTTTTAATCAACCTATCAATCGGGACTTTAGTCGTAATTCAAATAGAAAATGAATAATAATTAGTTATTAAATTCAAAGTAAAACATAATTTATATTGGTGGAGAGCTGAGAATATCCTTCAAAAACCCTTTTTATTTCTTCAATTTTGGGTAAAAAAAAAGTTGTCACCCACATACCCTACACATACCCATCATATCGCCAATTTTTGGCCCATCATGATCCTACACATACCCAAGAGCAATATTTGAATGCGACTTACATACCTTAAGTTGGATCACATGTGACATAATTTTCTTTCTAGGATTAGCATTGTATTTGTGGGGGAAACCCTTACTATTTCATGATGCAACTTGCTTCAAAAGCATATGACTTGGCATTGGGTTTTCTGAGGAAATCTCTCATGTCTTAGAATAAAAAACTTTGGCTACTTTGAAGCATTTTCTCACAATGATGGTGTAGCAACCGCTTTAAAGTGGGGGTATACATTGATGACATATTTTCAAAAATTTCATGGCGTGATTTTCCTTTTTCTTGTGATGTGTCCTCTTCTTGGTGGTTTCATTGGGTGTGATGTCATCTAAGAGTGTATGATCTACTATCATGGTATGATACAAACGAGGCATCCCATGGGCAGTAATTTGACACTTTGCTTGTCCTCTCTTAGAGAATTAGGCACAATGCTCCCTATGAGGAAGACTGTTACACAAACAAAGTAAAATCCCATTTAAGTAAAAATTTTACATGACATTCAAAAGCATTTTCATTGTGGTGCCTTATCGAAGTTGTCAAGAGGATAACTTTAGTATGGTATGAGAGGCTAATATGATTCTCTCATTTACCACTTTGTTGGGATAACTATCATGGCAAGAGGATAACTTCAGTATGGTATGAGAGGCTAATATGATTCTCTCATTTACCACTTTTTTGGGATAACATCCTCCTGACAACTTCGGTATGGTAAGAGTGTATGATCTACTATCATGGCATGATGCGAACGAGGCATCCCATGGGAAATAATTTGACACTTTGCTTGTCCTCTCTTAGAGAATCAGGCACAATGCTCCCTATGAGGAAGAATGTTACACAAAGAAAGGAAAATACCATTTAAGTAAAGTTTTTACATGAAATTCAAAAGAATTTTCATTGTGGTGCCTTATCAAAGTTTTCACGAGGATAACTTCAGTATGGTATGAGAGGCTAATATGATTCTCTCATTTACCACTTTGTTGGGATAACTCACCTAGTGGATAGATTGAGGTTCCACTACCCCAGAGTGAGCATACATATTTTTGGAAAACTCACCCCATGGGTGACCTAAAATTCCATGGCCCTAGAGTGAGTATCATATGTTATGGACAAACACCCACCACCTCACATTGCATTGAATCGGTTGTGCTTGATCTTTTGTTGTTGTTTATTTTTGGCCTTTGATAGGGTATGATCATGTATCTTTTTTACTGTTGCATACTTAAGTGTCTTGGATGTCTACTTTAGTGTGAGTTTGACATGGGTCATCCTCTCACTAATGTGGGGGAAAGATGTAGTAACAAAAAAAATAGCCTTTTTCTTTGCTTGGTTTGATAATTGATATTAAAAGCTAAACTAATGGTGTCTTGTAGTCATGTTGTAATGTGTTGTACACATTCACACTATTATTGGATCTTTATTTATCTAAATAATTCCTTAATTGGTCCTTTGCAAAGGTGTTGTAACACACTTTCACACTTTTCTAGGACTTATTTGCTTAATTAAGCCTAATGGGCCCCTTTGTAACTGAAAATGTACATAATTTGCACCTTGTTTAGGTGTTTTAAAGTGTTTTAAATTACTTTCAGACTTATCTAGGTAGTCTTAATTCATTATGGTTAGTTGGAGTTATTAACCCCCCTTTTAGGCCTTAATTTTGACACCTCTCAAGGATCTTTCTTGACAATTATAAATTAAATATCAAATTATTTCATTGGGAAAAATTTGGTCCTCATAAGTTGAGCCAAGACCCATTTGCCCTAGTGGAGAATGGGTCCTCCCTTAACAAGACCCCCCTTTCTTAGTTGATCTTGAATGGGTTTTTGGCCTTCTTTTATCTCGCTAAAGCTCGGTCCTAAGAACTTAGCAAGGAACCATTCGACTTTGGTGGTGAATGGGTCCGTCCCTTAATGAAACCCCAATTTTTGAATTTCACCATGCTGAGAATTTAATTACCTTTCTTTCTAGATCTGGTGTTGGCCTTAGTTTTTTGAATTTTTGGGTTAATCTCCTAATTTATTATAAATAAGGGGTTAATTCACATTGTTTCACCTAGAAACTTTGAGAAAACATCCTTATAGAGAATTTGAGTCTACAAGAGAATTTTCTAAGGAATTTCAAGGCATATTTTCAAGGTTTATTGCAGTAATTCAAGATCATTTCATCATCTCAGGGGTTTTATGCATTCATGCATGTTGTCAAGTCAAGATTGCTGATGTAGCATTGAAGATCCTTTTTGCAAACATTGTTTCACATCTATTTGAGATCAAGATCTACATTCTCCATGGCCATTTCATGTTAGTTTCCAGATTTGAGCACCAAGACAACATCCAAGGTATCATCAATTACATATTCCATGTTTCATGCTTCAATTTCATTATTTCATCAATTGGTTTAATTACCTAAAAGGGGTTTGACCAAGGAAAATCCCTATCCCCTAGCAAACAACATTTATCTCCTCTTGCATATGTGATTTTAGGTTTTAGGTTGAAGAGCAAGATTTGGAACAAAATTGTAAAAGTTGTCAAGTTGCTAAAGTTGTCATTCAAAGTGCAAGATCATGAAAAGAGCTCTACAAAATTGTATACAGGCTTCCATAACTTGATAATAGAGAATTTTAGAGTGAAAATATCAATGATTAGGACCCTAAAGTTAGTTTTCCAAAACCCTAAAAGGGCCCATTCACCACTTAAGTCAAATGAGTCCTCAGTAGGGTTGAAGTAGTGAAAATATGGAATTTGGAGTTACAGACTAAGAGGAACAAAACCTAGAAGGCACTTTCTGGAAGCTCTAACAGGGATCCATTCACCACTAAAGGTGAAAAATTCCTCAGTGGGCCCTAAAATAACACTTTTCTAGCAAGGTACACATCATTTCAAGCTCTCAAAACTACCCTCATAGTTGCTATAATAGTATGGGTTAGTTTCTGATTGTTATTTGCATCTCTTGGCTCTCATAATTGAATGTTTTAATAAGAAAAAGATTTAGTGATTTATCATCTTATCCATTCATGGTGGTAAACCCTACTTTTTCTATTAAACAACTCCCCTTAAATTGTTGATCCTAATTGAGTTCCTATTTTCCTAAATTTATGCATTTTATAACCCATTTTTACCACTTTTTGATAAATTTCAAGCATTGAATAAATATAATCAATTAATGTTTTTCCCTCAACGCATTGTGTCCTAGAAAATAGGGCCAAGATCCATATACCCATGGGCATATGGATCCCCCTATTGTACCAGGGACCAATTTTTAATATGTAAGAGTGACCATTTTAACATTTAAATTCCAAATTTCAAATGTCGGCTATCAGGATTGAATTCCTGAGAAATTAGAGAAATGCTTATAAATACCTATTCTTTTCGTCATTTGAAATATAAAAAGAAAACTATTGGTGAATTTATGATCAAGAGCACTATCAAGAAAGTCAAGAGAAACATTTCAGAGCATTATTGAATCAACTCAAGATCCTAACATCATGTAAATTCCTATGTGACTTTGTGTATATTCATGTTGTGATTTTGTTTTGAAGGCTACCACTTTTATAGTTCTCAAAAGCATTCAAGAAAATCAAGCAAGCAATATCAAGACATTGAGGTGATGTGCATGAATTTAGTCCTTCAAGGAATCCATGGAAGGGTTGTGAGTTGTAGCACTTTGTGATTTCATCGTTCCTTCCTTTCATTTATCACTTTATCATTAACATTCCCATTATGAAAGTGGAAACACTTACATAGGGTTTGACTGAGGAAATACCTTAAATGGCCCAACACTTTTCCTTTATTTTAATATGTAGGTAATAGGTTTGAAGAATATTGAAGAAATATTGAACACAAGTTGTTCATTGTTGCATTCAAAGCCCTAAATCTTACCATGCCATGAAAAATTACCTACAGAATTATCTGACAACATTCCAACCACTTTGTAGAAAAAAGTAAAAAGATTAGATCTATCATCAAAGGACCCCAAAAAAAGATTAATACACCCTATTAGAGACCCATAGACCCCTAAGCATCCTAGTCCTCTTATTTAGTGATGAACTAACTTTTCAAGATAGGTACATAGTCTCTTGCACTTTCCAGATTTTCCTGCAAATTGCTATTTTATTTTTTGTATTTCTAGAATACTACATTTTTCATTTTATGTCATATAGTTAAATTAGGTCAATCATAACAAATCATTTCCAATATATTTTTAAGGCTCAAAAGGATTAGATATAGGTACATGATTGACTCACCTTTATGGTTGAAAGTCAATCAAAATACCTTGTTGATTTGCATCCTAATGTACCTTTAAAAAAGGAGGTAATTGACCCTAGGATTTATACATTCAACGTTAGGATCACCTTTTTCTTATATTACTCACTTCATTGAATTTTTGGAGTTTTAAAAAGTATTTAAATTATTTATTCTTCCATGAGTTTTAATTTGTATGTAGTTGAGAAACATATTTTCATGGAAAATTGTTCCATACCTATTCTTAGGATCTTTGAACAAGATTATCCATTTAATTGTATATGATACGGGATTTTTGTAGGAGCTTGGTGTGGCCAACTACCAAAATATATGGGATATATTTTGAAGGAATAATGTTAAATTTAATGTAACACCCCTCCATTTTGGATGTTTGGTTCGACAGTGTTTTCTTTGTAATGCTTGGTTCTATTTATGTTGTGACTTTAGAACTTGGTTACTTTTGATCGCAATTGTTAAATGATGTGAATGTTATATGTTGATGTGATGGTATCTTATTTAGATGTTATCTTTATGGCATATTTTGGATTAACTTAGAAGATATTTGATTTAACAATGTTTTATGTTGTTAATCATATCATTGATGTTAGATGCATCAGTTAGTGATATTGTATTGGTGAAGGGGACGGGATTGTATCACTCGCTTGCGAGTACCCTACGATTATGAGATTTCCTCTTCATGGTGTGTTTGAACACATTATATATCTATGCATGTTCGATGTACTCTTTGTTCGTAGGTTGATAAGTACATGACATCGCCTCCACCTAGTTCATAGGTTTGAGCATGTCCATTGTCCAACAAAAATCAATTGGGAGATAGTAGCTAGGTTTTCCATGCCAAGTCGTCACCCTAGTCATAGTTTGTCATCGGGTTTAGCAGTTTTGATTTGGTTCTTTCCTCGTTGGTTAATTATTTAATTTCATATTATAAAGGTTATTAAATGGTGGGTGTAGTGAAAATGATGTTTAACTGTATCTAGTTGCAATGTTGAAATGTTATTTATTTCTTTGATTAATTTGATTTAATTAATAAAATTAGATTTAATTTATTGATTAATTAGGTTAATGGGGTTAAATTAATTAAAATAGTTGTTTTGGAATTATTGGATATTAAGATTTAATTAAAATAAAAGTAGAAATCATGTTTGGATAGTTAGAGTTAAATTAAAATAAATAAATAAAAAAAATGAAAATGTGTTTTAATTTCACTTTTTGAAATTATAGATTAAAGTAAATTCTTTTCAAAATTTGTATCTTTTTGTTTAAAAGAATTTTGAAAATGCACGAGATTGGAATTAGAAAGTAAAATTGTTTTAAATTTTTTAAAAAATGGAAATATCTCCAAATTGTTCAATAAATTTAGTTGGTGGGGATATTTTAGGGGTTTGACCAATTTGGGGAAAAACTCTATTTTAGTAAATAGAATTTCATATAATTTTCAATTTTTAATTTGGGGAAGGAGTTTTTGGCTGTGGCTTTGCTTGGATTTGTGAAGGAGATTGAAATTCTTGCTTGAGCTGGATTCAAAAGAGGAATTGAAAACACCATTGTTAAAGTCTTTAAGCTTTGGAGAAAAACTAGGTTCCCTCTTTGATTTTATTTTGTTTCCTTAATTTTGGAAATGAGTTTCAATCTATGTTATGTTGTTTGGAAATCTTTGAAATGATGTTTGAATTCAATAGAAAACCCATGTCAATTGGTTCTATACTTTTAAACTCTATTGAAATTTTGAAAATGAAATCAAACAAGAATTCAAACAATGGTTAAATAGAAAGAAAACCAAAAGAAATTGGCATTTCAAATTGAGATTTAAACCCAACTATTGCATTGCCAATTTGTTATTTTATTACAAAATTTTGTTGTGCATTTGCACAATTTGGCTAGAAATGGAGATTTTGGGTTTATGTTTATATACTATGCTTGCATATATTTATTTATTTATTTTCTGGTAAATAAACCCTATGTTTTTTTTGGCAATATGAAGTTCTCTTATGTATTTTGTGGAGAGTTTATTTTATATTTAAAAATGTAAATAAAATAAATCTTTTATTTTTCTTTGTGGTGGGGAGGCAGGGGAGCCAGCCCCACTGCCGCCCAGCCCAGGGGAGGCGGGTTGTGTGCATAGCACACAGGCCGTGCCCCCAAAGGGAGGCAGACTATGTGCTTCGCACACAGGCCGTGCTCCATGGGGTAGGCAGACTATGTGATTAGCACACAGGCTTCCACCCATGAGGGAAGCATCCTGTGTGCTTAGCACATAGGCCACCACTGGTGGCTAGGGCCTGCATGCCCTGTTTAGGGCTTCAACCTTTTTTTTTAAAAAAATCATTTTTTTCGTTTGTTTTATTTAATTATTATATATGTATATATTATATTATATATATATTATATTATATATATTATATTATAATATGTTTATATATTATATATATAATTTAATTTAATTTAAATAAAGTTTTATTTCATTATTTAAATATATATATATATATATATATATATATATTATATATGAAATATATATATATATATATTAAATAATAAGGTATTAATTTTATTTGATTCAAGGATTATAAAAAATATATATATATTTTTAGAGGCATATATTTAAATGATGTTCAAATATTTAAAATAGGAATTTTGAAATGATTATCTCATTTGTATAGATGAAATGAAGTTGATGTTTAATCAAACATTTTTATTTAAAAAGATTGTTTGTAATCATTTAGTATGATTGAGCAAATGAAAATTAGATTATTAGTTTAAATTCCTTTATGTTGCAATGAAGTTTATTACTTGTGGGTATGTGCTAGTAATGTTAAATAGTTAATTGGCTACATGCATTATGTCGATGTTTGGCTTGGGTTTAGGAAACCCTAACATTAGATTATCGAGTTGCCTGAATTGCTTTCTAAGTGAAGTTTTCGTTCATTCTCTATGTTGGGCAACTGAGTCAATTGTTTATGTAAGTCTTCCAGAAGGGGTTTTTAATTCTTTGGGGTTGTCGTAGTATGCTATCAACCTCTGTTTTGCCTTGGGAAGTGTGTATAGTGGTATCTTGTTGTCTTACCCAGTTTTCTCAAATGGGGATGGTTTGTGCCTCCTTGGGATTAGGAGAGGGTTATGTGGTTTGTGCCTCCTTTGGAAGGAGTGGGTTTTGTATTTTGGTTTCCTCTAGTGTTTGGAGAGGGTTTTGACCTTGTTGCCTCCAGTGTTTGGAGAGGGTTTTGACCTTTGTTGCCTCTAGTGTTTGGAGTGAGTTTCTATTGTCCATTACCTCCTTGGATTGGAGAGGTCGTGTTATCTAGTTTACCCATTGGATTGTGGTTTTGTACCGTGTGTGTTGTCGGTAGGAGATTGGCTCTTTGTGGGGGTCCGACACACAAAGGGGCGCCGGGGTAACTCACTTAGGGTTTAAGTAAGTGATAACTTAAAAAGAACTAATGAAAAACTCTCAAACTAATTAAGATAATTAATTCCTCTCTCATAACTCATTCGCTTTTAAGGTTTGAGATGAGATGAGAAGCACAGTTGGTATGAGGGTCTAACGGTTGGTAGAGTTGAGCTAGGATAACCCAAGATGTGGGTTCGGTTGCCTAAGATAGTTGAGCCTGGGTAACTCATAGCAAATGTCATGTGACACTCTCTCTATGTCAACCTGAAGTTAGTTGTTGTACTGCGTAAATGTTCCTTGTTCTCTGGAAGCATTGTAACTAGTGTGTTAAGTGGTAATATGTTTGTATTCAATTTAGTTCAGTTATCTTTTAGCTTGTGTCTAGTGGTAGATGGTCTTGTGTAGGAATTCCTTGTTACTATCTCCTAGCACGAGGGGTGAGCCTTCGGGTATAACATGGTTGGGTGGAACATGCACCTTAATCCATTGGGTTGTCTTCTTGTTCGTGTGGATGAGATTTCCAATAGGAGAGCTCGTGGGATCCAGTTTCTTTTCTTGCTGTATTCTTTCTGAAATTATTGTAATTCTTTTACCCCCTTATTCGTTATCGAGGTGGAATTTGTAATATGTAATCATACTTATTGGATTCATCTCATTCAGGGAATGAGTGTTGTAACCTTATTGCTATGTGATCGTTATGAAAATCATGTGGTACTTCATATTCTTCGATGTAAATTATCATGTATGGAATGTATGTGCATTAATTTTTTAAACAATTAAATGTTATGGTTATAATTCATGTTTCTTGTTTGGGTTTAAGTAACTCAGTCTCGTAACCTTAGAGGATTGGTTGGCAATGTTTAGTGAACTTGCATGTTAAATGTTCTTTTAAAAAAAAAGTAGTTCATTTGTGTAGTAAATTGCAACTTCCCCTAGGGTTGCGTGGCAGGGCATTACATTTAATACTTTCTTGAACAAGTATCTAATAGCTTAATCACATCCAAACTCATGGGGTAAGGTTAAGAGGAAAAGTGCTAAAGAATCCTTGCATATAAAATGTGATTAAGAGTGTCAAAACACCCACCTCATGGGATGGGATGTATGTTTAATTGAGACCTTATGGTATAGTTTACTTTCTAGCTTAGTATTGAAGAACTAAGTGAAATTCCACCATATTGCCTTAATTACCCTCCTCTTGTCCTTGTTGATTGGATGGAGATCATTCAATCTTGTGTTGAGACAAACCTTATTCTTGTGTTATTGTCTGAGGCCAAGCTATGTGATCCATCTGTAAGTGTGGTGCATTTATTGATTCTATTGTGTGCTTGTCAATAATATTTTTTTATGACTCTTGTGTGAGTTTTATTCTCCTTGAGACTATTGTATGTGTGTGAGTTTGGTCATGCAAATGGCATATCCATGATATTATCTTTTATAACTCAAATATTACCTAGATTTTCATAGACATATATTACACTTGATGGTGGTAACATGGTTGGAAGGTGATTGTGATGCCCTATTAGTCCATCATTGAATATTATTAGTCCATCATTGAAGATCTCTCATGAGCTAGAAGATTTCGTGGTTTGGGTTTTCATGTTATGATTTATAATTATTGGGGTACCTTGGAGACGGTCCATCTTGTTGTAATAATATTATTGTATAGTAGATTTATTAAAGTAAGATCATTCCATGTTTGGGAAGCAACCTCTGTCATATAATTATTTAATGTTATAATTTATTTGGAAATCTATCCTTTCTTTGGAAGAAAAAAATTTCATATTAGAATATTTATCTTAGTTATAGAAATGATTAACTTGGGACATTGGTAACCTCTTTTATATTTGTTATAATTATATTTATGAATGTTTCATTCTTTGTTTGGCTATATTGATGTTGGTGTCAAATGAGCATGGATTCTTATTATAGTATTCTCATATTTTTATTTATAGTTCCTTTCCCTTGTGTAAAATACTAACTTAATTTTCTCCTTGTTCCTTTGGATTTTCACTTTTTAGGAGAATCTTGTGTAACTAGGTTCATTCCTATGACCTCTTGATCAACTTCCCCAAACTAAATCATTACAACTCATAAATCAAGGAAGATGGGCCTCATCAAGTGAAAAATTTGAATATTTCTAATATCCTTTCCTTAGAGTTCTCTCTCTTCTCTATTTTTCTTGTCAATGATCAACCTTGTGAGAAGTCTAATACCTTTTGGGGTATTAGAGTTTTCATAATTATAATACTAGGCATTAGAGTCACAAGAAATTTAATATTGGTGTATCGAAGGTGCAATAAGTCTAATACCTTTTGGGGTTATAGAGGTGCAAGAATATTGTTCCCTTTTAAGGTATCAAAGTTGTGAAATGTATTATACTAGGTATGGGAGTTGCAAGAATTTTGATACATTGTCAAAAAATCAAAATATTAGAAGTTTGATATAGTATCAACATATCAAGGTATTGGATTTATAAGAATTTTGAAAACCTTTAGGGTACCAAAGTTGTGGTAAGTTTGATACTAATGTATTAGAGTCATTAGAAGTATGATACATTGTCAAAGGTATTGGAGTTGTGAAAATCCTAATATTAGGTTATTCAAGAAGGGAGAAGTTTGATACTCCACTAAGTATCCATAGTGGATGAAATTTTATAATTCATTAGGTATTAAAAATAGATGAATTCTCATACCTAGTTAAGGTATCAGGGGTTAAGGGAAAATGTTGTCCTCTAAGAAAAGTAATTATTACTTTAAGATTTTTTGCTTGTTGAAATCTAATTGAATTTGAAGGGTGGTTTGGTAGAAATTTTAGAAAGGTATTCAAATGCTTTTGGAAACCCCATCTCTCTCTCATGTTTCAATTTCTATGTTAACTTTGTGTCTTATCCCAAGGTAGAGTTAATTCTTCTACTCATGTCCCAATTTTGTTGCATTGGTATGCATGAGAAGTGTGTCATGATGGATTGTATATGCCACCTTGTGCACATTGCCTTAATTGAATAAAAAAATAAATCTTTAAATAGCTTGTAAGGTTGGGGAAGTTTACTTTCAACTATTACAAATCAAATGAAAATTATTTTTTCATATTCAACACCTATTTTGTTTTAGTTGAGAATTTAAATATTTAACTTTATTAAATTAATTAGACTTCTTACAAAATTAACTAGATCAAATTTCACCAATTTCTCTTCTATATCAAACATGCTAATAATATTTGCATCTTAATAAAAAATTCTAAAATTTTATCATAACTCTATTTGATTATGTTCAAGGGGTTGAGCTTAATTGGCTAAGCATTGATTTCTCATTGTGGAGACCCAAGTTCAAACCCCGAAGGGGCATCTAATTTGGAATTCTAAGTTATGACTCTTGGTCTTCCATAGTTGGCTTCTAATGTGGAATTGACTTCTAAATAAGTGGATTTCCAAGTTGTGCTCTTGGTCTTTCATAGGTGATTTCTAGTGCGGTTGCTTGAAAGAAGCTATTATTAGTCTTAGAGTTATGTTGACAAGAGCTTGTGTTAATCTCATGTTGATTCTTGTATGAAAAAAAAAATTTGTAAATGATAATCAATATTTTTAAAAAAACCAACTCTATTCGATTATCAACATCAACATATCTTCTATTAAAATTGGAGTTCAAGGCTTTACCAATAAGACAATTAATTTGCTCCAACTTGCATTTCCTTGACTCCTTTTCTTATCACTTTATTGAGGCTCTCCAATTTCTTTAGTCACTAACCTCTATATAGTCTTTTCTCTTAGAACATTCTTGACTACAATCTTTCAATTTACAAAACCCCTTTCACCCAAAGATGAACAAAACTTCATTTATAGAACCCATGTTAATAAAACCAGCCCTCAAATATATAGATTAAATCACTTCAGATCTTATCTAACTAAACAAAATCAATACTACATCATTTCAACCTTTTAACGTGCCTTTGATACCATCCGAAACGACAAAAAGAAAAATATAATAGCAACTACAAATAGGACAAAATAGGGCATAAAATATAGTTAATTTGCTGATGAAAAGTATTATATCAATCTGACTTTCATTACAATCCATCCAATTCCCTGCAAAATAAAATATGAAAACTCCCAATCTCTACAGCATTCTTAATCTGAAATCTTCTAATTTCTGAGATGTTCTATCCTAGATTTTTTTCTTTTCTTAAGGACTGTTCTAAGAAATAATCTAAACAATCCTATTTTCCTAACAATCTCTACGGGCCAAACTTCTCGAGTTGAATAGAGGCATCCTGGAGAAGTATATACCCTCCATTATACATCTCCAAATGGTTGGACAAAGTCGCCTTATCGATGTCCTCACCGTGACAGGATTTGCAGACAAAGTAAAGCACAGCGTGAGTTAGCAGCCATACTAAATCAACAACACACTGCAACACGACCACCACCACAATAACTCCCGTGCTCATCACCTGCTTCCCCTTTCCATACGCCGAATAGCTCTGAACGCCACCAATAACGCCCATAAGCAGCGCGTACAAAAGATACAAAGTCAATGTCGTGTCTCGCTTTCCTTTCATAAGTTGTCTGCTCTTCTTCATGGCGCTCAATCCTTGTGTATCCTCCACCACACACACCACACTGGCAAGCTCCCACACCATGACGATGTACACGTGTAAAAGCAAACCAACGATGACAATAACAAGGATCCCAAGGAAAAGGGTCCCCTTCTTCAGTCCAACCACTCCATATATCAAGAGCCAGAAAAATAGGGCGCCCGTGATGGCCACATAGTATACAAACATAATGAGGAAAAACCAGAGAAAAGTGAGGATGAGACGCTTCCATACTCTGGGCACGATGCTCATAACCTTTTTGTAACTCAATTCTTTGCCTGTATAGATGGATGCCACCGTGTACACCACTGCCGACCTGGACAGCAACGAGAAGGCAAAAACTAGGGCTACGTAGACCGTCGTCAGCAGTACAAACTCGTCAATCTCTATGTGCAGGCTATGGCGAATACTTTCTGCGGCAGGGCTGCCGGCCTGTATCCCCAATAATACATTATTCATCATGATTTTGCTGAGGAGGGATTGTGAGAATAAACTGTGGCCATGGATTACAAAGGAAAGAGGAAGCAGTAGGGTGAGGGCGATGACTCCCAGCAGTTTCGCCTCACGACGCACGATTTTCCACGCCTCTCCCACGATTCCGAAGGCGTCCAGAAAATGTAATTCTTCCGCTTCTCTATCCATCACTCGATTCACTAGAAACCAGAATGTTTTGCTCAGGGAATATTTGGTACTCCTGTGAAAGAGTTAATGCGGAAGCGATGTGCAGATCATTTTAATAGTGTTACAGAGCAGTTGAAGGTTACGCGTGGAGAAAGAATCAACGAGACTATGTCAATTGCAGAAACAAATTGATTTAAAGGGAAGAACTGATATTGGGAGACCTGCGAACTAAAGTTCTAACACCTTGTACTATAATTTTCATTTGTAGAGTAAATATTACTGTACATATAGCGCTTAACCATCCGATCTAACCAAACTTCTCTCAATCTTAAGTTTGTGACCCGGTAAAGCCTTTGACTGAGATGAATTCTGGACGACAAATTCCGCTCTTAATTCGTCAAACTTTTCATGTTCATTGTATGTACTACGTTTTTCTTCCATAGATTATTTCCCAAAAGGTTTCGAGAAACAATGTGGTAAGACTTCGACAAACATTTTTAAATTGTTGAAAGGCGTGCCATAAATTAATTAAATTGTATTAGGTAGGGTTCCAAAATATATGGTTTAAATGGATTCTCCTAATTCGGTGTTCATTTATTTAATTTTGGAGTAGATACAAGTATTTAGATTCTCTAAGTATTCAAATTTTATTTTAGGTAGAAGACTTGTGAGTAGAATATATTAAAATAAATATTTAAAAAACTAAATGAATAGAATAATAGTGTTTAGTTATAAAATTCAATGTAGATGTATTGTAAGAGTTGGAAAAAAGTGATTTATCAATGTACATAAGAAATTTAATAATGTTTGGAGGAGCAATTTAGAATTTGTAAACTTACCTTCTATTATTGTTGATAATCTCCCTAATGAAATAATTAATCACATACCTATAGAGTGGACCCACACAATTGTGAATGTGATTTGGATACATAGATCTAATCTAGATCCATAGATATGATCTCTATAAATCCCTTACTTTTAACATCTAGTCTATCTTGAGTATCTGTACATGTTTCCACATAAAATCCTTGGTTGTATGGCTAGGATTTGCTCATGATAGGGATTGTGTCTCCTTTTATGTGAAAGCATGTAAGAATGCTAAGCCAATGAATTTGTTAAATGATCATTGATAATAAAACATATAATAAATGCCCTAGATGTTAATGTAAGAAAGTAATGCAATAATGAATAGTTTGACTATGATAACAAATGAATCTTGAACTCTTATTGAATGATCTTCTAGATGTCAAAGTGGATTAGGGCTAGTCCTAGGTACAACTCCAAATGATGTAAATGAAACATTTTGTAATTTGATTATAGAAAAATGACTACTTGGAATGTTTAGGTTGGTCCTAAACTTGAATTTAGTTGTAATGTCTCTAGTGCTTTCTCTTGGTTGCTTTGTTTTTTTCTTTTGGATTTTAACAACTTATTGTTCGATGCATGTGTTACTATCAAATTAAATTGGGCAATGATTATATTTTTCTTTATCTTAGTGGATGTAGGCTTCTTTGTATATGTTCACAGATGAATGCCATTATTAATACATTGACATTTTGGTCATTAATAATTATTATGTTATTATTTTTAGATGTATATGGTATGCTATCTATAACTAGATTACCACAATGATTTATTTTATTTCCATCCTCATATATATTGAGATAATGAATGTGATTATTAAATGAACCAAATATTCTATATTTTCATTGATTATTATATTTCTATGTTTTGATGGGATGATTAAATTTTTTATTTGATGTTATATCCATTGGGTGAGATTACATTGCTTCATCTATTATATTTAAAGAAATGATTGTTCATGTATAGGGTTATCTCCTTGCTTGAATATACAAGTTTGAGTTATTTCCCTAATGGTGGTTATATTGAAGATGTCACATTGGGCTTAATGTGGTTGCTAGCCACTATCATTCTTGGATTGAGTACAATATGTGTCATTCAAAACCCCTTGTGAACTTAGACTTGAATCAATGATGATTGTGAAAGGTAAAAAATACTTGATTATTCATTGATGCACTGTAGGCAAATTTAAACATGGAGCGATACAATTACAATTGCAATAAATATAATCATATAGTTGTAGTAATTGCAGGTATAATAGATAATGTAGTAATGCATGCTAACATTGCCCCTTATTACATTATTCTTATAAATGTGCCTCTAGAAAGTCAAATTTCACCTTTCCAAGGGATCCCCCTCAAGGCTCAGATAACTAAACTTGTTGACTACATAAATACAAATTCTTGAGATCTTTCCTTGAAGAACTAAATCTCTAATTAGATTAAACTCCATCAAGCTATCTCATGACCCTTGGAAGGGTGTGGCTTCAAGCTGAATTCCTAAGTTCTTAGACTACCATTTTAGATCAAACTCCTCAAATATTGATTTTAAAATTATTCAATAACAATCCATATTTAGTTCATAGAGCTCCATCAATTTTTCTAATGACCCTTAAAATGATATAATTCTTTATCACAATCTCGTATACTTGCTAGATGACAATCCATATCGATTTCAACACCAAATCCCTTACCTATCTCAAAAAACCAAACTTCATAGTATATGTACTCTTAAAATTCCATCAACACCAAAAGAATAAAGCAAGAAAGAAATAAAAATGATTCTCATGCAAAGCACCATCTCAAAGTGAGAAGTTGAATGAGATGATGGAGATTTCTCTATCCTTTGATGTCACCGTCCTCCAACAAATACTATTACACTTTATCTGTTTAATGTCTTGGATGAGTCTTTGGAGGCCTCATTAGGTGTAGTAAAGATAACCTCAAAATTACAAGAACTATTTAAATATCCATTAATAACATTTTGGGTTCTTCAATTGATTTCTTGAAATCCTCTAAAGAATAGCCAATTCTTATATTTATAGAATTCAAGCAGTTGGCCAAAAAATAAGAGAAGGATTTGACAAATTTCTCCTCTACACTTTAGGCTTTGCAATACATAGGAGTGGAGTTTCATACTATAATAAATAGGAAATTATGGAGATGAGAAACAAGTATAATGAAAAATTTCTTGTATTTTATTTAGAACACCCAAATTACAATGAGTACAAAGCCTTGCTATATAGGTAAGGAAGAGGAAATCCACCTATGATGTAGATTGAAAAGTGCCCCATGAAGTGGCACAAATGAGTAGACAAGTGTCCTATAGGTGTCAACCTTAGGATCACTAAGAATGTTCAAACCAACAACCTATTTAACCAAGTCATCAATCTTGATGCCAAGTGTTGAGTGACCTTTGAGGTGAGATGGAAAGTCTTCCAACCTCAAAAAGATAACACATGAGGTTTACCAAATAACTTGGTAACCTCTAGAGGTTTAAAAGGTTGCACATTCAGTTAGACAAGATGTGTTCTAATATCATCAGCCTAAGTACAATTAAGTATATTTAATAGATAAATTATTCCCTCTAACACCCCCTTTTATAAAAAGGGGTAAATTTTTTATTGAATCAAAGAAACATTATAGAACAACAAGCAACAAGTTGCAAAAAGCACCAACCCAATAAATAACAAAAGTTCCCAAAGGGACCCAACAAAGAACTAATTGCATGTACAAAGTTTCTCATAAAGTGGAGTAAACGATAACAAGTGTAAATAGATAGAAATGAAATGGGTCCCAACTAGAGGCCATATTAGTTGTACCCATGTACAAAGTTTCTCATAAAGTGGAGAAAAGGATAAAGTAGGTAGTGGGAACAAAAACATCTCCAAAAAGAGAAACAAAAGGATTTAAGACCTTCTAAAAAGATGTCCCTTAATGATAGGAACATGATGATGACAAACTATTGAAGCATGCATATGTTGTGAACTTTGTCGAAGATGAACTAGTTTATGCTAGAATCAATGAATCTCTGAGAAATATGGATCAAGATAGAGATATAAAACACTAAATGGGTAAACATAGGAACACTACCAAACCATGTACACAAATTCAATCAAACTCTATGAAATTAAAAATATAGATAGTACTCTGATTAGGAGTACTAGAATCTCAAAAAATATGATCTAGATTGAAATAATCTTTTATATAAGACATCAATATAGAAGGTTCATGAGTCCTCACAGAATGAAGATTTATCCACTACTTGATTGAAAGAAACATTAGCATAACACTATCATAGTCCCCCCTTAATGCTAAGAGAATAAGTATACCAACTGAAATAAAGAGTGTGTAAGGAATGTAGAGGTGTATAAGAAACTAAAAAGGTGCGCATCAAGGCACACATGCATGAGGCAAGAATCATGAGGATCCATTTTTGTAAAGGAAAAGCAAGGAAACACACACCATGGGGTAATAATCACAAGGATCCACAACTGTGATGACTAATCAAGGCTCTACACAACCCCCCATTACACTTTATAATTCAGTGTAAGTACAAAATTTCCCAAATTCCCTCCATATGGAACACACATTCAATTTTATGGCACTTTATATGAGTAAATTTACAAACTTATTTGTTGTTATTATTTCTACAAGTTTATGTCATGAGGTGGAATTAGAAGACATGTTCCTTCATTGCTACATCAAGGGAGGTGATTGTTGTCTAATGTAAATCACATGATACAAATTTTGTGAGGAAAATCACTGTGAGTAGATGTGTGTAGCCTACAAATGAATGACTATGCATATGGGTTATATTTCTGAGTCAAATTAAATGGTGGGTAGGTCCAAACAAGTGACCAACACCAAATGAATGGTGACTTCTTCATGCCTCTAAGAGTAGTGATCTCTACATAGTCAAAATGAGTAGAGGGTTACATGGGGTAATGTCCAGATGAGCACGAATGGGTCATGAATTACCTAATCTTCTTGTGTAGCATGTTTCTTGATCTTCCCATTCCAAAAGAATAATGAGAAAAGAATATGCACCAAGCATGATTCCCACTACCCCCACACTTATGCTCAAATTTGGGCTTTATCATTGATCAAACAAACATAGATCTATTCTAGTTGCTTGTGAGTGTGCATATCAAAACAAAACAAAAGAATTTGAATTTATATGGAGCCCCAAAAATAGGGATAGAGTGAAGGGATTTCCTTAGTTATGTGTTGCAAATATAAGAGGTGCCCTCCAAATTTCAAAACTTCTTATTATGGGGTCGATTTATCAAAACAAAAACCTATTTCAAACTTTTCCTGTAAATTGTTAGCAAGGAGAGAAGAAAGAAACAAGATAAATACAACTAATTAGTTCACCTACATGTCTAAAACTATACAACTAATTAGTTCACCTACATGTCTAAAACTATCTCCCCTTATGCTTTGATACCAGGGTATGTGCAGGATCATGATGGGCCAAAAAGTGGCAATAGGATGGGTATGTGGCTGATGACTATTTTTTTTATCCAGAATTGATGAAACAAAAAGGTTTTTTAAAGAAGATTCTCAGATTCCTAATAATATAAATTATTCTTTAATTTGAATTTAATAAGTAATTATTATTTATTTTCTATTCAAATTACAACTAAAGTCCTAATTGATAGGCTGATTGAAAAACATCTATAGCTTTCAAATGGTATCACATTTTTTGAATCCAAAACATGCTTCAAATTATATGCTTCACATACTATAGGATTAAAAAAAGAAAAAATTAATTTCATGAATTTTTGACCAAGTTAAGGTGGTTAGACATACAATTTTTTATATTTTTAAAAGTTGTAATAAAAATCATAATTAATTATTTACTTCAAAAAAATTACAAAAAATATGCATCACATTGGGGCATGAGTCCTCTACTTATATCTAAAATATTATAAAAAAATATTATCATTTTATTATGGTTAGATTAGGACAAACACCTACTTCTTATTTTCCCTGAAATTTAAGTACCTTTGCATTGAAATTTCAATTTTCACCAAATAGATTTTCTTTTTTAAACAAACCTAGTAGTTTAGAAACTAAATTCAATTTTCTATAGATTCTATTCTTACATATTTTTGAAATAATATAGATAACTTATTCAAATTTTTACGTCAAGTTGCCTAACTCTATTTTTTTTGAATTTTTTGCCACTTAAGGGCCTATTTTTTCCATGATGATCCTGCACATACCCACCATATAACAAACAAAAATTCATGGAGGTGAGAAAAAATCACTAAGAACAATGTCCAATATTATATTTTTAGAAGACCCAAATTACAATGAGTACAAAGCATTGTATATATAGGCAAGGAAGAGGAAATCCACCTATGATGTGGATTGAAAAGAGCCCCATGAAGTGGCACAAATTTGTATAGACAAGTGTGATATATGTGTCAACCTTAGGATCACTAGGAATGTACAAACCAACAACCTATTTGACCAAGTCATCAACATTGATGCCAAGTGTTGAATGACCTTTGAGGTGAGATGGAAAGTCTTCCAACCTCAAAAAGATAGCACATGAGGTTTACCAAATAATTTGGTAACCTCTAGAGGTCTAAAATGTTGCACATCTAGTTAGACAAGATGTTGTCTAACCTCATCAACCTAAGTACACTTAAGTATAGTGAATAGATAAATTATTCACTTTAACACCCTATCTTAAGTGATACATGGGGAGATCATAAAGAGAATAAGCAAATCAACTGAAATTGGAAGTGTGCAAGTATTGTCGAGATGTATAAGAAATTGAAAAAGGGTGTGCATCAAGGCACACATGTATGAGGTGAGAATAATGAGGATCCATTGTTTTAATAGAAAAGTAAGGAAACACATAGCATGGGGAAAGAATCACAAGGATCCACAATTGTGTTGACTAATCAAGGCTCTACAAAACCAAGTTGATTACACTTTATAATTTAGTGCAAGTTCAAAATTTCCCAAATTCCCTCCACATGCAACATGCATTCAGTTTTTTGGCACTTTATATGAGTGCATTTACAAACTTATTTTTTTTATGAGTTCTAAAATTTTATGTCATGAGGCCGATTAAGAAGACATATGCTTTCATTTCTACCTGAGAGGGGAGGTGATTACCAGTGCCTAATGAAAATTATGTGAGGCAAAGCATTGTGAGCAGATGTGTGTAGCCCAAAAATGAATGGACATGGATTTGGGAAATATTTTTGAGTCAAATTAAATGGTGGCTAGGTCTAAACAATTGACCACCCCAAATCAATAGTGACTTCTTCACTACTCAAAGAGCAACAATCTCTACACAGTCAAAATAAGTGGAGGGTTACGTGAGGTAGTGTCCAAATGAGTGAATGGGTCATGAATTGCTTGATCTTCCCATGTAGCATGCTTTCTAATCTTCTCGTGGCCAAATAACAATAAGAAAATATGATATATCAAACATGATTCCCATTTCCCCCATGTTTATGTTTAGATTTGGGCTTTATCATTGATCAAGCAAACAAAGATCTATTCTAGCTACCTATGAATGTGTAGATTGACACGAAAGATAGGAACATGAATGTATATGGAGCCATGAAAATTGGGATTTGGCATGAGGGGATTTCCTTAGTTCTACACTATAGATATAAGAGGTGCCCTCTGAATCTAAAAAACTGCTTGTTGTGGGGTTGATTTGTTGGAACACAAACTCATTTAAAACTTTTATTGTAGATTGTTAGTAGGGAGAGAAGAAAGAAACAAGCTAAATACAACTAATTTGTTCACCTATATAGGTATCAAACTATCTCCCCCTATTCTTTGATACCATATAGGAAACCAAAAATTATGGAGATGAGAAACAAGCACAATAAATAATGTCTAATCTTGTATTTAAATGACCCAAATTACAATGAGTACAAAGCATTGTATATATAGGTAAGGAAGAGGCAATCCACCTATGATGTGGATTGAAAAGTTTCCCATGAAGTGGCACAAATGAGTAGATAAGTGTCCTATAAGTGTCAACCTTAGGATCACTAGGAATATGAAAACCAACAACCTATTCGACCAAGTCATCAACATTGATGCCAATTGTTAGGTGACCTTTGAGGTAAGATGGAAAGTATTCCAACCTAAAAAAGGTAGCACATGAGGTTTACCAAATAACTTAGTAACCTCTATAGGTCTAAAAGGTTGCACATTTAGTTAGACAAGATGTTTTCTAACCTTATCAACCTAAGTACACTTAAGTATAGTGAATAGATAAATTATTTTCTCTAACACATACAATATCTAATAAAAATACACATAATTCATACCAAGATATTGTCTAAAATAGATATTTTATCTTTATAGTGTTAATAATTACAAATAAAATAAAATTGATTGGCTAGATTCTCTGAATTTTTTTCATACTTCCATTGAGAACATAAAAATAACATTTTAAAATAACTTACAACATGAAAGGAAAATGGTTTTGAAATTTAATGACCATGGACATGAAACTAGAATTCACATTCAAACTAGTGCCTTAGACCTAGGGTACAAAGTCAAAGAGAATTCAATTAAACCCTAAATAACAAATTTTAGCCAAATTATGTGAGAGCTTATATATTAGTGTCTAGCAATGATATATTTTAGAATTTACAATCAACTCTTCTTAACAGTCCTTGTATACATTCATTACCATAAATATTTCTAGCATAACAATTTAATCTATTACTTGAATAGAAGGTATACTAAAACCATTAATTTGAAAACAAATAGTAATGATGAATAGAAATGATCCTTGATCAATTTGTATTCATAATTGAAATGAAGTATATAATTCAAGAGACAATTGATTGTGAAATTATCATAATATGCACATGTATTCAGAATTGGTACTATTATATAAAACTAAAAATTACATTCAAAATGCTTCCCTATATAACCTAAATCAGACTGATATAAACCTAGAATGTATAATATTCTGCTTACAAGATATCCAAGATCCTTTAAAAATGGCCTAAAATTCCCTTTTAAAAAAATAAGGGAGAGAAAATATTTGGGCCATGGATAAATGTCACATTTTCATTTAACAATCTTGTCTTAGGATCAGAGAAAAACAAGTACAATTGCTTTTACAAAAGATACAAATATTTCATTAAATGACAAAACAATTGTAAAGACTATTGAAGGAGATATTGTTAATCTTGAAATGATGAAGCACAATGCAAAGGTGTATAATCATTATGTTGAACTCCTCCACCACTTTGAAATCATACTTCTTTGAAAAGCCATTTAGGAACCTATATTGACTGGGTCACAAAAGACAAAAATACCTCCACCCTTTGCAAGATGAAAAAAATATGCCAAAGAAGACATTTACTCAGTATATTTTTCTAACCATGATTTATATTCACCCTTAGAA
Organism: Sequoia sempervirens; assembly: GCA_007258455.2. Classification (NCBI taxonomy): domain Eukaryota; kingdom Viridiplantae; phylum Streptophyta; class Pinopsida; order Cupressales; family Cupressaceae; genus Sequoia; species Sequoia sempervirens. Next base: position 253,852,731 of record VDFB02000013.1, on the reverse strand, counting down.
GGTCATTAAAAAATTTAGCAACTTTTGGACTTTATTATGGGAATCATACCTTGCATCAGGTTTTGGCCTAGTTTCTTTTGTAATATGTCTAGATTAGATTCTAATTTGAATAGGTCATAAATTGAGGTATTCAAGAGTGCTAAATCTAGCTTTTTTTCTATAGATATCTAAAATTGTCTCAACATATCACACATTCTTTTTCATCATCCTCCATCATTTTTCTTCATTCTCATCATTTTTAGTCATTTTCATCATTATTCCCTCAATGCATTACTTTTCTTCTATTAATTAATTAATTAATCATTCTTTTCTTAATTTTCTTCCATCCCACCTAGTTAAATAATTTTTAATTAATATTTAATTAGAGAATTTAAGTTTTCCTCCATCTCACATAGTTAAATATTTTTTAATTATTTGATTAATTTTACTCCACCTTACATAAGGAATAATCTATTTTCAAAAGTGGAATATTCTTTGTATGATAATTAAGTAAATTTTAAATTTATTTAGTTCCCTAATTTCCCTTTCAAAGGAATATTCCATTTTCAAAAATTAAATATTCTCTTTTCAAACTAATTTCATTAAAATAAGGAGATATTCACAGTTAACTCAACCTCAGGAAATCTCCACCATTGACCTTCTTGATCTAATGTCTACCATTGGTTTCAACTTTCAATCTCCACCATTGATAAAAATTATGAAAATCTATAAAATAACCCCTCTCCTTTGTTGAATTCATCACACACATTCAAACTCACTATTATCATGCAATTTCAAGCAATCAAGCATTCTTGAGAAATTTAAGCATCTTGTGATTGAAATCTTCATCAACTAAGGCTATTACATAATTGGGTTCTAAGGTTTGAGCAATCTAATGTTGCAAATATGTGTCTAATCAGTGTTGTCATTAATGTCAACACAGTATAGGTTGTTGCAGTGAAAGGACACAAGTGATTGTAGGTTCAAAATGTACTTTGGGGTGTGTGCTCTACATTTCTACTATGTTGATCCTATGCATATGTAGATATGAAGTGTTATTCAAGGAAATCCATGGGTGATATATCCTGGATCACAGTTGCTAGTTTGATGAAGAGTGAAAGTTGAGTTCACCATTTTGTGAACTGATCCGACATAGTTGGTTATCTGTGGACTGGGAGAAATGTATCTGCTTTGCAGTCCTTTGCTGATTTGCTTTAGGTTTTGTGGATTTGGAAGAAGGTCTATAATGGGGTTATCCATGTTTCATGAAGATTTATCATGGTCTAGTGCTCCGGTATGAAGATTTGAGTGAGCCTTCGATATTCTATGTTCCAAGTTTGAGCCTATGGTAAGAATGGTCTAGTAGCTTGCTCCCCATTTCTTGCATATTCAATATCTTCTTTCTATAGATTGGAATTTATTTAGAGACACATCTGAAGATGGTATGTTTTAAGATTTGAGCATCTAGTATGAAGAGTTGAGTGAGTTATGTTCACTAGAGTGAAAACTGCTTTATCTGTACATTTGGTGGTGATAAAGATAAATGTTCTGCTTCGCATTCCTCCACATTTATATCTTTTGATCTACAATTTTGGAATTAGGTTTGTAATATTGTTATGTGCCCTCAACTCAAATAGTTCTTTTTTTGGTGATTTGGAAGTGATCTCTTCTTTATGACAATGTTGTTTAAAATGCTCCGGTTTGATAAATCCTATAAATAGTGTTGTTAGAGATTGTGTTGAGTTTCTTGGTAATTAGAAGAGCTTGTCGATGTCTCTTGATCATGTTTCTAACTTTTGATTAGTCTGCAAGATGATTGATGGCTAGTGCTCACACTTGACGGTTTGGTCCATGTAAATAGGGGTATCAAGTCGGTGATCGACATGTGAATAGAATCAGATCACCCAACTAACTGACATGTGATCATTTAATAAAGATGAAGCCAAAAGGGTGACATGATCAATCAAAATCAAATATGATCGAATGAACAAAAGAGGAAATTAAATGTATATTGGATTTTGAGGTCGAAAAGAGAGCTAAATTTGGTAAAGTCTTGATAACGAGGATGATTGGTGTGTAGCTTGATATGAGATATGGAAAACATGATTGGATGCCATCATTAATGGATAAAATATTATGTGGATAGCTCGATGTTCTGACATTCATAGATGTAGGTTGCAAATGAAAACCCTAATAGGGGTTTTGACTCATATGAAATATACAAAGGCATGATCCAGGAAAGAGAGAACTAGTGAGTGAGTGTGTGTGCTTGAAGGAAGAAGTGAGAGAGAACTGCAATAGAGAAGAAGAATCATAAAAATACAAGAATCTGATTATAGTTGTGTGAGAGAGAACAAGAGAGAAAAGTATAATGTGTTGAATCAATGCATCATATGTTGAGCAAAACCATGTTATGCATAGTTGATTGAAAATATTTGTAAGAGGTTGTAGCCTCCATTTGCACTGAGTTGCAGCTCAATTCAAGGTGTTGTAGCATCCTTGAAGTCGTAGCTTTTAAACAAGGAGTTTTTGCTTCCTTGGGTTATAGTGCTAAACATTGTAATTGAACTTTGATGCTTGTGAGGCTGGATTAGGACAATACATCCTACTAGCATTTCTCACCATGGTTTTTCCCATATTGGGTTTTCCATGTGTACATACTGTGTTATGTGTTGATCTCTTTTGTGCTTGTTGTTTTTAAATATTCTTGTATCTCAATCTACACATTTAAGTTTACAGTTGAATCTATAAAAAGGTTTTAAGAACTAATTTTTTTTAATGTCTACTGATTCACCCCCTTCTCAGTAGATCATTGTGTTATAACAATTGGTATTAGAGCACCAGGTTCTCTAGGAGAAGGTTAACTATCTTGGATTGATCTTGGATAGGTGAACAAAATGGCACTTCTTAAAGGTTTAAACAAGCCACCTAGGTATAATGGAGAAAACTATGGGTATGTGCAGGATCATCATGGAAAAAATAGGCCCTTAAGTGGCAAAAAATTTAGAAAAATCAAAGTTAGGAAACTTGACGTAAAAATTTGAATAAGTTATCTATATTATTTCAAAAATATATAAGAATAGAATCTATAGCAAATTGAATGTAGTTTCTAAAATACTAGGTTTTTTAAGAAGAAAATAAATCTATTTGGTGAAAATTTGAAATTTCAATGCAGAGTACTTAAATTTTAGGGAAAAAATAAGAAGTAGGTGTCTGTCACCACCCTAACCATAATAAAATGATAATATTTTTTTATAAGATTTTGGATATAAGTAGAGGACTCATGTCTTAATGTGATGCATATTTTTTTGTAATTTTTTCCAAGTAGATAATTAATTATGAATTTTTTATTACAACTTTTAAAAAAGTATAAAAACTCGTATGTCTGACCACCTTAACTTGGTCAAAACTTCATGAAATTCATTTTTTATTTTTAATCCTATAGTATGCAAAGCATAGAATGTGACACATGTTTTGGATTCAAAAAATGTGATATTTGAAAGCTATAGATTTTTCAATCAACCTATCAATCTTTAGTCATAATTTGAATAGAAAATGAATAATAATTACTTATTAAATTCAAAGTAAAGCATAATTTATATTGGTGGAAAGCTGAGAATCTCCTTTAAAAACCCTTTTCATTTCATCAATTTTGGGTAAAAAAAAAAGTTGTCAGCCACATACCCATCATATTGCCACTTTTTGGCCCACCATGATCCGGCACATACCCCTATGCTAAATGGAGCTCATTGATGGAAGGATACTTAATATCTCTTGGAAATGAAGTCTAGGCAACTATGGAGACCCAATATAACATTCCTGCTACAACTCCTACTGATCTGGAAACAAAGAAACTTCATGAGGAAAATAAGAAAGCTTGGTTCATTATTATGAACAATTTTTCTGACTCTGTTCACAAAAAAGTTATGCATTGTAAAAATACTTATGATGTCTAGGAAAAATTGAAGATCTATGAAGGTGACACCAAAGTGAAGTTAGCTCAATTACACGTTATGAGAGAAAAACTTGAAGGCTTGAAAATGACCAAAGAATAGAAGATTGTAGACTATCTTTAGAGAGTTGATGATGTGGTAAATGTCATTAAAGGATATGGTGTAGATCTAAAAGAAGAAGATGTTGTGCTGAAAGTTCTCAGGTATACAACAACTAAATATGATGCCAAGATTTCTTCTATAGTAGAAGGTAGGAAATTTGATAAACTCACTCTTGATGAAGTGCATGGAATAATTACTACATATGAGATGAGAATGCCTAATCCTAAATCATCTTGCAAAGAAGCTGCATTTAAGGTGGTCCAGAAAGAGAATGATTAAGCTGATAAGAAAGAAAAAGTTGTTGTCATTGCATTTGACCATGATGAAACTAATGAAGAAGAAGCTAACTTCATAAGAAGACTAAGGAGAGGGTCTGGTAAGTACAAAGGTAAGCTCCCATTTAAATGTTTCAATTGTGGGAGAACAGGGAATTTTGCTTCAAAGTTTCCATATGGAAAAGAGGATAGTGACAAGCAAGACGAAGGTAGAAAAATGAAGAAAATGGATTATCGAAAAAGGAAGAATTTTGGAAAGAAGAAGAAGAGCTTGTATATCAATGAAGAAAGTGGAGTCTTTGATGCTAGCGATAGTTCAGAAGAGGATCATGACCGTGCTATTATTATTAGAGAAAACAAGAAAGAGTTTTTATTTATGGCTAAGGAAACTAAGGACCAAAAAGATACTTTGGTTGAGGACTTACATGAGGAGGAAGTTGCAGCGGTTGTTGATCTTGAAGGATAATTAATTAGTGCCCTTGAAGTCCTTGAGGAGTTAAGAGATAAATATGATGATCTCAAGATGGAAAAAAAGAAACTAAAAAAGAATGCTCAAAAGGAGACTAACAGAGTAACTCAAGAACTTGAGGAATCTAAGAAGGTGATAGTTGGTCTAAAAGTTCAAATAGAAGAACTCAAAAGAGTTGAAGATGTTATGAAGTCTAAGTTACAAACAAAGATGGAGATATTCTCAAAAATGAAGGCATAAATAGTTTCCCTAAGAAAAGAGTTGGAGAAGGCTAATAAGTAGGTCAGTAAAAGTCTTAATTTGAAAGGTGGTACTAACATTCTAGATGAATTACTAAGTACACAAAAGCTAGCTAGTAAAGAAAAATATGGTTTGGGAATTGAAAAGGGAATGAGTTCATTTATTGATACTTCTGGAGAGCTTTATGAAAGATTTAGAGCAGAAGAAAAATTAGTTTCCAAGGATGAAAAATAAACAAAGAAGATTCTTCCAGAGATGAAAACAAGTTAACTTCAATTGAGAAATTTGTTAAAGAGAAAGAACAAAGTAAAGATAAGAAGCTTAAATGGACAAATCCAAATCAGCAAAAGAAAAACAGAATCCTAACAAAACTAAAAATGATGGTTTCACAAACGTACACTATCCAAGGAGACCTAAACAAAGAAGATATTCTAATCTGGCTAAAAGATACACCATGACCAGGTACTCATCATATTTTAATGGGTAATGCTATACTTGTAACAATTTTGGTCATAGGGCTAGAGAATGAAAAGTTAATCTAAGAAGAAATATAAATTTTATTAGTAAAAATCCATTTTCTCCTTTAATTGATGTGGATGTAGTATGTTCCAATTGTAATAATTTTGGTCACATAGCTAGAGATTGTAGAACAAACTTTAGAAGACAAAATATTCAGTCTAAGAAGAAGAAAACAAAGGTCATTAAGAAAGAGGAAGAAAAGGTTGAAAATAAACCTAAGAAGGTATGGAAGGAGAAAAATCAGATTCCTACTCTGTCAATGATTGATCAAACTACCTTGCATGCAAAAAAAAAAGACTTGTGGGTAATTGATAGTGGCTACTCCAAGCACATGACCAAAGATAAAAATAAATTCATCCAACTTGAAATGAGAAAAGGAGGTTCAGTGAGTCTACATGATAAAACTACTATCAAGATTTGAGGAAAATGAATTATAAGCTTAGATGGAAAGAAAAAAACTAAAGATGTGCTCTATGTGGAAGGCCTAAAACATAATCTTCTTAGTGTTAGTCAGATGTGTGATAATGGATATAAAGTTGTATTTGATTTTGAAGGTTGCAAGATAAGAATAAATCATGAAATAGTTTTTGAAGGAGTTAGGAATGATAGTAATCTCTATAATCTATGTGAAGTGGAAGGCCAAACATGTCTAATCAGTCAAGTAGGAGAAAGTTGGTTGTGGCATAGAAGACTAGGACATGCAAATTTTGACATGGTGAAGATAAGCTCAAAGGGATTGGTTAGAAATATGCCTAAGCTTGAAAAACCTGACAATATCATTTGTCAAGGATGTCATCATGGAAAGGTAACTAAGTTTAATGTTCCCACCAAGGACTATTCAACCACAAAACCTCTAGAGTTAGGGTGATCTTACAATACTGGTTTACAATTTCTTGGAGATCATGATTTTTACTGAAATCACATATTTTTAGAAAATATAATGATTTAAGCCTTAAAAAGTTCCATATAAAGGATTCCAATTGAAGAAGGTTTGATCGAACCACCTTATATCAAACCCCCTTTGATAGAATCCTGCTAGTTTTAAACCATACCTATAACAGTGTCTCCTTTACACCTATCAAAATGCTGATAAAAAACCACTTTTGATTTACCTTTTTGGGGATCAAATGAATTCATTTAAAATTTATTTTTTGTAAGCATGTAGTCCTTATTATAAGCTTCCCAAAAAGTGTAATTTTAAATAAATATGACTTTATTATAATATATATTTTTTAATTTCTTGTGAATGCAGGTTTTTCACCGAAAATCAAGCTCTTTGTTCTCCACATGTGGAAAAATAGCAGATTATCAAAAAAAAAAATTGAAAAATATCAATTCTCTGGATATTGAAGCTCTTGATCCAACAAAAAAATTAAATTAAATTTAGATGCACAATTTTTTTTATGTTGTATACAATTTTCCTATGTCTGAATTGTAATTGGTTTGACTTCAAAACTTTATTATGGAAAAAATATTCAATAAAACACTATGAAACAAAATGAAAGCACTAGATATCATAGTTACAAATATAAATTTGAAAAAAATAGAATTTTATCCTTCATGGAAAAAAATTATGTTGTATGCGGTGAGCATCACTGCTTAAAAATGGTGTTTACTGAAAAAAACTAGTTTTCAAAGGAGTTGGAAAAAGAAGTGCAATCTAATTCCAAATTTTTTGAAAAAAATATATTTATAATCTACAGAAAAAATGTCACAAATCACTAGTTTGCATCATCTTCAAATTCCTCACACTTTAGCTGCTATAGGTGCCTGAAAGTGAAGATTTAATTAGAAAAAATCAGTTCAATGTTCAGTTTGGCCAAAATTTATAAACCATTATTGTGGGATCACCTGTTAGTTCATACTGATCTATGTGGACCAATGAGAACAAAGGAATTTTAAGGAGAAATATATTTTAGGTTGTTAATTTATGATTATACTAGAATGACATATGTCACATTCTTGAGGGAGAAGCTTGAAGCCTTTGAAGCATTTTAAGGTTACAAGATGCTAGTAGAAAATGAGACTAGTAGATGGATCAAATACCTCAGATCACACAAAGGTGGAGAATTTATGTCAAGAGAATTCATGAAATACTATGAAAACCATGGAATTAGATTCCAATATTCAATCCCAAGAACACCACATACAAAAGGTGTGGTAGAGAAAAGAAACTAGATTGTGAAGGAGATGGCTAGAGCCATGTTAAATGAGGAAAATTTAATAGATATATTTTGGAAAGAAGCAGTATTAACTATTGTATATATTCAAAACAAAGCTCTTATCAAATTTAACAGTGGTAAAAATCCATATGAATTGTGGTTTGGTAGGCCTACCTTAGTCAAGCACTTCAAAGTATCTGGGAGTAAATGCTACATCAAAAGAGATGCTAAGGATTTAGGAAGTTTTGAGTCAAGATGTGATGAAGGGATATTTTTGGGGTATTCATATCAAATCAAAGCTTATAAATGCTACAATAAGTGACTGCATAAAATTCTAGAGAGTGTACATGTTAGGGTTGATGAAAGAACAAATTAGGGTCAACCTAGCATAAACAATATAGAAAGTGAGTCATATGAGGATGACTCAGGTCGATGGGTTGAAGAAGAAGACAATGTGCCAGACGTTAACCGAGATTTAGCAAAATATGTTAAAAAAGATCATCCAACAAATCAAATTATTGGTGACAAGAATGATGGTGTGCAAAAAAGAAAAAGGCTTGCAAAGAACAAAGAACAAGTGAATTTTTCCCTCTTATCTCAAATTGAACAAAAAAGCTTTGTTGAAGCCAAAAAAGATGAGAACTGGATAAAATCCATGGAAGAAAAGCTAAATCAGATTGAAAAGAACAAAACATGGGAATTGTTTCCTAGGACCTTAAACAAGAATGTAATTGGAACTAAGTGAGTGTTTAGAAACAAACTAAATGAAGATGGAACAATGGTGGGAAACAAAGAAAGACTGGTGTGCAAAGGTTATGCACAAATAAAAGGGATTGATTTTGAGGAAACATTTTCCCTAGTTGCAAGGTTAGAAGAAATAAGAATGTTTCTTGCATTCTCAATCTACAAAGGCTTCAAGGTATGTCAAGTGGATATCAAATCTACTTTCTTGAATGGAAACCTAGAAGAGGAGGTATATATTGAGAAGCCAAAAGGTTTTTAGCTGTTAGAGAATGATGATTATGTTTGAAAATTGAAAAAGGAATTGTATGGTTTGAAGCAAGCCCTAAGGGCTTAGTACTCAAGGTTGGATTAGTATCTATAACAACAAGGATTCAAGAAGGGTTGTGTTGATAGCAATCCATATCTCAAATCTAAAGGTATGCATATTATCATTGTTGTAGTATATGTAGATGGCATTACATTTGGAGGTAGTAGTGATGTCATGTGCAAAATATTTGCTACAACCATGCAAGATGAGTTTGAAATGTCCATGACTGGGGAACTAAGTTTCTTTCTTGGTTTGCAAATTACACAAGTCGATAAAGGTATATTTATATCTCAAACCAAGTATGCAAAAGAAATGCTTAAGAAGTTTGGCATGGAGGACTGTAAATTGGTTAGTACACCCATGATCAAAGGCTAAAAATTTAGAAAATATGATGAGTCACTGGATGCAAATTAGAATACATATAGATCTATGATTGGGAGTCTACTATACTTAACGACATCTAGGCTTGATATAATGCAAGTAGTTTGTATGGTAGCTAGGTTTCAAGTAGAACCCAAATAATCACATGTCAACGCAGTCAATAGAATCTTTAGATACATAAAAAGTATTGTTGACTATGGCTTATGGTATCCTAAAAGGAAAAAAATCAATTTCATTGCATACATAGATGAAAATTTGGAAGGAAGTGTCGATGAAAAAAAGAGTACAAGTGAATGAGTAAGAAGCAAGATTTTGTCATCCTTTCTACTGCAGAAGAAGAATATGTTGCTGCAACTGCATGTTGTACTCAGGTCTTATGGATGAAGCAGATGTTAAAAGACCTCAAAGTGGAATACAATGAGCTATATCCATTATTTGTGATAATTCAAGTGTCATCAATATCTCAAATAATTTGATAGTGCACTCCAGAACCAAGCATATCTCAATCAAATATCACTTCATTAGAGAAAAGGTTGCAAACAAGGAAGTCAACATGGAGTTTGTTCCAACCAAGGAACAAGTGGCTAATATATTTACCAAGCCTCTTCCCACCGAATAGTTTGAATACTTAAGGTAGAAATTGGGAGTGATTTCTCCCACTTCATATCACTAAACTCTAGTGATAGGGCCTGTTTCCAGGGGGTGTTTCAATGATTGTTCATTTGACCCTGGTTCAACACTATGTGATCAAGTCATGTAAAATCTAAGTGATGTAGGGACATCTGGAAGATTCCAACCTGTTGAGATTGTGAACATTCAGTTGTAGAGTACCAGAGCAAGAAAAATTGAAGAATACTAAATTTTATTGTTGTAAACAAAGATTTTGGCACCTGAATGTCTTTCTAGCCCTTTTAGGGTTTTTCACCTAAAAGGGGCAAGAATGGGCCAAAATGCAATGTTAAAATTCAAGGATTGATGTGATGTGGGTGCAATATGCCTAAATAAGATGACCTAAATGCAAAAAACTAATGAAATAGATCAATTATTGAATGCAAACTAAGAAATATGTAGTCTTTGCAAATATAGTGTTGTATGCAAACATGAATTAGAAACATGCACAAATGAAAACATAATTGAATGAGACTAAATGGAGTGCACCTGGAAATTGAAAGCAAACCTAAAAAGGTTCTAGAATGTTTTAGAATTCAATGTTGATGCTCACTGGGACTCATTTTCCAACTCATTTTCCACAAATGGCGAATTAGTCCTATTTCTAGTAAAATTTGCCAGAACAGGTTTCAGGAGGCCGAGAATAGAGAACTTTAGAAAATTATTTTTCTAGCTTGGGAGTGGGACTCATTCATCACTGATGATGAATTATTCCACCTACAGAAATCTACAAAGTCAAAGTTCAACTTTTTAGGTTTTGGTCAGCACTTTTTTGCTTGTCGGGTTGTAGGATCTGAATCTGTAGAAAATGGACTAAAAAGGGGTCTTCAAACTCCAATTAGGGTTATGTTGACTTTGATAACTTGCATGAATTTTCAACACCTTTTTGAAACCTTTTTCCTTGAAAAATTATGCCTACCTGTAAACACACATGCAAAGAGCGAAAAAAGGGTTAAGGGTTAGAGTATAGGGGTTTTCCTTTGTCAAACCCCACTTTCGTAATCAAACCCTTGATAATGGAATGAAATAAGAAAGGAATGATGCACAAATAACATGCAAATTCCATAGACTCACCAATAACATGAGTGTATGAGATGATTAAGTGAATATGATGAATAGGGGTTAAAATGAATAGAAATTCATGCATTTATACACAATTATGCCCTAATTTCCTAAAAATACATCACAGGCTGACCTTAGGTCTTTAGGAATAAAAATCCGCTAGTAATTTGAATTTATTTTTATTTTTGTGCCAAGAGGGACTCATTCAACACCCTAGGCGAATGGGTCCCACTCAAGGCATATGAGTGGGTGTTAGGAATTAAGTTGTCTTTAATGTTGTTTTTCAGTTTTGTATTCAAAAATACACTTAATTAAGGCCTGTAAGTGCATAAAGGGGCCAAATAGAGCACAATAAAGGTGTATTTGTTGATGACAAGCCTAGAAAAGTGTGAAAGTTTATTACAAGACTTTACAACACTTTACAATAAGACTTGGTATGTAATAAAAAGAGGGTGTATAGATGAATTATAATAAGAAGAGTCTAGAAAAGTGTGAAAATGTCTTACAACACTTCACAACATTTTTACAAGACATCATAAAGTCTTAATGATTCATAAAGATTCAAGACCTAATGTGAACGTGTGGGCCACATTGCCACATTAAATCAAGGCAAGATCAAGCCAAATAAGCACAAGGAGGGACAAAACCAAAAAAAGTAAAAGGGTTACTTTTTTGTGTTCACAGTTAGACCCCACTTTAGTGAGAGGATGAACTTGCTTCAAACTCACTAAAGTAGAGCAATGCATCTCAGGAGGGGTCCAAATGTACTAATTCTTGGTAAGGTGGGACAACAATGATCAAGAGGGATGATCAAGCCCCTGGGATGAAGATCCCATGGAAAATCAATCATAAGCACAAAGGAACACACATGAATGTGATGAAAAAGAATGAAGGAAAGAAGAGAAAGCTTCAATCATTTGTCCAGCTCGTTGTGGATTAGATCTAGGCTGTTTGTTTGGAAAAACAAAATGTGTACACTCTGGGGTGACAGAACTCATGGGTGTCTAGAGGGTGAGAAAGCCTAAGTATACTCACTCTAGGGCCACAAAAATTTTGGTTGTCCATGGGGTGAGAGATCCACAAGGTGGCTATGGGGAAAATTCATGCCTCAGAATGGGATTTCCCACTCAACCATATCAAAGTTATGCCTCCTGATAACTTAAATAAGGCACCACAAAGGACAATGTCATTTTGTGCTTTGTGAGACAACCGAAGCTTTGTATGCTTAGAACTCATGAACAAATGCAATGGAACCACATACATGCAAGCTATGTTATGCAAGGTGGCCATGTAAATGAAAAATGAAAAAGAAATATTCAAATGAGTCTTGTTAAGTTCATGCAAGGTCTTAACTTAGTGTGTCTAATGTATCCAAGAGAGGACCAATCAAATAATAGAATATTCACAACTTAGGGGACGCAGTGCATTGCATCAGGCCACTAAGAGGAATGTAATATGCTAAGACAGATCATGCTTATGAAGAGAATCACACCCAATGTCATCCAGAAAGTGACAAACTCATCGTATAAAGTAACAAGGTTGAACTAAGAACCAAGAAAAATAAAAATGAAAATGAATAATGCCAATGTATGCTCCCACTTCAAAGGAATTGCTACACACCATTTTGTGAGCAATGACTTTAAAGTAGAAAAATGCATAAAGAAACAAGACAGAAGAGCCAACATATAAATACCTTATGCCAAGTCATACATTTTTGAGTAAGGTTGTGTCAAGAAAATGAAAAGGAAAAAAAGAAAGAGGTATTGCATCCGAAAAGGAACAGTTCACCAAACACATAAGGGATCTAAGGATTTGGGGCTAGTATGTTCATTGCTGCAATGTTTTTATTAAAGAGCTTGGAACTGTCATCATTCCCCAAATACACATAGAACTAGAAGAATGGCACAAAGAGAGTGAAAACAAAAGAAAAATAAAGTTTGTTTTGGGTCAACATGGAAGAGACATTTATGTCTCCATTCTTTGCATCATCCCCAAAAGGAAAACACAAAATAAAAGTGAAAAAAGAAAAGCAATTTACAACATATAGAAGAATGTAGGTACAAATAGAGGAATTGCACAAAGAGAGAGAACATCAAATGTCACGTCATGGGGGAACACGATACACACATACAAGAAAAAGAAGAGAAAATGAAAAAGACTAGTAAGGTAGATGCAAGTTAGTTGATGAGTAAGTCATCTGCCTCCCAATCATGTTCAGTGTATTGTGATGGCGGTTGACTATACAAAGGGGCAATTGCAAGTGCTAAACTAGGGGAATTGCTAGGCTCTACACTTGTTGTAGGAGATTGGTCATTTAGGTTCATGGAAGAGGAAAATGTATTTAGATCATTATGCACCTCTTCATCTATTTTAGAGATCTCATCATCATCATCTAGATTAAGCACGACGGGAGGACAGATGGTAATTTCCAATGAAGGGTGTATCTAGAGTTGTGGTTATTGTATCAGATTATTTTGTTGTGATTGGGGAGGAGGGTCATTATTTATTGATTTTTTCAAAGCAGGAGGTTTATTTTCTTTGTTGTTTTCAGTTTGTAATTGACGAGCAAGGAGATGATGTTGATGTTTACGCTCCCTAGCACCACAGTTTTTTTTTATTCTATTTTGAAGTTGTGTAGTTGTTAGAGTGGGTTGATCCACCATAGGTTCTTTTCTTCCTCAAGGGGAGGAAAAAAAATATCCATAGGAGGTGTATCAATCACTTTCTCCTTTTCTTTATAAACTTGTTTTATGCGAGGGGGCATGATGGAGTTGGTTTCATTATCTCTTGGATGTTTGGATGAGGAAGGTGAAGTGTTTATTTTTGGTTGATCTGGGGTTGGTGGTTGAGGTTTAGGTTGAAGCATTATCTCATCGATGATGGGGATGTTGGAAGTGGATGGGGATTGGTTGCGAAGGGACGATTCAACAATTTTCTTTGCTTTAAACTTTTGACAAGCAATGAAAAGGAAATCTTTGTGAGGTATTATGGGTTCCATGAGCTCTAGCCAAAAGGCTTCTAAGGAGATGTTAACTTTAGAAGAAAAAGGGTTAAAGACAGTATGGTGAACAGTGAATATGTCATTGTCATGCAAAAACTTCAAACATTTGTGTATGACTAAAGGAACAACTTTCATTAACCGAAGTCATGGATGGCCTAGCCATAAACAAAATTGATCTAATTGTGGAATGATGGAAAATGTTACATCCACTATCTTAGGTCCTATCTATAATGGAAGGATGATCCATCCTATCGTAGTGCACACAAAACCAAAAAAAAATTATCCATGCTCGTGGTTTGTCATAAATATATTTGTAAAGATCATGTAAGACCAAAAAATTCCCGAGTGATCACATTCTCACCATAGGCAGGTCTATGAGTATCCCATTAGTGGGCTTATCATAAAAGGGGAAATAATGGGATGAAATGCAATGTTAACATTCAAGGATTAATGTGATGTGGGTGAAATATGCCTAAATAATATTAACTAAATTATGAAAACTAATGAAATAGATCAATTATTGAATGCAAACTAAGAAATATGAAGTGTTTGAAAACATAGTGTTGTATGCAAACATGAACCAGAAACATGCACAAATGAAAATAGAATTGAATAATACTGAATGGAGTGCACCTGGAAATTGAAAGAAAATCTAAGAAGGTTCTATAATACTATATAATTCAATGTTGATTCCCACTAGAAGTCATTCACCATAGATGGCGAATTAGTCCTATTTCTGGTAAAATCTGTCGGAATAGGTTTTGGGATGCAAGGAACACAAAACTTAAAAAACTCTTTTTCCAATCTGGTAGTGGGACTCATTCACCATTGATGGTGAATCATTCCACCTACAAAAATCTGCAAATTCAAAGGTCAACTCTATGGGTCCTGGTCTGCACTTCTTTGCTTGTCGGGTTGTTGGATCTAAATCTGTAGAAAATGGACTAAAAAGGGGTCTTCAAGCTCCAATTAGGGTTATGTTGACTTTGATAACATAGATGACTTTTCAACACCTTTTTGAAACCTTTCTCCTTGAAAAATCTACCTACAATACCTACAAACACACATGCAAAGAGGGGAAAAAGGGTTAAGGGTCAGAGTTTAAGGGTTTTCCTTGGTCAAACCCCACTTTGTTAATCAAATCCTTGATAATGAAATGAAATAAGAAAGGAATGATGAAAAAATAACATGTAAATGTCATAGAATCACCAAACCCTTGTTGTTGAAATCTGAAGATATGTCAATGGTTGCAACAAGATGCTTGATAATTGCTTGATTGAATGATGCTATGATGCTTGAATGCTTGAATGAATGAGTGTATGAGATGATTAAGTGAATAGGATGAGTAGGGGTTAAAATGAATAGAAAGTCATGTATTTATACACAATTATGCCCTAATTTCACAAAAATACAACATTAAAGGCCAACCTTTGATCTTTAGGAATAAAAACCCGCTAGTAATTTGAATTTATTTTGATTTTTGTGCCAAGAGGGACTCATTCGCCACCCTGGGTGAATGGGTCCCACTTAAGGCATATGAGTGGGTGCCAAGAATTAAGTTGTCTTTAATGTTGTTTTTCAGGTTTGTATTCAACAATACACTTAATTAAGGCATGTAAGTGCATAAAAGGGCCAAATAAAGTATAATAAAGGTATATTTGTTGATGAAAAGCCTAGAAAAGATGAAAGTTTGTTACAAGAATTTAAAACACTTTAGAATAAGACTTGGTAAGTGATAAACAAAGGGTGTATAGATGAATTATAATAAGAAGAGTCTAGAAAAGTGTGAAAATGTCTTACAACACTTCACAACATCTTTACAAGACATCATAAGGTCTTGATGATTCATAAATATTCAAGACCTAATGTGAATGTGTGGGCCACATTGCCATATTAAATCAAGGAAAGATCAAGCCAAATAAGCACAAGGAGGAACAAAACTAGAAAAAGTAAAAGGGTTAATTTTTTCATGTCCACAACAAAATTTGCATGACAGAGTCTATGGAGCTGGGATTAGCATCTAGACATATCCATCTACAATTTATCCAAAATTTAGAGAATTTGGTTTTGATTCTTGAGAGATATCATCTGTAATAGATTACATGTTTTCACAAACTAGATTTGAGAAGTGGTGGCTACCCCTCAGGGGGAGTAGCTAGATATTACTGATATGGGTCCTGGATCAAGGCCAACAAGTATATCTTTAGTTTGTTCAGAGTAGTAGAGTGCAAATATGTGCCCCTTCTCATTAATGTGAAAGGGGGAGAGACACATCATGTCAAAAACTTAAGGGGAGAGAGAGTGCAAGAAATGTTGTGTAGGATTTCTAATCTAAGAAAAAGGGGGAGAGCAAGTTATGTGAAAGAGAGAATATTGTAAGGACAACCAAGTGCAAGGAAAGTTGTGTAGGTTGTCTAATCATAAAAAATAAAGGAGTATGCTAGAATGTAATGGATGTTGTCTTTGATGTTTTTTCACATCATGTGTTTCCATCAACAACAAAGGGGGAGATTGTTGCAAATATGTGTCTAACCGGTGTTTTCATTGATTTAAACATAGTATAGGTTGTTGCAATGAAATGAAACAAGCAATTGCAGGTTCAAAATGTACTCTGAGGTGTGTGCTCTGCATTTCTACTATGTTGATCCTATGCATATGCAGATCTAAAGTGTTGTTCAAGGACATCCATGGGTGATATATCATGGATCATAGCTGCTAGTTTGATGAAGAGTGAAAGTTGAGTTCATCATTTTGTGAACTGATCCGACAATGTTGGTTATTTGTGGATTGGGAGAAATGTATCTACTCCGCAGTCCTCCGTTGATTTGCTTTAGGTTTTGTGGATCTGGAAGGTCTATAATGGGGTTATCTATGTTTCATCAATATTTTTCATGGTCTAGTTCTTTAGTACGAAGATTTGAGCGAGCCTCCGATATGCTATGTTCCAAGTTTGATCCTATGGTAAGAATGGTCTAGTACCTTGCTCCACATTTCTTACATATTGAATCTCTTTGTCTATGGATTGGAATTTATTTAGAGGCACATCTAAATATGGTATGTTTCTATAGACATCCAAATTTGGACACTTAATTTATCCAAATTTATCACTTTTCATCTAAACATCCTCTTATCCGAGTTAATTAAGTAATATTACTATTATTTAATTAATATCCTTAATTCTGTCAAATCCTTAAGGTATTTAATTAATAATTAAATACCTTACCCTCCTTAATCCCCTTTTCATCAAATGAATTAAATAAATCTTACATTTATTTAATCCCTCACATGTCATTTTCATCTAATCCCAATCCATCTCCTAATCTCTTCATTAAGGATGTGCACATGCCTAATCCTTGATTAGGATGTGTCACATCCTCCAACTTTTGCAAGTTGGCTTCTAATCCTAATTAGCCCCTAATTATCCTCTAATTACTGATTAGTCAAACCTAATTAGTACCTTGGTCAACTCTCCCCATCCCCAAGGAATTTTTAATTCCTTTTTATTCACCCTAGGCTCCTCTCTTCCCCATGTGAATTTTTAATTCACTTTTATTCCTCCTAGAATCCCCTTTTCCCATGCACCTTCTAGAATATTTGACTTGTCACATCAAGTCACATGTGACAAACTCCCACCTTTTGGGAACATTATCTTATCCACCAGATTCTTCCAATCATTGTGAATTTTTAATTCACTTTTATTCACCCAAGATTCCTCCCATCTCCCAATGTACTTGGAAGGTACTTGTCCTTCCTCCACCTCATGTACCTTTTGGCCACCTCATTTACACCTCACCTCCTCTTAGCCATCTTACAATCCACATGTCAAGATGTGAGGGCTTGTGAGTCCTCAACTCACCTTAGCCCTTCATCTTGGCCTTGTTGAATAAATCTCAACCATTGAATTTTCTAGAGAATTCAAATTCTCCTATAAATACCCCCTGCTCAAGGGCATTTTAAAAAACACTTTGAATTTTCATAACTACATGCTGCCAATTTGCATCCTCAATCCTTTGCCATCATTTAGTCATCTCTTTTAATCATCTTGCACATTGAATCTTGCATTTAATCACTCAAGCAATCATCTAAGGAGCACACAAATCATACCAAGCAAGGGCCAATCAAAGAGATATCAACAGCAAGGAAGGTAAAACTATTTGTGTCTTATGCTATCTATTTTCCTTCTTGTTTTGTCACTCTCTTTTGGCTAATCTTGAGGTGTCCTTGGTCTTTTATCATTCGTATTTTGAGTTATTTTATGCACTAGAATAGGATAAATTCTAAGGTATACATTTCTGGCACGCCCGGTGGGACCCACAAACGGGTTCCTATACTTTACGTTTGTTGTTGTTGAGGTTTTTGCAGGAACATGTCGCAGAAGGGCGACTACGCCCCTATTTTTACCGTAGAAAGGCGATTACGCTCCTGTTTTTACTGCAGAAGGGCATGTGCGCCCTCTTGGACTGAAAATCATTTTTTTCCTAACACTTTTCTGCAGAAGGGCATGTGTGCCCACTTTGGCTGAAACTTCACTTTTTTGCTCACTTTTCTACAGAAGGGCGTGTGTGCCCACTTTGGCTGAAACTTTTTTTTGCTACTTTTCTGAAAGGGCATGTCGCCCTTTGGCTGAAACCACTTTTTGCTAACACTTTTTCTGCTGAAGAGCATGTGCGCCCACTTTGGCTGAAACTTATCTTTTTTTTTGCTAACACTTTTCTGCAAAAGGGCATGTGCGCCCACTTGGGCTGAAACTTGTCTTTTTTTTGCTACCACTTTTCTGCAGAAGGGCGTCTGTGCCCACCTTGGCTGAAAGTTGTCCTTTTTGCTAACACTTTTCTGCAGAAGGGCATCTGCGCCCACCTTGACTAAAACTTGTCTTTTTTGCTAACACTTTTCTACAGAAAGGCGATTACGCCCCTATTTTTACTACAGAAGGGCATGTGCACCCACCTTGGCTGAAACTTGTCTTTTTTGCTAACACTTTTCTGCAGAAGGGCGTGTGTGCCCACCTTGGCTGAAACTTGTCTTTTTTGCTAACACTTTTTCGCAGAAGGGCGACTGCGCCCACCTTGTCTGAAACTTGTTTTTGTGCTAATGCTTTACTGTAGAGGGGCATCTGCACCCTCTTGGGCTGAAATTTATTTTTGTGCTAACACTTTACTGCAGCGACGCGACTACACCCTTTAGGCTGAAATTTGTGCACTTTTTTGTAGAAGGGCAACTACGCCCCTGTTTTTATCGCAGAAAGGCAACTACGCCCCTGTTTTTACTACAAAAAGGCGATTACGCCCTTGTTTTGCTGTAGAATGGTGACTGCGCCCCTTGGAAGGTAAAATTATTATCTTGGCTTCAGATTTCTTTGCTATTTTCTCATTAACATTGTTTTTGCAAAGATACATGTGTTTTGTGCTAACTTTTTGTAGCATATTCTTGTGAAGTTGATGGAGAAAGCAGGATAAAATATCTAATATTTGCTTGCAGGGTTATCCATTTGCTCAAATTTTTTTTAAAATTATCCTTGCTATTTGCATTAATCTAAAAACATAGTTTAATTAGAGGGAGTAATATTCATTGCTTACTGTGCTTGTCTTTTTGTGTTACCCGAAGGGAGCATTAGTTTGTTTTCGCTTTCCCCTTGCACTTCGTGTGAGCCTGGGGAGTAGTTGGAAGCGGTTCATGCTTTCTATATAGTGGGACCTGCTTGGGGATTTCATCACCCCAAGGGATGATTCCAACCACGCGTACCGGCGAGGTATACAAAGGGGGGAGAGCGAAAGTTGTACCCCAATCCAGTCACGTCATAATTGGCAGAGCATTGAAGCTAGGGTGATACCTAGATAGACGTGAAGAGTTGGTCCGAACCCTTCAGTATCTCGCTGGGGTTCTCGACTCATGCTTGTGACGGGCTGGTGTTCATGGTTGTGCCTCACGTACCGAGAGTATATCGAGGACTCCCTAGATACCTTGTGCATCCTAGATTAAGACCACTTTGGCCATACCCTTAACACTAATCATAGGGTTGTATTTGCTTGAGAGTGTTTTCTTGTGAGAAACTAGTGAACTTTTGATGATTTGGCCTTATCATTGTCATTTTGAAGTCCTTGCCATAGTCATTTGCATCAAAGCAAGCCTCTGTTTTACCACAGTGAGGCGATTATGCCCCTGTTTTTACCACAGAAAGGCGACTACGCCCCTGTTTTACCGCAGTGAGGCGATTACGCCCCTGTTTTACCACAGAAAGGTGATTACGCCCCTGGTTTGCTGCAGAAAGTCAAATTTGCCCTCCTGAACACCCAAAATTGCCCCATTTGGATCCATTTAGCCTTTAAACCATCACTTAACCATTCCCAACCATTACCTCATCATCCCAAGCCTTCATTTTGTCACTTCAAATCTTCAAAAAACCCCCATTGGACCATTCTAAATCCCCACTCATTCTCCATAATCATCTTCAATCTACCCGTTCATTCTAATTTCCTCATATTCCATTTAAAAGTCCATACCCTCATCTAACATCCACCAATAATTTTTTACCATTTACATCACCAAACACCACTCATAATCAGCACAGAAAGGCAGAAGCACCCCCTATTTTGCTGCAGAAAGCTGACTACGCCCCTTTAACTTCTCGGGGCCATCATTTATGAATCGTGCATCCGATCGACTTCGTCCAAAAACTAAAGTTGCTTAGTTTTTCAAGCTCTATCCAGTGGTACCTTCCATTTCCTCCTATCAAGAATTTGACCATCCCAGGGCGGCCACGCCCTGCATCGCGGGGTGGATACGCCCCTAACTTCCCGGGGCTGTCATTTACAAACCGTGCATCGGATCAACTTCGTTCAAAAAAAAAATTGCTTAATTTTTTGAGCTCTATCTACTGGTACCTTTTGTTTCTTCCTATCTAATCAAACCAATCCATTCCTCTAATCAAATTCATCCAATCATCTAATCAATCCAAGCACACCAATCCTATTAGATTCATCCAATCACAACTATCCAATCAACATCATCCAATCATTTGATCCTCTCCAATCAAACCAATCTAGTCCTTTAATCAAATTCATCCAATCATCTACTTGATTCAACCATTCATCTACCCAATCCAATCAATCATTTTCCCCATCCAAATCCCTTGAACATCATTTCAGAAGTTATTTTCCAAATTGACCTAGGTGTTTGAATCCAATCATCATCATCAACACCTACTTAGGATTGTCATCCATCCTAAGATAATCATCACCATCAGCCCTATCAATTCACTTTCAATCTCAAGGTGGATTCGGTGTCGTAATCATCTGTTTGTGCTTTAAATCGATCAATCATCAATCAATCTTATCCAATCCGATCCAATCACATCCCTATCCAATCATCCATCTACCGAATCCCATCAAAATCAAAATCAATCCCATCACATCATCCAATCATCCTAATCTGAGCTTTAATCCAATCCTCATCTGAGCTTGAATTAAATCCCAATTTGAGCTTTCATCCATCTCCATCAAAATCTTTTATCCATCCTCTTTATGCTTTCATCATCATGAATCCTTATCCTCCATCAATAGTGGTCAAGGGAAACCCTAATTGCATTGATGATGATAACGAAAGTCTTGTTGATCAAGAGGAATATGACATAGACCCCCTTGACACTATCATTGCTAGTAAGCTTTCTCCACCCACTTTCCAAAATCCAATCACCCCCTCGAGTTATCCCGTTATGTCTTCGTCCATGCCTAATCATGTTGCTTCTGCTACCTTTGACAAGGGATATCCATCATATCCATCATACCCTTCATCATCATCCTCTTATCATCCTCTTATCCTAGCCTACCATCTCAATACCCCTATCCTAATCCCCCATCCACATCCTCCTATCTAAATCCTTCATCCACATATACCCACTACCCTAATCTTCCATGCCAATCTACTCACTCTAATCCTACATTCGTACCTTCCTATCTTAATCCTACATCTACACCCTTTTACCTTAATCCTACATCCACATATCCTGATCCTAATCCACCATCCCAATACCCTTATTATAATTCATCCCCCACATCCTCTTGTCCTACTACACCACCTATATCCTCTTGTCCTAATCCATAATCCATGTCCCCTATCTTAATTCACCACTTCAATATCCTTACCTTAACTCCTCCTATCCAATCCTAGTCCTCCATCTACTCCTAGTCCTCCATCCAATCCCATTCATCCATCTACTCCTAGTCCTCCATCCAATCCTAATCCCCCATCTACTCATAGTCCTACATTCAATCACATTCCTCCATCTAACCCTAATCCAACAATCCATAATCCCTCATCCATTTCTACCACCCTAGCCAAGCCAACCATATGCAAGTCTCTCATTTCCGAAGTTCTCCAAGGACTTATAACAAAGAAGACATCCCCCACTCCACACATTGCAGTCATGGAACCATGCCATCCCAACCCATCATCCATGGTCGTTAGTGACGAGACCCTTCTCCACTCAACACCTATCACTGATGAAACCATCACACCCTTTGAATCCATCGAGCCCCCATGTCCTACCATCACATCCTCTAAATCCACTGGGCCCCCATCTCCTACCATCACACCCTCTGAATCCACTGAGCCCCCATGTCCTACCATCACATCCTCTGAATCCACTGGGCTCCCATCTCCTACCATCACATCCTCTGAATCCACTGGGCCCCCATCTCCTACCATCACACCCTCTGAATCCACTGAGCCCCCATCTCCTACCATCACATCCTTTAAATCCGTTGAATCCATTGAACATCCACCTCCTACTCCAAGAGTCATCAAACTCATCGATGACGCCCAAATCCATTCTGGTGACTGCATCGAATCCACCATCCTTCCATCTCCCCAACTTGAAGAGTCTCTCCAACACTCTGTCATCCTTCCATCCACACAAGATGCGTCATGCCAAGAGTCTAATCCAAAGCATGCCAACATATCCCCTTCTCTAGATCAAGATCCTACCATCCTATCTAGTTCACCTCAAGATCATAGTCCCCCATCCATTCCACCCCATGATCCCCTTGTCTCCACCAATCCATCTTCATCTCCATCGCATGAGCCTGATACCACAAATCCAAATCCTATCATATCCCCTAATCCCTCTCCTAATATCACCTATCCACATGCTGCTATCCCACCATCTCCCTCTCATGATCCCCCATCATCGCCTAAAACTACTATACCTACACCGCTTGCATATCCCCTTGGTACTCTCACATTCTTCCATGGTGGCCTCCTCGCAGAAGAAAAGCATAGTGTATTTACCGCCCATCATCCTCCACCTAATAATGGATTCACATCATGTTTTCTGAATAACACAAATCTTATCATGGATCGCATGCTCAAGAAAATGAACTATCAAGGAAAAGGTCTAGGCCTTCATGAGCAAGGTATGTTAGAGCCCATCCAAGTCAAAGAACAAGCTTGCATGCAAAGTCTTGGACCTATTTCCCAAGCCTCACAATCTAAAGATGTTGGTACAACCTCTAGACGTCCTCAACGAGCCTCTTCCAAAATAAATATAGGCTCTTTCCATCGCTCCACCAAATCATATGTTGTCATCCCTCCTCCTCTATCGTATCGCCTCAAAACCACCGTCCATATTCCTCCTTCATCTTCTCCCTCCATCCACCATATCCCATCCTTCATCTACTCCATCCATCTTGGGTCCTTATGTCCCTCCACCCACTCCATTTACTTTGGGTTCATATATCCCAAAATCACCTCCTCCATCTCATCCTTTTATCCATCCAATGCCTATCCATGTCATCCATCATAAACATCCTAATCAGGATCAACAAAGGCACATACCTGCACATCCTCTGTCTACACATAATCCCCATACTCCTACCTTCGTCGCTCCACATCATCCATCTCTTCACACCCATCCTATGGCTACTAAATGCACTTTGGATGCTAACATAAAAATGCATAAATCCAAACATCCATGTGAATCCAACGCTTCCCATGTCCCCTCTAAAAGACATGGTAAAGAAAAGAAAAACAAAATCCCAAATCAAAATCAAATCTATAGCTCACAAAGAGCTAGCAAAGCAAAGATCAAAACCATGTGGATCCCAAAGAAAAAAGATGCAATGCCATCAAATGATCAATCTATAAGAACATCCAAAGTTGCTAATCCAAAAGTTGATTATACACCCCTTTCATCTCCTAAATCTGTTTTGGGTCCCTATGTCCCGAAATTCACTATTCCATCTCTCTCCATTATCCCTACATTCTCCATCCATTAGTCCCCTTTATCTTTTCACATCCATCACCACATGCGCCAATGTTGGTCCCGAACTCATCTCCCCATCACGTATCCGTCCCCTCATTCTATCCATACTATTTCCAACATCCCACCCATTACCCCACGTATCTCCCCCATCAAATCCCTCTCATTCATCCTCTAGCATAATCCATTTCTCCTAATAAGGTTGTACCAATAGTCAGTTCGAACATGAGCTCTTAATACCTCGTATAGAACTTGATGCTTGAGTCCTTCATCCATATCCTTATCGCATGTCTCAAATCTAATGATTTGCCCTCCCCATCCTTATCCATCCCTCCGTGATAATTATCCATAAAAGTCCAAAAATCCAAAAAATAAATAAATAAATAAATAAACAAACAAACAAACAACAAAAAATAACAATAATAATAAAAAATAAAAAATAAAAATAAAATAAACAAAAATTGAAAAAATGTTAAAAATAAATAGTAAAGAGAAATAATTCATCCAATGGTGAAAACTTGGCAAACAAGTGCCTTGGATAAGTACCATGATGAAAACCTGGCAAACAGGCATCATGCGTAAATCCCCATCTACACTTGGGGGAAACTTCCTGATGTGCATTCCCACTATGCTTCTTGCTATGCTTCCCGCTATGCACCATCTTCCTGTTATCCATCCTCTTCATAAAACCCCTCCATCCCACCTATCTTCCGCATCCTACTATCATATCCCATTTATCTCCCATCCCTCCATCCTTCTTGTGATCTTGATCAAAACAGGGGCACCTATCTATACATGATTTGGCCACCTCTTGGTATACATTCCCTTCATCCATGCTCTGTTGTGTTCCTTGGTCAGCTATCCTGTCCTCCTCTAGTTATCTATTCTTCCCATCTACTCATCTCCCATCCCTCATGCCTCATCATATATGACATATCTAGAGTGGGGGCATCTGCTTCCTTTGTGACATAGTCCTTGGAGACATCATCTATCATAACATCCCTTCCATCTCTCCATGCTTATCTTCATATCCATTTATACTCGCATCCCTTCCATCTCCCCATCCTTATCTTCGTATCCATCTATCCTAGCATCCCTTCCCTCTCCCCATCCTTATCTTCGTATCCATCTATCCTAACATCCCTTTCATCTCCCAATCCTTATATCCCTATCCATCTATCACAGCATCCCTTCCATCTCTCCATCCTTATCTTCATATCCATTTACACTCACATCCCTTCCATCTCCCCGTCCTTGTCTCCATATCCATTTATACTAGCATCCCTTTCATCTCCCAAGCCTTATATTCTTATCCATCGAAACAATCCCTCCCATCCTTCATCCATTCTTTCATCTTTATCCTCATCCCATCTCACAATCCCTTGTCATTGGTATTTGGCTATAGGCCTCCTTCCATGCAACCCAATGCCCTTTATCTCATCGCCCTCACTTTTGCTTCTCTTACACATCTTTTCAATCTCTTATCTTTTCTCTGTCTTCATCGCCTCGTCCCCCTTTCTTCTTTTCTTTGTTGCCATGGCTCCGCCCCTCCCGAGGGCGTGTCCACCCTCCCAGGGCGTGTCCACCCCATGGGGCATCTACGCCCTCCTGGGGCGTGTACGCCCTCCCGGGGTGTCTGTGCCCCGTTGGGGTGTGTGCGCCCTCCTGGGGTGTGTACGCCCCGTCGGGGCATCTGCACCCTCCCGGGGCATGTACGCCCTCCCGGGTCGTCTACGCCCTGTCGGGGCGTGTACGCCCTTCCGGGGCGTGTACGCCCAAATGCCCCCATTGGGGCGTGTGCGCCCTCCCGGGGGGCGTGTACATCTGTCAGGGCGTCTGCGCCCCGTCGGGGCATCTGCGCCCCGCCGGGGTGTGTCCGCCCCGTCGGGGCATCTCTGCCCTCCCTGGGCATGTCCACCCTATGGCCCGGGGCGCATACGCCCCACTGTGGTGCACCCTTCTCCCTGCCAAAAATTTCACTTTTTATAGTCTTTTTCAAAAAACCAATCCCAACCCATTTTCTAATTTTCCCCTGCCAACAAAACCCATGTGTTGAAATTTTCAAAATTGATTTTTGATTTTTACACCGAAACTTTCGGAGGCCATAAATTTTGACCCAGGTGTCCGTTTGAGCTGAAATTTGACGGGTGGTTGCATTATGGCACATTTTCGGGGCCTCAAACTTTCATCTTGACCCTCAAAATCCAAATTTAGTGTTTTTTTCCAACATTTTAAAAAATTGTTTTCACTCATAACTCGAAATGCATATATCGAATTTGGGATGTTAGTTGGCAATTCATCCTATCTCAATATTGGGTATTTCTTGGAAAAAATTTGGACTCTCAAAAGTATATCCGTGAAGTTTCCTAAAATGAAAAAATTTGACAATTTTTGACAATTGCCAAATTTGGCAAAATCTGCTTGTCAACACCTTACATCCCTTAAGCCCCAAAACTCGGTGTAGAATCAATCCAATCATATCCTTCAATCATTCTAGTCTTCAATCCAATCCTCATCTGAGCTTTAATCTTATCCCAATTTGAGCTTAGCCAAACCCCTAATCTGGGCTTTCATCCATCTGCAATCAATGTCTTTGGATACTGAACAAAGTCTTAAGATCCCTCCCTCCATCTTCTTCAATTTTGTCCTATTCATCCATTATAATAAATCCATTCACTCATTCCATGTAACCATTCATCTACTTCGAACCTCCATCTATCATCTCAACACTTCATCGAACCTCCTATCATCTCAAACATTCATCAAACCTCCTTCTATCATTTCAAACTCTCATTCCATAATCTTGATCCATCGTTTACCCATTCTGAGTAATCTTCCACCTATTCCCACCCTTCACCTTCTAGTTCCAAGAATCAGTCATCTATCCATCTGGTCACTTTTTCCTCATCCCAATCCTTATCCCTCTATCCAATCCACCCAAACAATCCTTTTCCTCCCCCCATCCTCTCCCCTCATCCCATCTCATAATCCCTTGTCATTGGTATCTAGCTATAGGCTTTTCCCCACGCAATCCAATGTCATCTATCTTATCATCATCACTTCTGCTTCTTTTGCACATCTTTTCTATCTCATCGTTCATCACTTCATCATTCATCTATATGGCATGTCATTTGCCCACTTCATCTTTGATGATTTAGATAACTATCCCATCCCTAAGCTTTATATAGTCACTATCATCCAATCCAATCCAATCCAACAGGTCTATCTTTTTTCGTCGTGTCAGTTTTGTCATTTTAACCCCTTATCTAGGGTTATCTCATCATCTTTCGTCCATCACTTGTCTGTGGCCTTTTGTCGAACTACATTTCCCCTGCGCTTTCACATAGGCAAGGTCGATCATTTGATCCGCCCCCGGGGTTCCATCCATCATCGATCTATATTGTCCACTTTTCTCCTATTCTCCATCCTATCTTGGTCATCCATCGAAATCTCCATCATGGTCAGTCGTCAGCCTTTTATCGAACTACGAGGGCTCTGCGCTTCCACGTAGGCAAGGCTAATCTTTGATTGGACCCTGCACCCCTAGGTTGCTAGGATGTGTTAGTCTCCTATCTTGTGTCATATCTCTCGTGTCACGTCGTCAAGCTATGCCCTTATCTAGCTGGTTCTTAACAAATGAAACCCACTTGTATCAATACATCCAATCAATTTTGAATATCCTATGTCATATCGATCTTTTAGCTTAGTATCCATCATCGGTCTCAACAGGATGCATCCTTCCTAACAGACCTCATCAATCCCATCCATCCCCTTGATCCTATGGAAAAAGAAATTTGAAATTGATTGTGATCTTTTGATGCTTTTGACTTTTGTTTATCATTTGAGCTCTCTATCATCACTTGTCACGGTCGCCTTGATCTATCATATCATGGTGTGCTTTGACTAGTCCACATAGGGGCATATCTTGATCTTTTGTTTTTTTGTGTCTTCTTGGTTGTCGCACGTAGTACCCACCAAGATCTTTGTGGTCTTGTGTTATGCTGGGTCATCCTCGTGTGCTTGTGGTTATTCCAATACCTGGCCCGACCAAGGTCTTCGTGACTTTGGGGTATTAGGATAGCCTTCTTGTCTGTTGTGTTTATTTCATGCATTAGACACTATTACGCCTTGGTTCCACATACCCTGGCACTTGGTGTCTTATGCTATAGCAAAAATTAGTGCTCCAAAGATAGAAAATTGCATTAGGATTGCATTTCATTCTCCATTCCATCATCTTGCATATATCCCCCATCCTCTTATATATCACAATCCCCCCATCCATTCATCATTCATCCTTATCTCACATCTCTATCCAACCCCCATCCATTTCATTTAGCCCGAATCATCTAATCATATCCTTGTTCTTGTCCCCAGTCTCGACCCATCATCATCATCATCCATTATTATCATTCCCTATCCCTTTGGTGTTGTTTTGGGATGTATCCTTCCCTCATCAACAACACTTTCATCATCATCTAAAGGTATTCCTCCCTATCCTTTAGTGGTGTTTTGGGATGTATCCTTCCCTCATCAATACCACTCAGTGGGATGTATCCTTCCCTATCCTCGTGTTGTTTTGGGATCCTTCATTCCCTCATTAACAACACTCCATCCATCATCAACCCATTTTGGCTTGTACCTTGACTAGGGCAACATCACCTTTTGAAATCCATTTGTGCTTCATCCATCTCCATATCACTTACTCTCTTACCCATCACCTTGCATCATCTTCCTCATCTCCCATTTCGAGAGCACATACGTGTTCTCTTCAACCCGCATGTCCTCTCGAGGGGGCATCCTCAATCCCTACTCTTCATCTTGACCCCCATCATCTTTCTTCCTAGTCATCCCTTTGATGACTGGGGCATCTTTTCCAATCTAACCATCTCCTTCTGGGCTCTATATTTTAATATTCTTTGAAATGATGCTACTTCGTAACACCATCTCAAAGAGGGGTAAAATGTAGACATCCAAATTTGGACACTTAATTTATCCAAATTTATCACTTTTCATCTAAACATCCTCTTATTTGAGTTAATTAAGTAATATTACTATTATTTAATTAATATCCTTAATTCCGTCAAATCCTTAAGGTATTTAATTAATAATTAAATACCTTACCCTCCTTAATCCCCTTTTCATCAAATGAATTAAATAAATATTACATTTATTTAATTCCTCACATGTCATTTTCATCTAATCCTAATCCATCTCCTAATCTCTTCATTAAGGATGTGCACATGCCTAATCCTTGATTAGGATGTGTCACATCCTCCAACTTTTGCAAGTTGGCTTCTAATCCTAATTAGCCCCTAATTATCCTCTAATTACTGATTAGTCAAACCTAATTAGTACCTTGGTCAACTCTCCCCATCCCCCAAGGAATTTTTAATTCCTTTTTATTCACCCTAGGCTCCTCTCTTCCCCATGTGAATTTTTAATTCACTTTTATTCCTCCTAGAATCCCTTTTTCCCATGCACCTTCTAGAATATTTGGCTTGTCACATCAAGTCACATGTGACAAACTTCCACCTTTTGGGAACATTGTCTTATCCACCAGATTCTTCCAATCATTGTGAATTTTTAATTCACTTTTATTCACCCAAGATTCCTCCCATCTCCCAATGTACTTGGAAGGTACTTGTCCTTCCTCCACCTCATGTACCTTTTGGCCACCTCATTTACACCTCACCTCCTCTTAGCCATCTCACAATCCACATGTCATGATGTGAGGGCATGTGAGTCCTCAACTCACCTTAGCCCTTCATCTTGGCCTTGTTGGATAAATCTCAACTATTGAATTCTCTAGAGAATTTAAATTCTCATATAAATACCCCCTGCTCAAGGGCATTTTAAAAAACACTTTGAATTTTCATAACTACATGCTGCCAATTTGCATCCTCAATCCTTTGCCATCATTTAGTCATCTCTTTTAATCATCTTGCACATTGAATCTTGCATTTAATCACTCAAGAAATCATCTAAGGAGCACACAAATCATTCCAAGCAAGGGCCAATCAAAGAGATATCAACAGCAAGGAAGGTAAAACCATTTTTGTCTTGTGCTATCTATTTTCCTTCTTGTTTTGTCACTCTCTTTTGGCTAATCTTGAGGTGTCATTGGTCTTTTATCATTTGTATTTTGAGTTATTTTATGCACTAGAATAGGATAAATTCCAAGGTATACAGCTTCAAGATTGGAGCATCCGGTATGAAGAGTTGAGTGAGTTATGTTCACCAGAGTGAAAAATGCTTTATCTGTATATTTGGTGGTGACAAAGAGAAAGTGCTATGCTCCACATTCCTCCACATTTGCATATTTTGATCTACAGTTTTATAATTAGGTTTGTAATATTTCTATGTTCCCTCAGCTCAAATGGTTCTTGATTTGGTGATCTAGAAGTGATCTCTTCTTGATGACAGTGTTGTTTAAAATGCTCTGGTTTGATAAATCCTATAGATAGTTATGTTAGAGCTTGTGTTGAGTTTCTTGGTGATTAGAATGAGCTTGTGGATGTCTCTTGATCATGTTTCTAACTTTTGATTAGTCCACAAGATTATTGATGGCCAGTGTTCACACTTGACGGTTTGTTCCATGTAAACAAGGGTTTCAAGTCGGTGACCAACATGTGAATAGAATCAGATCGCATAATTAACTGACATGTGAGCATTTAATGAAGATGGTTCCAAAAAGGTGACATGTTCGATCAAAATCAAATCTGATTGAATGAAAAAAAGAGGAAATTAAATGCATATTGGATTTTGAGGTAAAAAAGAGAGCTAAATTTGGTAAATTCTTGATAACGAGGATGATTAGTGTGCAACTCGATATGAGATATGGAAAATCTGATTGGAAACCATCATTAATGGACATAATAGTATGTGGGCAACTCAATATTCTATCATTTTAAAATATAGGTTGCAAATGAGAAACCCTAATAGAGTTTTTGACTCGTATGAAATATACGAAGGAATAAGTCAAGAAAGAGAGTTAGTGAGTGTGCGTGCTTGAATGAAGAAGTGAGAGAGAAATATAACAAAGAAGAATAATCATACAAATACAAGAATCTAATTACAATTGTGTGAGAGAGAACAAGAGAGAAAAGTATAATGTGCTGAATCAATGCATCATAGGTTGAGTAGAACCATGTTATGCATAGTTGATTGAAAATATTTGTAAGAGGTTGTAGCCTCCATTTGTATTGAGTTGCAACTTAGTTCAGGGTGTTTTAGCATCCTTGAAGTTGTAGCTTTTAAACAGGGATTTGTTGCTTCCTTGGTTTGCAACCCTAAACATTGTTACTAAACTTTGATGCTTCTGAGGCTAGATTAGGACAATAGATCCTAGCAACATTTCTAACCATGGTTTTCCCCATCTTGGGTTTTCCACGTACATATTTTGTTATGTGTTGATCTATTTTGTGCTTGTAGTTTTTATATCTGCTCATATCTCAATCTACACATTTGAGTTTAAGGTTGAATCTGCAAAAAGGTTTTAACTACTTTTTTTTAATATCTATTGATTCACTCCCCCTCTTAGTATATCATTGTGTTCTAACATCCAACACATCAAATATTCTAAGGTTCAACAATGGAATATTAGGTTTGCTTAGTTTTGATCCCGTTTTTAGTTTAGTTTTTTATTTGGTTGATCTTTTCTAAAAGCATTGCATTCAAATTTTATAGGTTAACATG
This sequence comes from Sequoia sempervirens, assembly GCA_007258455.2. Taxonomy (NCBI): domain Eukaryota; kingdom Viridiplantae; phylum Streptophyta; class Pinopsida; order Cupressales; family Cupressaceae; genus Sequoia; species Sequoia sempervirens. The sequence goes on along the minus strand of VDFB02000013.1, from coordinate 253,820,918 downwards.
TTTAATTGATCCTTTCTTTGTGGGTCTTATATATTTCTAACCCTAATTGTGTTAATTTTCTTTCTAATCAATTTCCCATTATACCTGGCATTACACATTTTGGCATGCCTAGTGGTACCAACATCCCCTAATATTTGCAAGTTGAATTTTATACTGGTAGGGTGATCCCACAATAGTGGTTTACAATTTTTGGCCAAACTAAACACTAAAATTATTTTTTTAAACTAAATCTTCACATTTGGGCACCTATAGCGGCTAAACCATGAAGAATTTGAAGATGATGAAAAATAGAGTTTCGTCACATTTTCCCTGTAGATTCTAAAAATATTTTTTTCAAAATTTTGGAATCAGATTACACTTTTTCCATCTCCCATGAAAACTAGTTTTTCAAAACAACATTTTTAAAAAGTGACGAACAAGTATAACATACTTTTTTCTATGAAGGATAAAATTCTAATTCTTTTGAATTTAGATTTTTAACTCTGATATCTAGTGCTTCCACTTGGTTAGACAATTTTTAATTGAATATGTTTTCTTTAATCAAGTTTCAAAGTCAAACCAATTACAATTCAGACATAGCACGACCGTATAACGCATAAATTTTTTTGTATATATTGAAATTCAATTTTATTTTTATTGTTGGATCAAGGACTTCAATATCTGGTGCACTCATATTTTTCAATTTTTTTTTTGATAATCTGCTATTTTTCCACATGTGCAAAACATAGACCTTCATTTTCGATGAAAAACCTATGTTTAGTAAAACTAAGAAAACAAATACATAATAAAACCAAAACATATTAAAATTATATTCGTTGGATAGCTCATTTTGAGGACTACCTAATTCAAGTTGGGTTTGTGAAGATTCCTCCATTTCCATCCTCGACCTGAGCTCCAAAGTGCCAAAATTCAAGTTTTTTTTGTGTATTGGGAAGGGGATGAGGAATAAAGGGGGTTCAAATGAACCCTTAGGGGTTCGAGTGAACCCCTAGGGGTTCACTCGAACTAGGGTTCATTCGAACCCCCCTTATATGAGGGGTTTTGATGGATTTTTTGGCTGGAAAGTATTAGGAGGGTTCGCCCAAACCTAGGTTCTAGTGAACCCCTAATTGGTTCGGTCGAACCAATAGGTCCATATGAACCCCTAAAATCAATTTTTTTTCCATGCATTTTTTTTTGGTGAGATTTCCTTCCTCACTTAAATTGTAAACCACTATTGCGGCTTCACCCATGTTGATCCAGGGGGATACTTGTCACTCAAGATTGAAGTGCTCCATATGCTCCAAAATTTATCGCCATGTTGAAGAGCTCAAAAAATTGAACCCAATGCAACTTGAACAGATGAAAAAGGAGCTCATACACTCAAGTTATGCTCAGTCAAAGTTGGTGTCAAATCGGGTATAGAGGCTTGTTAGAAAAGAAAAAAAATCATCATCTCTAAATTAATCAAAGTTGGTGTCATGACGAAGATCTCATTTCCATGAGTCCAATGCCATTTGTTTTGAATAAAAAATGGAGCTCGTAGGACAAAGTTATGACCAGTTAAATTTGTTTTCAAACTTGGTCAAAGTGGTGACTTGGCATCACCAAAGCTTGACACTTGGCAAGACACATGGAAGATGACATGGTGGGAGTAGTGAGTTAGCATTGAAATGGACCAATTAAATGATAAAATATGAATTATACCATATTTATAAAAAATAAAAATATTTGGTTTAAAAATTAAAAAAAGCAAAGAGGATTTGGTGGGATTTGATCCCTTAACCCATGCCTTAAAATCCTCTTGCCTTGACCATTTACCAAGATATAAGGGGAGCTGCTCCATATATATAAATTTCAAATAAGCATAAGAATTGCTTTATTTTATGTAAACCATCAAATAAGGAGAGAAATAGGGGGGGGGAATAATACTTTAAATAAGATTTTAAAAGATTAACCCCCTAAAACTAAAATTAATGTTAACCTCCAAACTTAAAACAAATTTAATCCCTTATAATTTTTGATAGCCCAAAATTATGACAACCATGAATATAAGGGAGACAGTTTGGTTTTATTATAGTTTTTAAAACTAATATTCTTAAATTAAAACTAATCAACCTCTAAATGGTTAATAAAAGGATTTCATACAAGAAAAGACAAAAACAAATAAACAATATGGAACCTGAATGGAAGGTAATAAGGGCTTAAAGACAAAGAATTTGTTTTTTGTAAGGGATATTATTGTTTTTATGTAAAAGAGGGGAAAATACAAATTTTATGGTTTTAACCATAAGAAGCATTTTTTTTTGTATAAAAGGGGGGTGAGAGTGCAAGTATGTTCATGGAGAATTCAAAATTCATTTTCTACTTTGTGATGTAAGAATTATTCTAGGAAATGGAGAATGGTGAGAGTTTTTGAGAGATGAGAGCTAGGAATTTGATGGTGAATTGTCATCTTTGTACATTTGGAGCTTGAAATCAAGCTTGCTGTACTTGTGAGGGAGGAATTTTTAATTCATTATCGTTTGAGAGCTGTGAGGAGACTTTGTAATATTTGAAGCCTTATAATTGTTTCTAGAGAATAATAAAGGATTGGTCGCTCTATTGGAGAGGACCCAGAGATGTAGCCATCTTGGAAAACTCCATTATCAACTTGTGTTGTCTTCTCTCTCTTTTCTCTCTTCTATCAATTACTTCATTTTAATTTGGTTTTGTTATTTAAGAATTTTAATTATGGTTTCAAGATATTCAATTTAATCCTTGTAAGAGTTAGTATTCACATGCAACAGTTCTAGATCCTAACATTAGATCAAGTGGTATCGAAGCCTTGTTGTGACTAGTGTTTACAGAGGTGGATGATGACACGATCTAGGAAGCATCGATGTGAAGGCACACTTGCAGAGTACAATCCTAGGATTGGTAAACGAAGAAACTTGCAAAGGATGGAAGGATCAAAAGCTGGAAAAAATTTAGAGCTTGATGAGAAGAGTTTTTGAAAAGCTTTTCTTGAAATGAAGGAAATGGTAGAAGTTCTTTTTAGGAAAGACAGGAAAAGTGGGAATGAAAGAAGCATGGAAAAGGAGATTCATCGAAGCAAGAGAAGCGTGAAAATTAGAATGACAAAGGGAAAAGACCAGAAGGTGATGATGAGCCTCTAGAAAATCCTTCTCTTTCTTCTCCTTCTTCTCTGTATTCTCCTTCTTCTATAGATTCAAGGGTGCACATAAGCCTAAAATTAAATTAGATGTAAAAATTGATCTACCTAAGTATTGTGGGAATTGAATGCTGAGAAATTAGATGATTGGGTTCAACAAGTAGAATTATATTGTAGATTCCAAAATGTCTTTGATGATGCTTCTAGGATCAGTTAGCTACTCTTCGATTGGGAGGAATAGCTCTCACCTGGTGGGAGAGTAGAACTCGAGAAAAAAATTCATAACATGGTAGAGTCAATTTAACTTGGGTAGAATTTGTTAATGCTATTAAGAAGTAATTTTATCCCCTAGGCCATATGCAATAGTTAATGATGGATTGGAAAATGTTTAGGCAAGGGAAAGGTCAAACTGTCCAAGAGTACACCCATGAATTCAGGAAGAGGGCTATTGCATTGAATGTCCCATTGTACACCTAGGACACATTGCTTAAGTTCATAGGTGGTCTTCACTCTTATCTAAGAGAATCTATTTTGGTCTTGAATCCTTGTAATTTGGATCAAGTATGTGTTCAAGCCACACACTAAGAGTCAAGAGGTTAGGGTACTTTTATGGAGAAGCATGACAAGAAGCAATCTAAGCTTGAAGGTAAGTTTGAATATGTAGGAAAAAGGAATAAGACAACTACCATTAAGAAGGAGGATAAGCTCACATGCTCTCATTGTGACAAGGAAGGTCATGATGCAGATCACTACTGGAAGTTGCATCTAGAATTGAAGCTGAAATGGGCTTGTAAATAGAAAGGAAAGAAGGAGACCACAAATGTTTCTATGGATCTTGGTTCAGAGTATGAAGATGAAACTGAGATAACAACAATGGGATTGAAAGGTAATAATTTTACTACCAATGTTTCTATTTCTAGTTGTGTCTCTTCTTCTCAAGTCTATGATGTTCCTAAAGATAAGAAAAAAAATGAGCTATTTCACATAATGGTGGTTGCTAAGAACACTAAAATTGATACTCTCATAGATAGTGGGTCTATTGAAAACTACACAACATTAGAGACCTTATCCACTAGGTTGGGCTTGTGAAAAAAATGAATTGCAAGTAACAAGGCAATGTACTTAAGATTTGTAATCACAGGTATATTGATGAGGTGCAGTTTGATATGGTTCCACTAGATGTATGTGGGATAGTGTTGGGAAGCCCATATTTGTATGATCGAAAGGCTATTTTCTACAGGGAACTTAATCATTATCATTTGTTTAAACATGGCATTAGGTATATTGTACATTCTCACATGATCAAGACTGGTAGATCTTTTGCAAACATTGGGCAGTTGAAAAGTGTGATTAATGCAAGTAAAGACTTATCTCTTATGTCTATCAATTTAGGTGGTTCTAGACATGAACTTGAGGTAATCAAGGCTAATCCGATGTTGCAGGATAAACTAACAATATGACATGAGGAAGCAATAAATGAAAGAATTGATGGTCCCTTGGGTAAAAATGTTCTTGTTGTAAGAGATAGACATGTTTCTTCATTCACTTTTGTATCTACATTGTTATTCAGCTTGATATTAGTTAGTGGTTATTGGTTAATGACTGTAATAGTTGATGTAGATGCTTATGGAAGTGATGGAATGATGCATAAGTATAACAACATTATTGCAGTCTTGATTGTGGTATTTTTCCAAATGTGCAAATGGACAAAGGATACAAGATAAGTGGGGAGGCCATGCCCTCACTTAATTTTTGAATAAATGCAACTTTTGGAGGTCCAAAGGTTCTTTAGTGGGGAGGACTAATCTAGGAGGATACTTTTCACTAAATATTGAAGTGCTTCATATGCTCCAAAACTCATCGACATGTTGAAGAGATTAAAAAACTAAACCCAACACAACTTGAACAAGAAAAAAAGGATCTCGTACACTCAAGTTATGCTAGGTCAAAGTTGGTGTCAAACACGGTTTAGAGGCTTATCAGAAAGGAAAAAAAATCAACATCTCCAAATTGGTCAAAGTTGGCGTCATGACGAAATTCTTATTGCCATGAGTCCAATGTTGTTCATTTCGTCGAAAACGGAGCTTGTAGGACAAAGTTATGACTAGTCAAAGTTTTTGTCAAACTTGGTCAAAGTGGTGATGCAACATCACCAAAGCTTGACAATTGGCAGGACACGTGGTAGATGACATGGTGGGAGTAGTGAGTTGGCATTGACATGGACAAACTAAATGATAAAATATGGATTCAACCATATTTATAAAATTAAAAATATTTGGTCTAAAATTAAAACAACAAAAGAGGATTTGGTGGGATTTGATCCCTTAACCCATGCCTTAAAATCCTCTTTCCTTGACCATTTCCCAAGATATAAGGGGAGCCCCTTTGTATATATAAATTTTAAATAGGCATAAGAATTGCTTTATTTTATGTAAACCATAAAATAAGGAGAGAAATAAGGGGGGAACAATAATAATTTAAATATGATTTTAAAAGATTAACCCCCTAAAACTAAAATTAAAGTTAACCTCCAAACTTAAAACAAATTTAATCCCATATGATTTTTAATAATCCAAAATTATGAGGGCGATGAATATAAGGGAGACAGTTTGGTTTTATTATAGTTCTTAAAACTAATATTCTTAAATTAAAAATAATCAACCTCTATATGGTTAATAAAAGGCTAAACTACGAGAAAAGACAAAAACAAATAAACAATATGGAACCCGAATGGAAGGTAATAAGGGCTTAAAGATAAAGAGTTTTTTTTTTTAAGGGGTAATGGTTGATATTATTGTTTTTAATGTAAAAGAGGGGGAACATACAAATTTTATGGTTTTAACCATAAGGGGCAATTTTTTTGTATAAAAGAGGGGTGAGAGTGCAAGTGTGTTCATGGAGAATTCAGAATTCATTTTATGCTTTGTGATGTTAGAATCATTTTAGGAAATGGAGAATGGTGAGATTTTTTAAGAGATGAGAGCTAGGACTTTGATGGTGAATTGTCGTTTTTATACATTTGGAGCTTGAAATCAAGCTTGTTGTACTTGTGAGGGAGGACTTTGTAATTCATTATCATCTGAGAGTTGCAAGGAAACTTTGTGACAGTTGAAGCCTTGTAATTGTTTTTGGAGCATAATCAAGGATCAGGTACTTTATTGGAGAGGACCTAGAGACGTAGCCATCTTCGAAAACTCCATTATCAACTTGTGTTGTCTTCTCTCTATTTTATCTCTTCTATCAATTACTTCATTTTAATTTGGTTATGTTATTTAAGCATTTTAATTATGGTTTCAAGATCTTCAGTTTAATCATTGTAAGAGTTATTATTCACGTGCAACAGTCCTAGATCCTAACATTAGATCACATGCTAGAATAGCCCATATCACTTTCAAGATAAAAATAACTCTTCAAAAAAAGAATATATAGGATGAATAAAATATCATATGCATCAACCACTTGTGAAATATACAAAGATCCTTACAGATAAAGGTAAGAATAACAAAGTGAGAAGGTAGGAGTGAAAATCTAACTATTTGTACAAGAGTGAAACATATGGAGGACTCTATGGGCAAGTGTTGGGACACATGATGAGTCCACATGATGAGAGAAAAAGAGTGAGATGTCTCCTAAGTGAGTTTAAGAGTAATTTGAATAGGAGTCTCCTAGATAAGCTACAAGCTAAATAGTTTAGTAATAACTCTTTTTACACTAACACATTCTCTATTTTCAATCAAGAGCACAAAGGAAATGATAAGAGTATTACATAAAGATAATTTTACTTAATTTTTATAATACACATAATTTTAACATTGTCTTTCTCAATCAACATACCTTATTTATAACAATAAAGGCTTTAATGACTTAAAAAAATTCTCAAAAAATCATTATCAACTAGGATAATGGATTTAAACCAAGATAAAACAATGTGACATTCATAGGTGTTAGAAAAAACACAAGAGGGACATAGGTGTGAAAAATGGAGCCACAATTTTTGACATAGTACTTGGTGAAATGTATAAGTAGAAAAGAATGGTGACTCTTAGGGAGAATATTGTAATATGTTTAAAATCTATAACATTTTATTAAGAGAGGGGTCATCCCACAATAGTGGTTTACAATTTTTGGCCAAACTCAACACTAAAATATTTTTTTTAACTAAATCTTCACTTTCAGGCACCTATAGTGGCTAAACCGTGAGGAATTTGAAGATGATGCAAACTAGATTTTTGTAAAAAAATTTCTATAGATTCTAAATATATTTTTTTCAAAATTTTTGGTATCAGATTGCAATTCTTTTTCCATCTCCCTCAAAAACTAGTTTTTTTCAGAAAACAACATTTTTAAAAAGTGAAGCTCACCGTATAACACATAAATTTTTTTCAATGAAGGATAAAATTCTAATTCTTTTGAATTTAGATTCATAACTTTGATATCTAGTGCTTCCACTTGGTTAGATAGTTTTTTATTGAATATTTTTTTTAATCATGTTTTGAATTCAAACCAATTATAATTTAGACATAGCTTTGTATAACACATAATTTTTTGTATGTATCAAAATTCAATTTTTTATTTGTTGGATCAAGGACTTCAATATCTAGTGCATTAATATTTTTAATTTTTTTTTTAATAATCTGCTATTTTTCCACATGTGTAGAACAAAGAGCTTGATTTTCAGTGAAAAACCTACATTCACGAGAAATAAAAATAAATATAATAATAAAATTAAATTTATTTAAAATTATAATTTTTGGGAAGCTTATAATAAGGACTACATACTTAAAAAATAAAAATTAAATGAATTCATTTGATCCCCCAAAATGTAAATCAAAAGTGGTTTTTTATCAGCATTTTGATAGGTGTAAAAGAGACTCTGTTATAGGTATGTTTTAAAACTAGCAGGGTTCTATCCAAGGGGGTTTGATTTAAGGTAGTTTGATCAAACCCTCTTCAATTGGAATTCTTTAAATGGAACCTTTTAAGGCTTAAAACATTATATTTTCTAAAAATATGTGATTTTAGCAATAATCAGTTCCTCCCAAAAATTGTAAACCAGCTTTGTGGGATCACCCTGAGAAAAATAAAATATCATAAAATAATGGCATACCCATGATAATCATATTAAATTGAGCTAGACTCAAAGTAAGTAGATAATAGGTTCTACTAGTTAGAATGTGTGTGAATTCTTTTCATTTAACTTTTTATAGTTCAACTAAGGATACCATTATAAAATTATATATCTAAAAAATAGAACAACTAGAATTAATGCATGCTATTACATTTCTCTATTGCCAATAAAGTTTCCATATCCATAATTTAGTTACCTCTTGCATTAATTGAGGCGTATTCTACTATTAGATAGACATATATATCCCCATTAGAGCCATCTAAATCACCTAGATATGTTTAGATTTTATGATGTCCATTCTCTCTTTTCTTTTTTTTCAAAACTTCCTTTTTATTTTTATTTATTTTATTTTATTATTTCTCTCTTTAGCTCAATGAATAAATAATTAAAATCACTACCTAGGTTGGCAACCACAATTAGCACTTAAGAATATTGATCAAGAAAAGATTTTTTTTTTTTTAAAACCATTGTAGGTTTCCCCACTAAGCTAGAAGTGTAAGTGAGATTAAGTCTTTTTTATTAGTAAAAAGTTATACATACTTAAAAATTCAATAAAAAATAGACATTTTTGCATAGCCTAAGAAAATATATCATTTGATTTAATTTTTTTATAACCCTAAAAGAAAAATTAAGAGCATTTGGAAATGATATATTGAAAAAGCACTATCAAATTAACAACATAAAAAAAATGGCTAGGGAATACATAGACTAAAAATAAAATAGAGAAAAAAATGTACAAAAGAAACATAAAATATATATAGGGAAGAATCATCTAAATTTTCCACACATTATAGACTTCAAGGATCGAGAAAAAAAGTTCTAAAGCCACTTATGGTATGCTTTTCTAAAATACATAGTAAAACCAATTGTACAATTTGAAATTGAGTTTTATTAGGCACATCCTTGAATTAAAAATTTTAGTTTACATTTTTTAATCCCATATTATAAGTGTTTATTTGTTGGCAACACAAAGGTAGAAAACTAATGGGGAGGTGAATCAGTTGTCTTAGAAATTAAAATTATTAAAATTATTAAACTTATTCTCAGGTCTGATAAATACCCATGAAAGCATAAATCATCAACACATCAGAAACACACATAACACCAAGATTTTTTACGTTGAAACCCTGTTAGGGGAAAAACCATGGTGGAGGTTAGTCCACAAGAATATACCTTGTTAAATTATAAAAGAATATAAATGGGGAATGAACATGCATTCAAGAACACTACCTAGAGCTCACTAATCAAATACAAAAGGTTTACTTCCCAAAGGAAGACACACTATCTTATAGAAACATTCAGATTACATCTGCAGGATTTTGAACTGAGAAAATAGCATCTGCTGATGCTTGATTATAGTTCCAGTTAAGAACATGAAAACTTCTTTACACTCTACTTCTTCCTTCAAATGATTAGAACATTATTCATGCACACCATACCATAAAATGGTAGAAACAATCACTTATATATATCTGTAACTAAGAATAACACCATCTCCATGTCAGCTTCAACAAAATAATTTACAATGTGAATCAACCAATGTCGGAAACAACATAGTGAAGTACCAATACAAAATCCTCAAACATGAACCACCTTGAAAAATTATTCCTCAAAGATCCACAACACATTGCAATCATCCTGTTGGCCATGAGCATGAAAAACACAAACTCACAAAGGAAAATCACCAACCACGAGCACAACGATCAATGAAAATGTACAAAACATATAGATCACAATCTAGAAACATCCATGAGCATCATGAATCACAATAGAAGCATCCACAACAACTCAAATTACTCGAATCACATCATCTTCCTTTAGGAGCACAAAATAAAGCAATAGAAAAACTGTCAGAACATAAATACTCATAACTCAATCAAATCTTCATGAAAATCTCTAAAACCTAACATGGATAAACTATATATACTTAAAAAAAAACCCTTTAATCGAAAACCTCTTATTATCAACAAACTGAGCTAGCCAATAGATTGAACTTCACTGCACCACTTACAGCCTGCAACTCATTCTATCACAATTTTCTCAATATCCTCAACATATACAACCTTAAATATATTAATGCCAATAGAGTTGACATAAATGACAACCACATATCAGCAACATACATCAATATCCCCCCTTGTCATTGATGGCAACACATGATGTGAAAAACACCATCAATGCAACTATCTCTTAGCACTTTCTCCCCCTTAGATTTTGACTCTTCTCCCCAGATAATTCATAGATTTTCACATGACTCTTCTCCCCCTTTGACATCAATGAAAAAGATACAAAACAAGGATAATGTGTATCTTTCTCCACACAAGCTCTAAACCACATATTTGAACATCTTACTACTCCCCCTAAGTAGCAGCCACCACAACATCAATTCAGATCAAGATATGACTATAAAATTCACATATTGATGCAAGTCAATGCATCTTAGTTCTGATTAGGAGGGGTAATCACCCCTAGCTTCCCTCTAAGATAATCAAAAGTATCCTTAGTCAAGGGCTTGGTAAATATATCTGCAATCTGTTCCTTAGTGGGAACATACTCCAATCTAACTTCCTTTTCACTCACCTTCTCTCTCAAAAAGTGCAACTTGATAGATATATGGTTGGTATTTGAATGCAACACTGGATTCTTAGAAATGTTAATTGCACTTGAATTATCACAAAATATAGCAATAGGTTCATCATACACAACTCTGATATCTTTCAACATCTACTTCATCCACAATACTTGAGTACAATTGTTAGCAACGCCAATGTATTTTTCCTCTATAGTAGATAAAGAAATGGCATTTGGCTTCTTACTTAACCATGGAATCAACTTCTTTCCAAAGAAAAATGCACAACCACTAGTACTTTTTTTGTCATTTACACCTCCTACCCAATCAATATCCATAAAATCACTCAAAGTAAGGTCATCTTCTCTAGGGTACCATAGGCCAAAATCAATTGTCTCCTTCAAATACCTAAAAATCCTCTTCATAGCTGTCACATGAGATTCCTTAGGACCAACTTGAAATCTTGCAACAATGCATACGACATTCATGATATCAGGTCTAGTTTGAGTCAAATAGAGCAATCCACCAATCATGGATTTGTATCTAGTTTGATTTGCTTTAGGATAATCATCATCTTGTGTCAACTTACATCCGGTCACCATAGGTGTACCAACTAGCTTTGAATCTTCCATACCAAACTTCTATAGCAATTCTTTCACATACTTGGATTGAGATATAAAGATCCCTTTTTCTACCTAAGTAATTTGCAATCCCAAAAAGAATTTCATTTCTTCAATCATAATCAAACTATAAGTCATGACCAAATGCAAGTGAGTGAAATAAACTATTTCCCTATTTTTGATAATTATTTTCTAGGGATAAGTGTTTGGCATGCACCACTATGTGTTCACAAACTTGTATCATACCATGAATTCCATACTCTTTGTATGTATAGACATCCTCCACATAACCATAAATTAAAATAGAGTCTCTGAGTTTGTATAAAGTATACAATTATTTCAAGTAACTAATGATGACTATTAAGACTAGAAAACAAGTCATTTATAGTAGTCTTAAAATATAATATTGTCATACTTTCTTCTTTTTCCTTTTAACTATATTTTTATTCTAAATTATCAATTTAAAAAGTTATAATTGGGCTACAATTTTAATTGAAAAAATTAATATCATTTATATAATATATTTTACATAAATTTCTATCAAATGACATATGCAACTTTTCTTCATGTAAATTCAAGGTAAGTGCAAAAAGATGGGGGTGAAAAAGGGGGCTTAAGTGGTGAAATTTTTTCTGAAATCAGGAAATACTATCCTTGGACTTGAAATTGAGGATAGTTACACTCAAAATTTTGAGATGCAACAAAAACAAGGATTGTAGTGCTTCGAGTCTACTTTCTAAACTATTAATTTATTTTGAAAATAGTTGAGATTAAGGGGTTCAAAAAGGGGACCATAGAAATTGGTGTTATTTTTATTAGAAAAACATAACATAGCAGCTTTTGTGGGTACCTAGCACAATGAACCTTTTTTAGTATTTTTAAAATATCTTCAATGAGAAATTAGCTAACAGTATGTAGTTTATGCTCAATTTTTCTGATAATTTTTTAATGAATATTTTATTTTTTACTAATTTTCAAAGTGGACACTTCCTAAAGAAAGAATTTTGGCTATGCTACGCCTACAAATTTTGGAAACAAATTGATTTTTTTTCCTTTTTTTTAATATTTGTAGAATGGAGTCTAGCTTTTAAAAATGTAATTTATTTGAAACTTTGATGAATGGTTAATTTATAATGAAAAAAACACCAAATACTTGTTTTTTCCAAAAAAGAGACACAAACAAAAGAATTTATAGATCAAAGGCTTAACATTGTCAAAAAGTGAAAAAAATTAGATTGTTAGATAGCTAAGAGATAGCCTAACATTACCTAGGTGTATGATTTTTTTGGAATTGAAACATGTGCAATCTTGACAGTGAGCACAAACCCAACTATGTAAAATATTGTGGAATTTGCAAAAATATATCTTTGGACATTGGGAAGGCCCTCCACGCCTTTTGGTTAGTATTCCAAGGAAAATACCAAGCAAAAGACTTGGTGATTCCCAAAGAAAGATATAGCGCAAGTGCGTTATAATGTGCTCACGTTATTTCTTAGTTTTGACATGGTTTTTTCATTTGTGCAAGACATGTCTAGAGGGACATAACGCGAGTGTGTTATAATGTACACTCGTGTTATGTCTTGCTTTGTGTTAAATGCTACTCTATTGATAGTATGTTTATATATTTGTATGTTTTTATGTCATGTATGTATGTATGTATGCTTGTATGTATGTATGTATGCCTATATATATGTATGTATGTATGCCTATATGTATGTATGTATGTATGTATGTATGTATCTATCTATCTATCTATGTATGTATGTATGAATGCATGTATGTATGTATGTATGTAAGGTTTTATGTACATATGTACATGTATGCTTGTATGTATGTAAGATTATATGTACATATGTATGATGCTTGTATGTATGTAAGTATGTATGTATGTGTGCTTATATGTATGTATTTATGTATGTATTTAGAGGGAGGGAGAATTTTAAGAGAGAGAGAGTTGTCTAGGTAGGGTGGGAGGGAGAGAGGGAGGGAGAGACCTGAGAGAGAGAGAGGTAGAGAGGTAGTGAGAGATAGTCTTGAGAGAGGGAGGGAGAGACCTGAGAGAGAAAGAGGCAGTGAGAGAGGTAGTGAGAGAGTCTTGAGAGAGGGAGAGGGGTTGGAAGGGAGAGATCTAAGAGAGAGGGAGTGGGAGAGAAGGGGTTGGATTGAGATGAACTTAGCTAGGTAAGGTGGGAGGGATAGAGGGAGAGAGATAGAGAGAGATGGGTGGGAGAGAAAGAGGTTGGGAGAGGGATAGAAAGAAAGAGTTATGTAGGTAGGGTGCCAGAGGGAGAGACTTGAGAGTGTGAGGGGGGTGAGAGGGATAGAATTGAGAGATAGGTAGTGAGAGGGAGAGACATGGAGTGAGAGAGAGGGAGTGTGAGAGAGAGACTTGAGAGAGGGAGAGGATGTG